>JAOPSE010000014.1:90893542-91425048 GCA_029449295.1 Zea luxurians
CAGTCGACCGTTGGAGCTACCACGCGTCCCCACAGATTGCGCGACCAACTGTTGGCGCTGGCGACCGTTGGCTCACCGGACAGTCAGGTGCACCACCGGACAGTGAAAGGGAAATGTGCCCTTGGGCCATTTCTAAGTATTTTGGTGATTGAGTGCCACACAAGTGGACTTATGGTAATCTATGCAAAGTGATGGACAAAGTGCAAATCAAGTCTAAAGGTATGTTTCTAGACTTGGTACATTGTTTTAAGAACTAATGTATTGTGTCTAAGTGCTGGAAATAGGAGAAATCAAATTGGAAAAGAGATGGCTTTGTTCAGCCAAAGACAGCTCGGTTTGGGTGCACTGGACTGTCCGGTGGTGCACCGGACAGTGTCCGGTGCGCCAGGCTGGCGATTGTCAACTGGCCGCTCTCGGGAAGCAATCAACGGCGTACGACTATAAATCACCGGACTGTCTGGTGGTGCACCGGACTGTCCGGTGAGCCATTCACAGGCGAAGTCGTCGCTCTCGGGAAGTGATTAACAGCGTACGGCTATAAATCACCGGACTGTCCGGTGGTGCACAGGACTGTCCGGTGGTGCACCGGACTGTCCGGTGAGCCAACGGTCGGCCGGGCCAACGGTCGGCCGCGTAATCCACGCGCGACGCGTGGCCGAGCCAACTGTCAGAAGGGGGCACCGGACAGTGTCCGGTGCGCCAACGGCTCTGGATCTCCAACGGTCGGCTGCGCCACAGAAGGAAAGAAATCCGCACCGGACTGTCCGGTGCGCCAGGCGACAGAAGGCAAGAATTGCCTTCCTGGAATGCTCTCAACGGCTCCTAGCTGCCTTGGGGCTATAAAATGGACCCCTAGGCGCATGGAGGAGGACACCAAGCATTTTCTAAGCATTCCTAAGCACCAAGACTTCAATTCCGCGCATTCGATTCTTTGTGATAGCAACTAGAGCTCCATTTGAGTAGTGTTCTTCAGGTTGTGTTGAGAGCTCGTGGCGTGACTTGTGTGCGTGTTGTTGCTCTGATTTTGTGTCTTGTGTGCGTTGCTCATCCCAACCTTACTTCCGTGATTCTTTGTGAACATCTTTGTAAGGGCGAGAGGCTCCAAGTTGTGGAGATTCCTCGCAAGCGGATATAGTAAAGCAAAGCAAAACACCATGGTATTCAAGTGGGTCTTTGGACCGCTTGAAAGGGGTTCAGTGCAACCCTCATCCGTTGGGACGCCACAACGTGGAGTAGGCAAGTGTTGGACTTGGCCGAACCACGGGATAAACCATTGTGCCATCTCTGTGTTGATCTTCTTGTGGTTATCGTGTTGTGCAAGAACTCTTCTCTAGCCACTTGGCTTTATTGTGCTAACTTCTAATCAAGTTTTTGTGGCACTAAGTTTCAAATTTTACAGGATCACCTATTCACCCCCCCTCTAGGTGCTCTCAATTGTATCAGAGCCGTTCTCTTCACGAAGGGACCAATCGCCCGAAGAGATGGATCCTAAGGGCAAGGAGATGGTGGTCAATGATAAGGAGAAGGAGTCCCTTCGTCAATGATCCAAAGGAATGACAAGCCTACTGACATCGGGGTCGGGGCCACAAAAGAAAAAACGGGAGGAAGAAGAAAACAAGGCGCATCAAGGAGATAATCTACTACGACAGCGACGAATCTTCCTCTTCCCAAAAGGACGACGACAGCGACTACGAGAAAAGGAAGACAGTTAATTCAAACTTTTCCTTTGATTATTCTACGTATTCCGCAAAGTTCCAATGCTTCATTTGCTTTCCATTCCTCTCGGCAAACCTCCTCACTTTGATGAAGAGGACTACAGATTTTGGAGTCACAAAATGCGTAGTCACTTGTTCTCTCTCCATCCAAGCATATGGGAGATAGTAGAGAATGGAATGAAATTTGATAGTACTGATAGTCCCATGTTCATTAATGAGCAAATTCACAAAAATGCACAAGCTACTACTGTTCTTCTAGCTTCATTGTGCAGGGACGAATATCATAAGGTGAGCGGCTTGGATAACGCCAAGCAGATTTGGGACACCCTCAAGATCTCACATGAGGGAACGACGTCACCATGCTCACCAGATGGAGTTGGTGGAGGGCGAACTTGGGAGATTCGCAATGATCAGGGGCGAGGAGCCAACCCAAACATACAACCGGCTCAAGACCCTCGTCAACAAAATAAGGGAGCTATGGAAGCACGCGGTGGACGGTCCATGACGTCGTCCGCCTAATGCTAAGGTATTTTACCGTCCTTGATCCACATCTTGTGAACAATATTCGTGAGAATCCTAGTACACCAAGATGACGCCCGAGGAGATACTTGGAAAGTTTGTAAGCGGGCGGGATGATGATCAAGGAGGCAAGATACGTTGATGATGCGTTGAACGGCCCTATCCACGAGCCTCAAACCGTTGCTCTCAAGCAACGAGGAGCAAGGAAGTACTACCTAGCAAAGTGGCACAAGTTGAGGCGACATGACTCAATGAGGAAGAGATGGCCCTCATCATCAAGCGTTTCAAGACGGCGCTAAGGGGTCACAAGGAGCATCCCAACAAGACCAAGACGAAGGGGAAGCGCTCATGCTTCAAATGTGGTAAGATTGGTCATTTTATCGCTAATTGTCCCGTAATGATAGTGACCAGGAACAAGGGAACAAGAGGGAAAAGAAAAAGGCGTACAAGAAGGCTAAGGGCGAGGCACACCTTGGCAAGGAGTGGGACTCGGATTGTTCGTCGTCCGACTCCGACAACAAAGGACTCGCCGCCACCGCCTTCAACAAATCGTTCCTCTTCCTCAACGAGCATCACACCTGCCTCATGGCAAGGGAAAAGAAGGTAAGCACTCGTGATACTAGTACTTACGCTTCCTCAAGTGATGAAGAATCTAGCGATGATGAAATAGACTATTCATGTTTATTCAAGGGCCTAGATAGAACTAAGGTTGATAAGATTAATGAATTAATTGATGCCTTGAATGATAAGAATAGGTTATTAGAAAATCAAGAGGATCTTCTGTATGAAGAACATGATAAGTTTGTAGAGGCACAAAATCCCTTGCTTTAGAAATTAAAAGGAATGAAATGCTCTCTTGTGAATTGTCTACATGCCATGACTCTATTTCTAGCTTAAAGAGCATAAATGATGATTTGAATGCTAAGTTAGAAATAGCTAATAAATCAACATCTTGTGTAGAACATGTTGCAATTTGCAATAGGTGTAAAGATTTTAATGTTGATGCTTGTAGTGAACACCTAGTCTCAATTTCTAAATTGAATGATGAAATAGCTAGTCTTAATGACCAACTTAAGACTAGCAAGAGTGAATTTGACAAAATAAAATTTGCAAGGGATGCCTACATGATTGGTAGACACCCTCAATTAAGGATGGTCTTGGGCTTCAAGAGGGAAGTCAAGAACTTAACAAGCCATAAGGCTTCCATCTCCACCAAGGAGAAAGGGAAGGCCCCTATGGCTAGTAGTGCTCAAAAGAACCATGCTTTCATGTATCATGATAGGAGACATTCTAGGAATGCTTATAGAAGTTATGATGCTTTTGATTCTCATGCCATGTTTGCTTCTAGTTCTTCTATTATGCATGATAGAAATGTGGCTAGGAAAAATGCTATGCCTAGAAGAAATGTTGTTCATGTTCCTAGAAAAGTAAACAATGAACCTTCTACAATTTTTCATACTTGCAATGCTTCATTTGCTATTTGTAGAAAGGATAAGAAGGTGGTTGCTAGAAAATTAGGGGCAAAATGCAAGGGAGATAAAACTTGCATTTGGGTCCCTAACGATATTGTCACTAACCTTGTAGGACCCAACAAGAGTTGGGTACCTAAGACCCATGCCTAAATTTGCCTTGCAGGTTTATGCATCCGGGGGATCAAGCTGGATTATCGACAGCGGATGCACAAACCACATGACGGGGGAGAAGAAGATGTTCTCTTCCTACGTCAAGAACAAAGATTCCCAAGATTCAATCATTTTCGGTGATGGGAACCAAGGCAAGGTGAAAGGGTTAGGAAAAATAGCTATTTCATCCGAGCACTCCATCTCCAATGTGTTTTTAGTTGAGTCGCTTGGATATAACTTGTTGTCTGTGAGTCAGCTTTGTAATATGGGATATAACTGCCTATTCACAAATGTAGATGTGTCTGTCTTTAGAAGGAGTGATGGTTCATTAGCTTTTAAGGGTGTATTAGATGGCAAACTCTATTTAGTTGACTTTGCAAAAGAGGAGGCCGGTCTAGATGCATGCTTAATTGCTAAGACTAGCATGGGCTGGCTGTGGCATCGCCGTTTAGCTCATGTAGGGATGAAGAACCTTCACAAGCTTCTAAAGGGGGAAACACGTGATAGGTCTAACAAATGTTACTTTCGAAAAAGATAGACCTTGTGCAGCTTGTCAAGCAGGTAAACAGGTGGGAAGCTCTCATCCTACCAAAAATGTGATGACCACATCAAGACCTCTGGAGATGCTTCATATGGACCTCTTCGGCCCCGTCGCCTATCTAAGTATAGGAGGAAGTAAGTATGGTCTTGTTATAGTTGATGATTTTTCCCGCTTCACTTGGGTATTCTTCTTGCAGGATAAATCTGAAACCCAAGGGACCCTCAAGCGCTTCCTAAGGAGAGCTCAAAATGAGTTTGAGCTCAAGGTGAAGAAGATAAGGAGCGACAACGGGTCCGAGTTCAAGAACCTTCAAGTGGAGGAGTACCTTGAGGAGGAAGGGATCAAGCACGAGTTCTCCGCTCCCTACACACCACAGCAAAAATGGTGTGGTAGAGAGGAAGAACAGGACGCTCATAGACATGGCGAGGACGATGCTTGGAGAGTTCAAGACCCCCGAGCGGTTTTGGTCGGAAGTCGTGAACACGGCTTGCCACGCCATCAACCGGGTCTACCTTCACCGCCTCCTCAAGAAGACTTCGTATGAGCTCTAACCGGTAACAAACCCAATGTGTCTTACTTTCGTGTATTTGGGAGCAAATGTTATATTCTAGTAAAGAAGGGTAGAAATTCTAAGTTTGCTCCCAAAGCTGTAGAGGGGTTTTTATTAGGTTATGACTCAAATACAAAGGCGTATAGAGTCTTCAACAAATCATCGGGTTTGGTTGAAGTCTCTAGCGACGTTGTATTTGATGAGACTAATGGCTCTCCAAGAGAGCAAGTTGTTGATCTTGATGATGTAGATGAAGAAGACGTTCCAACGGCCGCAATACGCACCATGGCGATTGGAGATGTGCGGCCACAGGAACAAAAGGGAGCAAGATCAACCTTCTTCCTCAACAATGGTGCATCCCCCAACTCAAGACGATGAACAGGTTCGTCAAGAAGAGGCGTGTGATCAAGGGGGAGCACAAGATGATCATGTGATGGAGGAAGAAGCACAACCGGCACCTCCAACCCAAGTTCGAGCGACGATTCAAAGGAATCATCCCGTCGACCAAATTTTGGGTGACATTAGCAAGGGAGTAACTACTCGTTCTAGATTAGTTAATTTTTGTGAGCATTACTCCTTTGTCTCTTCTATTGAGCCTTTCAGGGTAGAAGAGGCCTTGCTAGATCCGGACTGGGTGTTGGCCATGCAGGAAGAGCTCAACAACTTCAAGAGAAATGAAGTTTGGACACTGGTGCCTCGTCCCAAGCAAAATGTTGTGGGAACCAAGTGGGTGTTCCGCAACAAACAAGACGAGCACGGGGTGGTGACAACGAACAAGGCTCGACTTGTGGCAAAAGGTTATGCCCAAGTCGCAGGTTTGGACTTTGAGGAGACTTTTGCTCCTGTGGCTAGGCTAGAGTCCATTCGTATTTTGCTAGCATATGCCGCTCACCATTCTTTCAGGTTGTTCCAAATGGATGTGAAGAGCGCTTTCCTCAATGGGCCAATCAAGGAGGAGGTGTACGTAGAGCAACCCCCTGGCTTCGAGGATGAACGGTACCCCGACCACGTATGTAAGCTCTCTAAGGCGCTCTATGGACTTAAGCAAGCCCCAAGAGCATGGTATTAATGCCTTAGAGACTGTTTAATTGCTAATGCTTTCAAGGTTGGGAAAGTCGATCCAACTTTATTCACTAAGACTTGTGATGGTGACTTATTTGTGTGCCAAATTTATGTCGATGACATAATATTTGGTTCTACTAACCAAAAGTCTTGTGAAGAGTTTAGCAGGGTGATGACTCAAAAGTTTGAGATGTCGATGATGGGCGAGTTGAACTACTTCCTTGGGTTCCAAGTAAAGCAACTCAAGGACGGCACTTTCATCTCCCAAACGAAGTACACGCAAGACTTGCTAACACGGTTTGGGATGAAGGACGCCAAGCCCGCAAAGACTCCGATGGGAACTGACGGACACATCGACCTCAACAAAGGAGGTAAGTCCGTTGATCAAAAAGCATACCGGTCCATGATAGGTTCTTTGCTTTATTTATGCGCTAGTAGACCGGATATTATGCTTAGTGTATGCATGTGTGCTAGATTTCAATCCGATCCAAGGGAGTGTCACTTAGTGGCCGTGAAGCGAATTCTTAGATATTTAGTTGCTACGCCTTGCTTCGGGATCTGGTATCCAAAGGGGTCTACCTTTGACTTAATTGGATATTCAGACTCCGATTATGCTGGATGTAAGGTCGATAGGAAGAGTACATCGGGGACGTGCCAATTCTTAGGAAGGTCCCTGGTGTCATGGAGTTCTAAGAAACAAACTTCTGTTGCCCTATCCACTGCTGAGGCCGAGTACGTTGCCGCAGGACAGTGTTGCGCGCAACTACTTTGGATGAGGCAAACCCTCCGGGACTTTAGCTACAATCTGAGCAAAGTCCCACTCCTATGTGACAATGAGAGTGCTATCCGCATAGCGGACAATCCTATTGAGCACAGCCGCACAAAGCACATTGACATCCGGCATCACTTTTTGAGAGACCACCAGCAAAAGGGAGATATCGAAGTGTTTTATATTAGCACCGAGAACCAGCTAGCCGATATCTTTACCAAGCCGTTAGATGAGAAGACCTTTTGCAGGCTGCGTAGTGAGCTAAATGTCTTAGATTCGCGGAACCTAGATTGATTTATAGCATACATGTGTCTTATGCTTTGATCATGTTCTCTTATGCATTTTGTTTTATGGTGCTCAAGTTGTACAAACTATCCCCGGACCTCAAAAGTCCATGTGATGCACATATTTAGGGGGAGATGTGCTACAACTTGACCCTTTGAGACTAACCATGTGTTTGAGCTTGTTTGATTTAGTCTCAAAGGTGGATTGAAAGGGAAAAGGTGAACTTGGACCATGCAAGACTTCCACTGCACTCCGATGAGAGGGTAACTCACTCCAAGTTCATCCCCGTATTCTTATTGCCTTTGTACTCTCGTTTGAAGATTTTGGTGAGGCAATGAGGTTTAAGGGCCAAGATTGATCCCGTTTTGGTGCTTGATGCCAAAGGGGGAGAAAATAAGGCCAAAGCAATAAATGGATCAGCTACAACTTGAGAATTTTGAAAATAGTAGAATAGAGCTTTTGGTTTGTCAAAACTCTCTTGTTGTCTCTTTTGTCAAAAGTTGGCCTCTTGTGGGGAGAATAGTCGATTATGGGAAAAAGGGGGAGTTTTTGAAATCTTTGATTAATTTCTCTTGGAACAACTCTCTTTATGTCTCAACAAGTGTGTTTGACTTAGAGATAGGAAATTGAGGTTGATTTGCAAAAACAAAACCCAGTGGTAGCAAAGAATGATCCAAATATGCCAAATTTGAATCAAAACAAATTTGTGTTCTCCTTTGCATTGATGTTGCACTTCTTTAGTTGCTTTTTGTTGTGTTGGCATAAATCACCAAAAAGGGGGAGATTGAAAGGGAAATGTGCCCTTGGGCCATTTCTAAGTATTTTGGTGATTGAGTGCCTACACAAGTGGACTTATGGTAATCTATGCAAAGTGATGGACAAAGTGCAAATCAAGTCTAAAGGTATGTTTCTAGACTTGATACATTGTTTTAAGAACTAATGTATTGTGTCTAAGTGTTGGAAACAGGAGAAATCAAATTGGAAAAGAGATGGCTTTGTTCAGCCAAAGACAGCTCGGTCTGGGTGCACTGGACTGTCTGGTGGTGCACCGGACAGTGTCCGGTGCGCTAGGCTGGCGATTGTCAACTGGCCGCTCTCGGGAAGCGATCAACGGCGTACAGCTATAAATCACCGGACTGTTCGGTGGTGCACCGGACTGTCCGGTGGGCCATTCACAGGCGAAGTCGTCGCTCTCGGGAAGTGATTAACGGCGTACGGCTCTAAATCACCGGACTGTCCGGTGGTGCACCGGACTGTCCGGTGAGCCAACGGTCGGCCGGGCCAACGGTCGGCCGCGTAATCCGCGCGCGACGCGTGGCCGAGCCAACGGTCAGAAGGGGGCACCGGACAGTGTCCGGTGCGCCAATGGCTCTGGATCTCCAACGGTCGGCTGCGCCACAGAAGGAAAGAAATCCGCACCGGACTGTCCGGTGCGCCAGGCGACAGAAGGCAAGAATTGCCTTCCTGGAATGCTCTCAACGGCTCCTAGCTGCCTTGGGGCTATAAAAGGGACCCCTAGGCGCATGGAGGAGGACACCAAGCATTCTCTAAGCATTCCTAAGCACCAAGACTTCAATTCCGCGCATTCGATTCTTTGTGATAGCAACTAGAGCTCCATTTGAGTAGTGTACTCTTCGGGTTGTGTTGAGAGCTCGTGGTGTGACTTGTGTGCGTGTTGTTGCTCTGATTTTGTGTCTTGTGTGCGTTGCTCATCCCAACTTACTTCCGTGATTCTTTGTGAACATCTTTGTAAGGGCGAGAGGCTCCAAGTTGTGGAGATTCCTCACAAGCGGGATATAGTAAAGCAAAGCAAAACACCGTGGTATTCAAGTGGGTCTTTGGACCGCTTGAAAGGGGTTGAGTGCAACCCTCGTCCGTTGGGACGCCACAACGTGGAGTAGGCAAGTGTTGGACTTGGCCGAACCATGGGATAAACCACTGTGCCATCTCTATGTTGATCTTCTTGTGGTTATCGTGTTGTGCAAGAACTCTTCTCTAGCCACTTGGCTTTATTGTGCTAACTTCTAATCAAGTTTTTGTGGCACTAAGTTTCAAATTTTACAGGATCACCTATTCACCCCCCCCCTCTAGGTGCTCTCAGACAGTCCGGTGAATTATAGCCACGTCGCTTTTTTCCGTTTCCCGAGAGCGACGAGTTCGCCGCGGATGACTCACCGGACAGTCTGGTGCACCACCGGACAGTCTGGTGAATTTTAGCCGTACGCCACTGTCGAATCCCGAGAGCGACGAGTTCACCATGGACCAGCCTGGCGCACCGGACACTGTCCGGTGCACCACCGGACAGTCCGGTGTGCCAGGCCGAGCTGCAGTTTGGCTGCACACAGCCAAGACTTTTCCATTTGTTTTCCTTTTCTTTTGTCATTGTTTCTAGCACTTAGACACCACACATTAGTACTAAAAAACAATGTACTAAGTCTAGAAACGTACCTTTTACTTTGATTTGTATTTCCCTCTTCATTTGGCACATAAAAGCTTAGTCAATCGTGTTGGGTACTTAATCACCAAAACATCATAGAAATGGCCCAATGGCACATTTCCCTTTCATCGACTCTGAGAGCACCTAGAGGGAGGGTGAATAGGTGATCCTGTAAAATTCAACACTAATAGCCACAAAACTTAGTTATGAAAGTTAGAACGGCTAAGTAGCTTGAAACGAGCTCTTGTGAACACAGACAATCAAAGAGAAAGCACACAAGAGACACACGATTTTATCCCGTGGTTCGGCCAAGTAACACTTGCCTACTTCCACGTTGTGGCGTCCCAAATGGACGAGGATTGCACTCAACCCCTTTCAAGTGATCCGATGATCAACTTGAATACCATGGTTTTTCCTTTCTTGGTCTTTCTCCCGTTTGCGAGGAATCTCCACAACTTGGAGCCTCTCGCCCTTACAGTGATGATCACAAGAGAAGCACAGAAGTAAGGGAGGAGAGAGCAACACACACAAGACTCAAATCCATAGCACAATCACGCACACAAGTCACAACTCGAGCTCAAAACACAACACACAGAGTTCACAACTCAAATGGAGCTCAAGTCACTATCTCAAAGAATCGAATGCGTGAAGTTGGAGTCTTGGAGTCTTAGAATGTTTCTTGTAAGCTTAGGTAACTCCTCCATGCGCCTAGGGGTCCCTTTTATAGCCCCAAGGCAGCTAGGAGTCGTTGGAGGCCAACAAGGAAGGCCATCCTTGCCTTCTGTCGGGTGGCGCACCAGACAGTCCGGTGCGCCACCGGACAGTCACTGTAGACGGTCCGGTGCCAATCTCCTTCCTATTCTGGCGCAGACGACCGTTGAAGCTCCGGGCCAGTTGGTGCACTGGACACTGTCCGGTGCACACCGGACAGTGCGGTGCCCCCTGCCGACCATTGGCGCGGGCCACGCGTCGCCCGTGGATTGCGCGGCCGACCGTTGGCTCACCGGACAGTCCGGTGCACCACCGGACAGTCCGGTGAATTATAGTCGTACGCCGCCGATTTTTCCCGAGAGCAGCCTTTTCACCGGAGTTCAACCTGGCACACCGGACACTGTCCGGTGTGCCAGACTGAACTGAACTTCGGCTGCACACAGCCAGTCTTTTACAATCCTTTTATTTTCTTCTTTTCTCTGTTTCTAACACTTAGACAAATATATTAGAATATAAAAACCAATTACTAAGTCTAGAAACATACCTTGATATATGATTTGCACTTTTTGCTAGTTTGGTACATATCAACTCAATTATTATGTGTTGGACACTTAATCACCAAAACATTATAGAAATGGCCCAAGGGCACATTTCCCTTTCAATCTCCCCCTTTTTGGTGATTTATGCCAACACATCATAAAACAACGAAAATAAGTGCAACATCAATTCAAATGAGGACCAAATTGTATTTGACTCTAATTTGGCATATTTGGATCTTTCTTTGCCACCACTTGGTTTGTTTTTGCAAATCAAATTCATTTTCCTATCTCTAATTCAAACTCACTTGTTTGGGCATAAAGAGAGATAATCCAAGAGTGAAATTGATCAAGAGCCAAAAACTCCCCCTTTTCCCATAGTCAAAATTCTCCCCCACAAGAGACCAAATTTTGCAATAAGAGTATTTTGGACAAATCAAAAAGTTCTAACTCTATTGTTTTCAAAATTCACAAGTGGTAGTTGATCCATTTGCTTTGGCCTTAATTTCTCCCCCTTTGGCATTAAGCACCAAAACGGGATCATTCTTGGCCCTTGAACCCATTGCCTCACCAAAAATTGTCAATTAAGATCAAAAAGGCAATAAGAGTATAGGAATGAACTTGGAATTAAATACACCAATACCGGAGTGCAGTGGAAGTGTTTGCATGGTCCAAGTTCACCTTTCCCTTTCAATTCACCTTTGAGACTAAATCAAGTAAACTCAAATACAAAGGTTAGTCTCAAAGGGTCAAGCTGTAGCACTTCTCCCCCTAAATATGTGCATCATTCACACATGGACTTGTGAGGTCCGGGGATCCCTTGCACAACTTGAGCACCATAATTAAGCAACAAATCACATAAGTGCATGAAGTAACATGATCAAAGGCATAGAACACATGTATGCTATAGATCAATCCAAGTTACGCGAATCTAAGACATTTAGCTCACTACACAACCTGCAAAAGGTTTTCTCATCTAACGGCTTGGTAAAGATATCGGTTAGCTGGTTCTCGGTGCTACTGTAGTACACCTCGATATCTCCCTTTTGCTGGTGGTCCCTCAAAAAGTGATGTCGGATGTCTATGTGCTTAGTGCGGCTATGTTCAACAGGATTATCCGCCATGCGGATTGCACTCTCATTATCACATAGGAGTGGGACTTTGCTTAGATTGTAGCCAAAGTCTCAGAGGGTTTGCCTCATCCAAAGTAGTTGCGCGCAACACTGTCCTGCGGCAACATACTCGGCCTCAGCGGTGGATAGGGCAACAGAGGTTTGTTTCTTTGAACTCCAAGACACTAGGGACCTTCCTAGGAATTGGCATGTCCCTGATGTACTCTTCCTATCAACCTTGCATCCAGCGTAATCGGAGTCTGAGTATCCAATCAAGTCAAAGGTAGACCCCTTTGGATACCAGATCCCGAAGCAAGGCGTAGAAACTAAATATCTAAGAATTCGCTTAACGGCCACAAGGTGACATTCCTTGGGGTCAGATTGATATCTAGCACACATGCATACACTTAGCATAATGTCCGGTCTACTAGCACATAAATAAAGCAAGGAACCTATCATAGACTGGTATGCCTTTTGATCAACGGACTTACCTCCTTTGTTGAGGTCGACGTGCCCGTCGGTTCCCATAGGTGTCTTTGCAGGCTTGGCGTCCTTCATCCCAAACCGCTTGAGAAGATCTTGTGTGTACTTCGTTTGGGAGATGAAGGTGCCGTCCTTGAGTTGCTTCACTTGGAACCCAAGGAAGTAGTTCAACTCGCCCATCATCGACATCTCGAACTTTTGAGTCATCACCCTGCTAAACTCCTCACAAGACTTTTGATTAGTAGAACCAATATTATGTCATCGACATAAATTTGGCACACAAAAAGATCACCGTCACAAGTCTTGGTGAAGAGAGTGGGATCGGCTTTCCCAACCTTGAAAGCATTAGCAATTAAAAAATCTCTAAGGCATTCATACCATGCTCTTGGGGCTTGCTTAAGTCCATAGAGCGCCTTAGAGAGTTTGAACACATGGTCGGGATACCTGTCATCCTCAAAGCCAGGGGGTTGTTCCATGTATACCTCCTCCTTGATTGGCCCGTTTAGGAAAGCGCTCTTCACATCCATTTGAAACAACCTGAAAGAATGGTGAGCGGCATAGGCTAATAATATTCTAATAGACTCTAGCCTAGCCACAGGAGCAAAAGTCTCCTCGAAATCCAAACTTGCGACTTAGGCATAACCTTTTGCCACAAGCCGAGCCTTGTTTCTTGTCACCACTCCATGCTCGTCTTGCTTGTAGCGGAACACCCACTTGGTTCCCACAACATTTTGCTTGGGACGTGGCACCAGGCTCCAAACTTCATTTCTCTTGAAGTTGTTGAGCTCTTCCTGTATGGCCAACACCCAGTCTGGATCCAGCAAGGCCTCTTCTACCCTGAAAGGCTCAATAGAAGAGACAAACGAGTAATGCTCACAAAAATTAGCTAATATTGAGAGAGTAGTTACTCCCTTGCTTATGTCACCCAGTATCTGATCGATGGGGTGATTTCTTTGGATCGTCTCTCGGACTTGAGTTGGAGGGACCCGTGGTGCTTCTTCCTCTATAACTTGTTCTTCTTGTGCTCCCCCTTGATCACACGCCTCTACTTGAGGAACCTGTTCATCATCTTGTGTTGGGGGATGCACCATTGTTGAGGAAGATGGCTGATCTTGCTCTTGTTGTTCCTGTGGTCGCACTTCACCTATCGCCATCGTGCGCATTGTGGCCGTCGGAACATCATCTTAATCTATGTCATCAAGATCAACTTGCTCTCTTGGAGAGCCATTAGTCTCCAAATACAACGTCTCTAGAGACTTCAACCAAACCCGATGATTTGTTGAAGACTCTATACGCCTTTGTATTTGAGTCATACCCTAGTAAAAACCCTTCTACTGCCTTGGGAGCAAATTTAGAATTTCTACCTTTCTTCACTAGAATGTAACATTTGCTCCCAAATACACGAAAGTATGAGACGTTGGGTTTGTTACCGGTAAGAAGTTCATATGAGGTCTTCTTGAGGAGGCGATGTAGATATAGCCGGTTTATGGCGTGGCAGGCTGTGTTCACAGCTTCCGACCAAAACCGCTCGAGCATCTTGAACTCTCCAAGCATCGTCCTTGCCATGTCGATAAGCGTCCTGTTCTTCCTCTCTACCACACCGTTTTGCTGTGGTGTGTAGGGAGCGGAGAACTCGTGCTTGACTCCTTCCTCCTCAAGATACTCCTCAACTTGTAGGTTCTTGAACTCGGACCCGTTGTCGCTTCTTATCTTTTTCACCTTGAGCTCAAATTCGTTTTGAGCCCTCTTTAGAAAGCGCTTTAGGGTCCCTTGGGTTTCTGATTTATCCTTCAAAAAGAACACCCAAGTGAAGCGGGAAAAATCATCAACAATTACAAGACCATACTTACTTCCCCCGATGCTAAGGTAGGCAACGGGTCCGAAGAGGTCCATGTGAAGAAGCTCTAGTGGTCTTGATGTTGTCATCACATTTTTGCTGTGATGAGTGCTTCCCACCTGTTTCCCTGCTTGACAAGCTGCACAAGGTCTATCTTTTTTGAAGCAAACATTGGTTAGTCCTAACACATGTTCTCCCTTTAGAAGTTTGTGAAGGTTCTTCATCCTAACATGTGCTAGACGGCGATGCCACAGCTAGCCCATACTAGTCTTAGCTATTAAGCATGCATCTAGATCGGACTCCTCTTTCGAAAAATCAACTAAGTAGAGTTTGTCGTCTAATACACCCTTAAAATCTAATGAACCATCACTCCTTCTAAAGACAGATACATCTATATTGGTAAATAGACAATTATAACCCATGTTACATAATTGACTCACAGACAATAAGTTGTACCCGAGCGATTCAACTAAGAACACATTGGATATAGAATGCTCGGATGAAATGGCTATCTTTCCCAATCCTTTAACCTTGCCTTGGTTCCCATCTCCAAAGATGATCGAATCCTGGGAATCCTTGTTTTTTATGTAGGAGGTGAACATCTTCTTCTCCCCCGTCATGTGGTTTGTGCATCCGCTGTCGATAATCCAGCTTGAGCCCCCGGATGCATAAACCTGCAAGGTAATTTACACTTGGGTTTTAGGTACCCAACTCTTGTTGGGTCCTACAAGGTTAGTCACAATAGCCTTTGGAACCCAAATACAAGTCTTGTCTCCCTTGCATTTGGATCCCAACTTTATAGCAACTATTTTTTCATTCTTACATAAAAGAGCAAATGAAGTATTGCAAGCATGGTAAATGGTAGAAGGTTCATTACACATTCTCCTAGGTACATGAGGTACAACATTACTTCTCCTAGGCCTACTTCTACTATGCACAAAAGTAGAGCTAGAGGCAAACATAGCATGTGAATCAAAAGCATCATGATTATAACTCCTATTATAATTAGCATTCCTAGAAAATTTTCTATCATAAATGTAGGCATGACACTTTTGAGAACTATTAGCCATAGAAGCCTTCCCTTTCTCCTTATTGAGAACGGGAGCCTTTTGGCTTGTTAAGTTCTTGGTTTCCTTTCGAAAACCAAGTCCATCCTTAATAGAGGGGTGTCTACCAATAGTGTAGGCATCCCTAGCAAATTTTAATTTATCAAAATCAGTTTTGCAAGTCTTAAGTTGAGCATTAAGACTTGCCACCTCATCATTTAATTTAGCAATAGACACAAGATGTTCATCACAAGCATCAGTATCAAAATCCTTTCATCTATTGCAAATTACAACATTCTCCACATATGAACTAGATTTATTGGCTACCTCTAGTTTGGCATTTAAATCATCATTCAAAATTTTTAAGCTAGAGATAGATTCATGGCAAGCAGATAACTCAGAAGATAGCATTTCATTTCTCTTAGTTTTTAAAGTAAGAGATTTTTGTACACTAATAAATTTGTCATGTTCTTCATATAAAATGTCCTCTTGCTTCTCTAGCAATCTATCTTTTTTATTTAAGGCGTCAATTAGCTCATTGATTTTATCTACTTTAGCTCTATCTAAACCCTTAAATAAATCAGTATAATCTACTTCATCATCACCCAAGTTCAGCTAGGCGCTAGGCGGAATCTAGGTGCTGACCCATTGCCTAGCGCCTAGTCGGGAGTACTCGGTCCTAGGCGCTTCTAGGCGCTTTTCTAGGCGTTTTGGCAATATAGCCATAAATTATATATATATTATGTATATAACTATATATACGTATATAACTACTATATATGAGTCACAGTAAGTATAAAAAGAAGGCCAGCAGACATATCTGATTCCTAGCTGAGCTTACTCTTGCATGTTCCTAGCTCCTGCAAGGCTGTAGCACATAGTTCTTAGTTCAGGTCTCACTAATCACAAAAGAAGACACACAGACACAAAGTGACACAGCTGCAGTTCATAAGACCAGGGCATCACAAAAGGCTTCACTACTAGATGGAGATGGTCCAGATCATATTTCATCTTCACTGTAGCACAGATCTTCATCTTCATACTCTTCTTCTTCAGACTCAAACTCTTCTCCTTCATAGAGCTCTCTCACTCTTGCACTTCTACGAGGCTTAAGCTGTTCTTCTGCTCCCACTGCCTCTCCAATAATAGACCAAGGTATCCCTGTACCTTCCATCTCATCTTCCTCCCCATCTCTAAAGACAACTTGTGCACAATCATCTCCACCCTCTTTGAGAAAACCTTGAGCTTCAGTTGTCTCACTAGACAAGAGAACATCAGTGATTTTCTTTGACTTAATCTTTTCTCTCTTATTCATCAGCCTGTTATTGAACTGAATATAGGCCAACTTGTTGAGGCGGGTTGTAGTCAGCCTATTTCTCTTCTTAGTGTGTATCTATAAATTAAAAACAAAAGCATTTTCAGTTCTGAAATTTAATCATAGTACTGCTGAAATGATTAATAGATAGGTACTAACCCCTTCAAACCCACTCCAATTTCTTTCACAACCAGAAGAGCTTGATGTCAAAGATAATATCCTTGTAGCCATCTTCTGTAAAGCTGGTGTTTCAGTTCCATATAACCGCCACCATGATGCTGAAATAAATTAGAAACACCTCTATTAGTTTAAAAACAGCAAACAACCATATAATAAGTACCTCTACCTGGATTGTAATCATAGTTTTGAAAAGTTCTTACAAGCTTCTTGCTAAATGGTCCTTCTCTATTCTGAAATTTTTTCAATTCAAAGTTGGCAGCCTGTTCTTGTTGGTCCTCATCATGATAATAAAATTGCTCAACACAAGATATGAAGGCTTCATTCATTTTGGGCTCATCAAAGATTGATGGGTTAGCATAGCTATAGTGTGGATTCAGCAAAAAAGCTATCAAATGCAATGGAGAATCAAGTCTTCCATTCATCTTCTTCTCAATTACAGCCATAACATCTTTGAATCGAGACTCAACATTGCCAAAGGCCTCTTTGACCTCTCTCTTTGCCTTTAGTAGCTCTCCATAAAGGAAACCCATGGATGGCTTCACATCCCCATCAACCAAACAGAGGACTTTGACCAATGGCTCAAAAACAACCAACATTAGCTTCACATCCTTTCAAAAGGCTGGACTCAATATAGTAGTTGTGGCCTCTTTTCCTTTCTTTGATTTCACATCCTTTAATGAGTCCCACTTGCTATGAACCACCATCTTCCTTAACTGGTCCTTCTTCTCTTGCATACTGTTCAAAGTGAGAAAGTATGAAGCAAACCTAGTCACTCCTGGCCTCACTAGCTCTTTCCCCTTTGTGAAGTATCTCAAGCACTCCAATGTTCTTGTGTGGCCATATACAAATATGGTAAATGATTGTGCTTGGTCAATCACTTTCTTGAACCGAGGCAAGTTGCCAATTCCTTGGAGCATCAAGTTGATTGTGTGAGCTGCACAAGAGGTCCAAAATATTTGTGGTCTCTTCACAAGCAATAGCTTCTTTGCTCCCATGTTGTTAGAGGCATTGTCAGTGACTACTTGCACCACATTTTCTTCACCAATGTCTTCAATTGCTTTGTCCACTAATTCAAAAATGACTTCACTTGTGTGTGACACATCTGACATCTCTTTTGAGCTGATGAAGGAGGTTCCATCAGCACAATTAGTGCATATATTCATTATGCTTCTCCTCTTCCTATCTGACCAAGCATCGGTCATAATAGAGCATCCATTTTTCATCTTCTCGGCTTCACGTTCCTGCAGCAAACACTTGGTTCTTGCATATTCTTCTTCCAGCAAACTACCTCGAAAGGCATCTTGAGTTGGAGGTGTAAGTCCTGGTCCAAATTGTCCAATTGCTTCACACATTTGCTTGAACTCATCATTGTCACATGCATTGAAAGCTATTCCTGCCAATTATTAAAAAATGAAGTCTAATTAGTGTTCAGTTCATGAATAACAACAAATAATGAATTTTAAAATGTGAAAACAACATAGTATACTAGCAATTTACCACGATTATAGGCCCATCTTGCAATAAACTTGTGCACCTCATGCTCTCTTTCTTTCCATAGTTCCTTGTTCAGCTGCTGTTATTTGAAAGAATCAGCCTTGGTAGGATCAATAGCACGTGTCCATTTGTCAATTGACCCTAATTTGTGAGGCTGTGAGCTTCCAACACAAGTGACTTCTTCTGACTCCTCTCCAACCCTAGATACATTCACTTCCTCTCTAAGTTCTAGCTCACGAACAGTCTTCTCCTCCCTCTTCCTTTTTGCAGCCTCTATTGCTTTCTTGCACTTCTCTTTAGCCTCTAGAGCCTGCGGTGTTGCAGACGTGCATTTCTTCACATTCTTTCCAACATGGGCAAGATGCTCCTTCAACCTATAAATCCCTCCCCTCATCTCCTTGTCACAGAACTTACACTTCACCTTGTCTTTGTTGTTAGCATCAACAAGAACACCATATTCCCATCCAACATCATCTGAATTTCTTTTTAGGAGATTCGCTCTAGTTGCTTCAGTTTCAGAAGGTGCGGCTGCAGTTTCTGATGACATCCTTTCTCTTGTATCCAAGTCTACAAATATGAAAGCAAGCAGGGTCGAACTAACTTTAGAAATAGCCTTAAATCAACTATCTGGTGCAAGTAAAGTGATAAAAAAGATGACATTACATCCTACAGATTTAAAAAGGTGATACACAGATGGGCAGATTTTAGCATATATTCATGAATCTTAATAGCATATGGAATAATGAATGTGGTTTTGATTTTTGAATATGCACGGATTTTAGCAGATGGACAGAAGTTGCATTGAAAGAACATACCTGCTAGGGGAGGAAAGCAGGGGAGGCCGCGCCCGCAGGGGAGCTGCTAGCGGAGGGGGATGAGTACGGAGGGGAGCAGCCGGCGAGGGAGGAGAACTCACCTTGGGGAGTGGGGTGGCCGGCGGGAAGGGGTGCGCCGTCGACAGCAGGCCCGGCACTGGCAGGAAGCAGGGCCGGTGGGGAGGAGGGAGGCCGGCGGCTGAACTTCCTCCGGCGCACGTCGCAGGTGGAGCCGCAGAGGAGGACGAGCGGGAGCGCGAGCGCGAGCGGGATTAGCGCGAGCAGGAGCAGGACGGCCCGGCGCGAAGGTATTCTTCCCGCGCGGCGTGTGGATTTTCCCGCGCCCGACTCGGGTGTAGCGCGCGATTCCGCTGGCAACCGAAAAAAATCGGTAGTGTAGCCGGGCCGCCCGCCTACGCGGTCGCCTTCGGCGCCTGCGCGCCGCAAAATTGCCACGGAGGCGCGGCTGAGCGCCGCCTAGGCGATGCGCCCGCCTAGACACCGCGCAACGCCCTAGGCTACGCGGCAGCCCAGTGATTAGCGATTAGGCACGCCTAGTCGCCGCCTAGCCGCCGCCTAGCCGAACTTGGATCATCACTAGAACCATCATCGCTAGAAGTAGTGTATTTAGAGGTATCTCGAATACTTACCTTCTTCTCCTTGGCCATGAGGCAAGTGTGTCGTTCGTTGGGGAAGAGCGAAGACTTGTTGAAGGCTGAGGCTACCAGTCCTTCATCATCAGAGTCGGATGAAGAGCAGTTCGAATCTCATTCTTTGCCAAGGTGTGCCTCACCCTTCGCCTTCTTATAAACCTTCTTCTTTTCCCTCTTCCCATGCTTTTCTTGTTCCTGGTCATCATCATTATCGGGGCATTGTGCTATAAAATGATCAGTCTTACCGCATTTAAAATAGGAGCGCTTTCCCTTTGCTTTGTTCTTGTTGGGGTACTCCTTGCGTCCTTTTAGCGCGGTCTTGAAGCGCTTGATGATTAGAGCCATCTCATCTTCGTTTAGCCCGGCAGCTTCAACTTGTGCCACCTTTCTTGGTAGCACCTCCCTGCTGCTTGTTGCTTTGAGAGCAACGGGTTGTGGCTCATAGACGGGTAGTGGACCATTAAGCGCGTCGTCTACGTATCGTGCTTCTTTCACCATCATGTGCCCGCTCACTAATTTCCCAAGAATCTCCTCAGGCGTCATTTTGGTGTACCTGGGATTTTCACGAATGAGGTTTACAAGATGGGGTCAATTACAGTAAAGGACCTGAGCATGAGTCGGACGACGTCGTGGTCCATCCATCTTGTGCTTCTATAGCTCCTAATCTTGTTGACCAGGGTCTTGAGCCTGTTGTATGTTTGTGTTGGCTCCTCTCCCCTGATCATTGCGAACCTTCCTAGCTCGCCTTCCACCAACTCCATTTTGGTGATCATGGTGGCGTCGTTTCCCTCATGTGATATCTTGAGGGTATCCCAAATTTGCTTGGCGTTGTCCAAGCCGCTCACCTTGTTGTATTCATCCCTGCACAAAGATGCTAGCAAAACAGTGGTAGCTTGTGCATTCTTATGAATTTGCTCATTAATAAACACAGGGTTATCTGTACTATCGAATTGCATTCCATTTTCAACTATCTCCCAAATACTAGGATGAAGAGAAAATAAGTGACTACGCATTTTGTGACTCCAAAAAGAGTAGTCTTCTCCATCAAAAGTGTGGAGGTTTCCCAAGTGGAATTGATAGGAAATGAGCATTAGAGTTGAATGGAATACGAGAATAATCAAATGAAAAGTTTTGATTAACCGGTTTCTTCTTTGAAGAGGAGTCATCGTCGTCGTCGTGTGGTGAAGAAGACGAGGCATCACTGTCGTAGTAGATAATCTTCTTGATGCGCCTCTTCTTCTTCCCGTCCTTCTTCTTATGACTCGAGCCGGAGTCAGTGGGCTTGTCGTATCTTGGCTCGTTGAAGATGGACTCCTTCTCTTTGTCGTTGACCACCATCCCCTTTCCCTTAGGATCCATCTCTTCGGGTGATTAGTCCCTTACGTGAAGAGAACGGCTCCGATACCAATTGAGAGCACCTAGAGGGGGGGGGGTGAATAGGTGATCCTATAAAATTCAACACTAATAGCCACAAAACTTAGTTATGAAAGTTAGAACGGCTAAGTAGCTTGAAACGAGCTCTTGTGAACAAAGACAATCAAAGAGAAAGCACACAAGAGACACACGATTTTATCCCGTGGTTCGGCCAAGTAACACTTGCCTACTTCCACGTTGTGGCGTCCCAAATGGACGAGGATTGCACTCAACCCCTTTCAAGTGATCCGATGATCAACTTGAATACCACGGTTTTTTCCTTTCTTGGTCTTTCTCCCGTTCGCGAGGAATCTCCACAACTTGGAGCCTCTCGCCCTTACAGTGATGATCACAAGAGAAGCACAGAAGTAAGGGAGGAGAGAGCAACACACACAAGACTCAAATCCACAACACAATCACGCACACAAGTCACAACTCGAGCTCAAAACACAACGCACAGAGTTCACAACTCAAATGGAGCTCAAGTCACTATCTCAAAGAATCGAATGCGTGAAGTTGGAGTCTTGGAGTCCTAGAATATTTCTTGTAAGCTTAGGTAACTCCTCCATGCGCCTAGGGGTCCCTTTTATAGCCCCAAGGCAGCTAGGAGCCTAGGAGCCGTTGGAGGCCAACAAGGAAGGCCATCCTGGCCTTTCTGTCGGGTGGCGCACCAGACAGTCCGGTGCGCCATCGGACAGTCACTGTAGACGGTCCGGTGCCAATCTCCTTCCTATTCTGGCGCAGACGACCGTTGAAGCTCCGGGCCAGTTGGTGCACCGGACACTGTCCGGTGCACACCGAACAGTCCGGTGCCCCCTGCCGACCGTTGGCGCGGGCCACGCGTCGCCCGCGGATTGCGCGGCCGACCGTTGGCTCACCGGACAGTCCGGTGCACCACCGGACAGTCCGGTGAATTATAGTCGTACGCCGCCGATTTTTCCCGAGAGCGGCTTTTTCACCGGAGTTCAACCTGGCGCACCAGACACTGTCCGGTGCACCACCGGACAGTCCGGTGTTCCAGACTGAACTGAACTTCGGTTGCACACAACCAGTCTTTTGCAATCCTTTTCTTTTCTTCTTTTCTCTGTTTCTAACAGTTAGACAAATATATTAGAATACAAAAACCAATTACTAAGTCTAGAAACATACCTTGATATATGATTTGCACTTTTTGCTAGTTTGGTACATATCAACTCAATTATTATGTGTTGGACACTTAATCACCAAAACATTATGGAAATGGTCTAAGGGCACATTTCCCTTTCAGACTCGCTGCTTGAGTAAGCCACAAAAGTAGACCTAGTTTGGTCTTGTTTAGGCTCGCGAGTGTCACCGAGCCGAGTCCGCTCGTGAGCCTCGAGCTTTTTTCAGCCATATATGTATTGGTTTACTATTTAATAGTCCATCTTAGTTAAAATAAATATCCTTCTTTGGCTTTGTTTATTTAACTATCAATTTATGTAATCATATAATTTGTTATATTTTAAATTAAAATTATTTTGTATATTTATTTGACATTTTGATTATCAGATTATTATAATTTAAGACCTTCCTATTAGATACGGATAAACCTGTAGATAAAATTACCGTGCCGGTATAAATATAAGTAAGATTTTATACTCACGGTGTATATAGATAATCTGATTATATAAATTTTTAATAGATATAGTTATAAAATGCTGCTACCGACGGATATAAACCGTTACCATCCCTAGCTTCCCAAGCCCTCTCTTCCATCCCTCTCTGCCCTTCCCCTGCACGCCGATCGCTTGCCCCACTCCCTTGCTTCCGTGGCGCACACGCCGCGCACGCGTGCTCGCCTCTCCTGGAACCGTCTCCGCCGCCCTCCCGCGTCGGCGTCGCGGCGCAAGAGGTAACGCTCTCGTCCTATTGTTCCGTTGATGGAGGGCAATCGCGATTCGCGTTCCTCGCGCGGCGGTCGATTACCCGGTTCCGCCAGATCCGCCGCGGCTGCGCTTCCGTTTCATGTCGCGTGCGTAGGCCTCCTCGTCCCTCCCTCCCGGTCTGTGGATATGGGGCGGGAATCGGAGATCCGACCGGGCCGGGATAGGTTTTCCGTTTCCCTCTCGCTGGCGAGGAAGGGAGCTTCCCCCGATGGATGTGCCCTCCTCCGTCCGTTCCAAATCGAACTCCCCCCTCCGATTTCTTGTGAATTTTGGTTTGCCGTGCGGTGGCGTAGCTATCAGCGTTAGCTGTCGTTTCCAACTTTGGGGATTATTATTATGGCTTTGTGGCTTTGGTTACAAACCTCCAGCTACACATCATTAGGGATGGAAACGGTCGTTAAACACTAAAACAATTACATTTTCATATTTTTTTATCGGAAACGAAATCGAAAACGGTAACTCCAAAAACGGAAACTCCGATATCGATTTTTCGAAAACATCGAAAAAGTTTGGTACGGAAAATACATCGGTAACGATCAAATTCTAAAATACGATCGTTAAACATATAACATAACAAGCTCACAATACAACAAAGACTAGAAGTTCATAGTTCACAAAGATCAAAAGTTCAACCTTTTTTCTGCTCTAACTATGTAAAAAAAGTGTCAACTCAAACAGCTCGATTTTAAAAAACAAATACAATACACAATAAATAAATATAGATAGATAGATGAGAGATTCTGATATTTGCCATCAGCAAGAAACAGGTTTGTAAAATTGCCATCAGGCGCACATTTCATAGACCCAGCTAGACCCACAATTCATATACACAGTGGTAATTATAACAAGAAGACAACATGGTGAGTGGCAAAAATCCAATTATTTCATAGATAGATAGATAGATAGATATAGATACAGAGAGAGAGAGAGAGAGAGGCACACGCACGCACGCATATAATAGCCAGGCAATGGGACGAGGCCCTGCTCCTGCGGTCTAACGCATGGACGGTCAACGGACGTCCCACCTTGCAGCCCATCAGCGCGATGTAGCAGACTAGTAGTAGCGAGCGCTGCATCAGTTTTATCACTTAGTCCCACCTTGCCTAGTAAATTGCACGGTGCACAAATCCTTCTATACAAATGCATACCCTACCGCGGTCAATTGCCAAAGTCCTGAGTGGGTGGGAGCCCGGCGGCTTGGGCCAGAGTGGAAATGTGGGCTTTGGCCCGCTTTCCTTGTTTTTAATTTTCGTAAAATTCCGAATCCTATATTTGGTAAATTCTGGTTAAATTCGGTAACCGAAGAAAACGGTCAGTAAAATGCCAAACCGGTTTCGATACCGATTCCGATATAAAATTCTAACAACCGATTCCGTTTTCGAAAATACCGTTACCGCTGAATTCGGTCGGACAAAAATCGAAAACGGTTCCCGGAAAACCGAAAAATTCCGAAACCATTTTCATCCATACGCATCATGCCTTTTCCCGTGCTTCTGACAAATTGGGTGCTAAAATTTTACCTTATCTATAAGCTCCGGCAATCTTTAACCTGTGATGCTCCTTTGCTTGTTTAGCAGATTACGCTTCATCCATGGTTTTCTTTTCTTTGGCTGCTGTTGATGCTTTTTACTTGCTGCAGGGTACCCTGAATTTTGTCAGTGTCAAGTGACGACCGCTTTTGCCCATTTGTGATAGCTTAATCTCTGTGGTTCAAAGGCGATTGATTTTGGTTTGCTGACGCACGCCTAATGAGCTCCCAAGTCTCCACATCACACGGTCTTCATCCCCCGGGGAAGCTTGGGACATTTGAGTCGCCCCATGCCTGGCCGCTGTCCGCGCCTACGGCCCAGCCTGAAGCGGGACGCGGTGATGACCAGGAGGTCAGGCTGTTGTCGGTCGCCTGGAACCAAGATTGTGGATGCTTCGCGGCTGGTACCAGCAATGGGTTTAGGATCTTTAACTGCGACCCTTTCAAGGAGACTTTCAGGAGGGATCTTAAGAGCGGCGGTTTCGGGATCGTCGAGATGTTGTTCCGTTGCAACATCCTTGCCCTTGTAGGAGGCGGCTCCAATGTGCAGTACCCGCCGAACAAGGTGATGATCTGGGATGACCACCAGAGCCGTTGCATTGGAGAGTTCGCCTTCCGCTCAGATGTCCGAGCCGTAAAGTTGGCGAAGGACTACATCGTGATTGTCCTCGAGCGCAAGATATTCGTCTACAACTTTACTGATTTGAAGCTGCTCTACCAGATTGACACCCTGTCAAATCCCAAGGGACTTTGCTGTCTCTCTCATAATTCCAATACTTCAGTATTGGCCTGCCCTGGGGTGCACCAGGGTCATGTTCGCGTGGAGCATTTCGGGCTGAAGATGGCGAAGACAATCTCAGCTCATGATTCACACATCTCTTGCATGTCACTGACAATGGATGGTCTCCTACTGGCAACAGCTAGCACCAAGGGCACTTTGATCAGAATATTCAACACAATGGATGGCACTCGCCTACAAGAGGTGAGCATAATTTCTATTGTCTGCTAAAATTATTTCTTTGGCGATCCTTTGCTTTTGTTACATGACATCCTCCTTTGTGAATAAAAATCATGGTTTTCTTCTTTGTTCGGTTGCCTTTTGGTCACAATGTCACAATTCATAATTTTTTAGGATGAGTGCACTACAATCTAAAATCTAAATGATACGCAGGTACGCAGAGGGCTTGACAGAGCAGAAATATATAGCATTGCAGTGTCGCCCAATGTGCAGTGGTTGGCAGTGTCCAGCGACAAAGGTACTGTTCATATTTTCTCCCTGAGAGTCAGAGTTGCTGGGGAGGATGCAAGCAATGAGCAACGCACTGCTGAAAGTCCACGGATGGATCACCAGAGCTCTTCCAGTTCTATTGATCCTCTTATTCAGGCGAACACTGGATCCAATGCGAGTTCATCACTGTCATTTATGAGAGGTACACATGCTACTCTGCTTTGTACCCATTCTTGTTTGATCTGTTCCTTATCTCACTACTGGAAGTTGTGCCATTACAAAAACTTACTTGTTGTTAAGTTGCTTAGATGAGGTACATATCAGTGCGATACCTGTGGAATTGTCAATCCGCAAGTTAGTTTGAACCTAATTGATGGCTATTTTTCTTCACTTCCTGTTACAAGGATCTTAGATGATCTGTTTTGGTTTGAATGTCAATAGGCACCATGCATTCCCATGATCTTGTAAACTTCTGACGTGAGTACTTGACCAGATGCAATTGTTTTCTTCCTGGTATAGGTGTCAGTTATATGGTATTCATATGTTGATTTTTTTGTGATATCATTACAATTACCTCAACATTGCCCTCTGTTAGGGGCCAGCTATATGGAATTCATATGCTGATTGTTTGTGATATCATTACAATTACCTCAACATTTTCCGTCTAATGTTGTTTAGTCATGTAATTATGGAACTGGCAGGCGTGCGCTTATGGGAGCATACGCTCTCTTGCCTGCTTTCTCAATTACCGCACATAAAAATTTGTTTGCTAGCATATGGCTTGAGGTGATCCATGCATCCAGTATTGTCACTATTAAAGAGCCATTCTGAACTCCAAGTTAGCTAAGAGAAGACCACTGGCTGTAATTTTTCTATCTCCTGGAAGTGTATACAAGTACTAAGGCCTAAGGGTTTAACTGAGTAGTGGGCCAATGCCAATATTTAGGATTCACACAACATGAAATCATGCAACCTTCTATTCTGCTAAAAAAATGAACAAGCTACATGCTACTTTCTAGCAGTTAAACCAATGTATAATATAACCATACATTTTGTTAAACCTATTGAATCATTTAAATGTTTTGGCCAAATCCGTCGGTCTCACTTTACAACATTTAGAGAGTATTGGGCCGGGTTTCTCAAGGAGGGCAAGTTACTAAGTTCTCTCTGCTGATTTTCCTCCAGGGATCCTGCCGAAGTATTTCAGTTCAGAGTGGTCATTTGCTCAGTTCCATTTACCAGAAGTCACCCGTTACATAGTAGCCTTTGGTGCTCAGAATACTGTAATGATGGTTGGCCTGGATGGCAGGTACCTACCTTAGTGAATTAAATTTTATAATTTCCAGATTTTACTCTCATTTTTATTGCTGGATCCCTACTTAATGATGAATTTTATTCCAAATCTGCCGAAGTATTTTCCAGATTTGGAATACCTACATTTTTATCTCCCCCCCCCCCCCCCACCACCCCCCAACACACACCTGAGTTCACTTATTGAGTCATGTGGGAGTTTCATTTCAGTTAGTAGTAGGGTGGATTTGGCAGACACTGTTCCTACCTAGCGAGTGCCACCGTCTTGTACGCATCGCTTGTTCCAAATAATCATGTTTGTACCTCCAGCTTCTACAGGTGCAGCTTCGACCAAGTGAACGGAGGGCAGATGTTGCAGAAGGAGTATTTCCGGTTTCTCAAGTCCGACAGACCACCATTGAGGAGCGCAGCCATCTGACCTACCTCTCTCACCCTGTAAATACCGAAGGTTGTGCCCGGTCCATTGTACATATCACCATCTTCTCGCCGGCTAAAGTTATTACAGGCAGCGGGAATAAGGAGGAGCTGGCCGTGTCGGATCGCCGCAACCCACAGGATTCCAACATTGAGGTTTCTGGAGCGGTTGGTGTCCCATCCAAGTTGCAAGCATCATTTGCCATCTCTCTTCTTTCTTCTAGCGAGAACCTCAACCACCCATTGGTACACTACATATAACGTAAAAAGTTCGATAACGAATTTGACCGTGTGGTCTGAAATGCCGTGTAAGAAATCTACGACTTGTTCTTGCCTTTGGCTTGTTGATCTTGATGATGACTGGCTGCGCAAGTGCAATCAGGTTCTGCGTGTTGTGAGATCGCGTTGCTGGTAGCGGTAGGCGTATGATTAACATGTTTGATCGCGTCTTGGCTTGTTAATGCGTGGAAATCACATATAATAATATAAATATAAATAAAAAAGAGAAATAAAAAAACACGTCCTTAAAACGAGAAAGCAAGCTGTTCCCTGGTCATTGTTACCTTGGCCGGCCTGCACCAGCCGGCACGTCCACGTCCCAAGCGGTTGCGTGATAATTTCTCGTCCCGTCACTACCAGTCAGTCTACCACGCATAGTCGCATAGACCAGATGTGAGGCCAGGACAGGAGCTCGCCGGCCGGCACGGTTCACGTTTCATTTTGCCATGATTTTGAGGGCAGCAACGGCAAGCAAGTCATCGGTTACGGTTAAGAAACAGACTGGGACAGTCAGTGACTTGTAGATGCAGCCTCGCATCGCACCCCAAGAGGATGGGGAGGAGGATTACGGGACAAGCGAGCGATACAAAGTACGCATGATGTGCAGAGTTTCCAAAGCTTCTGCGCCTGGGGATCGGATCGGATGGGACGCCAGCTCTCTTCTCTCCCTCACGACTGTGTGCCTCTGATGATGATCGTCAGGGCACAAGATCTCATGTATTTTTTGTTAGTGCAATTCAACTCTTAGCTATGGTAGCAAGCCGCAGCGAACAAGCTGTAATCACCGATCTCTTCTCCCCGAAAAAAAAAACCTGATTTGGTGATTGAGGATCCCGAGGGGATCCATGGAGAGAGATCCCCTTGCAATTCAATTTTGAATAGCAAGAGGATTTCTGGATTTCTTCCCCTGGGGATCCCCAAGCACCAAATTAGCTCTAATGAAGAAAAAGATGCGCCACAGTTCATTATCCATACACAGCGGGAGCATAAATTAAAGAAGGCAAAAAAAAACATTGTGAGCCACCATTCGTTTCTTTCCTGAGTGTCTAATATCTGTTCCTACCTTTTAGAACTTAAAGTAAAAACATCCCAATAACAGAATATATATAATATATATATATATATATATATATATATATATATATATAGTTTATATGTTAGGAGCCCTGAGCTTCCAATAACTAGAGGAAGCCCAGGTCGGACGGTGCAATCCGGTCGAGCCGGACCACATCCGGACGTCTATAAAACAGGACCCAGAGTGCTAGGGTTCAGTTTTTTACGCTCCACCCCGATTCATTAGCGACGCCGCGTGCAACGACGGCGGTTGCCCCAGAGCGTGCGCGGCGGTGGACCCCCAGCCGGTGGCCGCAACTCCATGACCTCGATGCCCGGTGGCGGAGGTTCCTCGATCCGGAGTAGTGGCGGTGGTTCCCAAGTCGGTGGCGGCGGCTCCCCGATCCAGAGGGCGAGCGACAACGGGGCCCTTGTGCGGGCAAGCGGCGGCGTCCCCAAGGTCCCGAGGAGGCGGCACTTCCAAGGCCGGCGAGCAAGCGACGCCCGTCGATGTGCGAGTAGCGACGGCGACGCATGAGGCGCGATGTTCGAGCGAGCAGCGTCACGGAAGGCCCGAGATGCGCGCAGCGATGATTGCGCGTGACATCCTCCGATCCGGCGCAGTTTTCTTTTCGATTATTGTGTTTTATGCCTACCACATGTATTATTTACGCCAAAAACTGTACGATTTTATGCTTAAACACAGAGTTCGTATATCATTTTACTGCATGCACATTGGAAAGACAATTTCTTGATTTATGTTGTTCGTAATTTGCGCGCATGCAATGGAAACTCCCACGATTTTTGCCATAATTTTTGGATCTGTATAAAAATAGAAACCGCATGCATGCGGCTGCCATGTTTTCGGATCTATCATAAAAATAGGATAGTAATAACAACCTACTAGAGCTATCAACCTCTCACAGTGACTCGGTATTTACGCTTATAATTGAGGGATTTTATGCTCAAACTTAAGGTTTTTACGCTCCACCCGGAGATGCGTCCACCAGTGAACAACATGCCAGATTTTTTACGCAGTGTAACGAATTGCATAAATACCTACACCGTTGTCGGCGTTCCGAGACCGGGGGGTCCCCGAGCCGACGAGTGAGTGTGCCGCGTGCCCCAGCCCAGATGGGTCGAGCGCGTGGGCGAGCGCGAAGGGGGGAGAGAGAGAGAGGGAGAGCGAGAGCGAGGTGGCCGGAGCCGGGTCGTGAGGGAGTCGGAGGAATCCCGCGGCCTTCGTGTTCGTCCCGCGCCCAGGTCGGGTGCGCTTGCAGTAGGGGGTTACAAGCGTCCGCGCGGGTGAGGGGAGCGAGCGGCCCCGAGAGAGCGCATGCCCCTGCCCTTCGTTCCCGCGAGGCCAACCTTCTCTAAGAAGGCCCTGGTCCTTCCTTTTATAGGCGTAAGGAGAGGATCCAGGTGTACAAATGGGGGTGTAGCAAGGTGCTACGTGTCTAGCGGGGGAGAGCTAGTACCCTAAGTACATGCCAAGGTGGCAGCCGGAGAGATCTTGGCACCCAGCTAGTGTGGCGTCGTGGCTGTCGGAGAAGCGATGGAGCCGGACGGAGGGACAGCTGTCGGAGTGGCTGGGCCCTTGCTGACGTCCTCCTGCTTTCGTAAGGGAGCTGAGAGCCGCCGTCGTCATGGGTCTAGCGGGGCGCCATCATTGCCTATCTGGCGGAGCTAGCCAGATGGGACGTCGGTCCTGTTCTCTGCGGCCCGAGTCGGCTCGGGGTAGGGTGATGATGACGCTTCCTATTGACGTGGCGGGCTTGTGCCCTAGGTCGGGCGACGTGGTGGCTCCTCCGAGGCCGAGGTCGAGTCTATCCTGCATGGCCGAGGCCGAACCTGAGCTCCCGGGTCGGGCGAGGCGGAGGTCGCTCGGCAGAGGCCAGGGCGGAGTCCGAGCCCTGGGTCGGATGAAGCGGAGTTCGTCGTCTTCTGGGGCCTTAGCCCGAGTCCGAGCCCTGGGTCGGGCGGAGCGGAGTTCGCCGTCTTCTGGGGCCTTAGCCCGAGTCCGAGCCCTGGGTCGGGCGGAGCGGAGTTCGCCGTCTTCCGGGGCCTTAGCCCGAGTCCGAGCCCTGGGTCGGGCGGAGCGGAGTTCGCCGTCTTCCGGGGCCTTAGCCCGAGTCCGAGCCCTGGGTCGGGCGGAGCGGTGTTCGCCGTCTTCCGGGGCCTTAGCCCGAGTCCGAGCCCTGGGTCGGGCGGAGCGGAGTTCGCCGTCTTCCGGGGCCTTAGCCCGAGTCCGAGCCCTGGGTCGGGCGGAGCTTCCTCTGGCGCTTTCGGCCAAGCCTGGCTACCCGTCAGTCTTACCTTTTGCGTTAAAGGCCCCAGTGATTTGGTCGGTTGGCGCGGTGATTTAGTCAGGGTTACTTCTTATCGAAGGCAAGGCCTCGGGCGAGCCGGAGATGCGTCTGCCGTGAAAGAGGAGACCTCGGGCGAGACGGAACCATCTCAGGGTCGGCTGCCCTTGCCCGAGGCTAGGCTCGGGTGCGGCGTGATCAAGTCGCTCGTATGGACTGATCCCTAACTTAATCAAACCCATCAGGCCTCTGCAGCTTTATGCTGATGGGGGTTACCAGCTGAGAATTAGGCGTCTTGAGGGTACCCCTAATTATGGTCCCCGACAGTAGCCCCCGAGCCTCAAAGGGAGTGTTAACACTCGCTTGGAGGCTTTCGTCGCACTTTTTTGCAAGGGGACCAGCCTTTCTCGGTTGCACTTTGTTCCGGTGGGTGCGCGCGAGCGCACCCGCCGGGTGTAGCCCCCGAGGCCTCGGAGGAGTGGTTTCACTCCTTCGAGGTCTTAATGCCTTGCGTAATGCTTCGGCTGGTCTGGCGGTTCCCTCATGCGAACAGGCCGTAGCCCAGGTGCACTGTCGGGGCCCAAGTTCTCGGGCTGGTATGTTGACGCTGTCAACGGTTTGGCCGGAGCCGGGTTTGCGAGAGCAGCCCCCGAGCCTCCGCACAGAGCGAGAGGACGATCAGGGACAGACTCGGCTTTTTTACATACGCCCCTACGTCGCCTTTCCGCAAGGAGGAGGGGGGAGAGCGCCATGTTACCCTCGATGGGCACCGAACATGGTGTCTCCGGTGAGCTGCAATCGGGTAATCCGAGTGGACGTCCGTGCCCCGTTCGTTGGGGGTCGGCTAGAGGCCCGGAGGCACGCCCAAAAGTACCTGCGGGTGATCTGCCGGACCCGGTCCCCTGGCGACGGGGTCCGAGGGCTCGTTGCCTCCCTCCGATGGGATTCCGTTACAGAGTCGTTCCCGCTGGTCTCGGAAATGTCCTAGGGTACCTCGGGAGCGCAGCCCGAGCCTTGGTTATGTATCGAACGTACCCCTGGTCATCCCTCGCTCGGTGTCTGAGGCGACTGTGAACCCTTCGGGGGGCCAGCCTTCGAACCCCTGATCAGTAATGGGCGCGGAGCCCGAGTAGCCTGAGGCGGTCGTGGAACCTTTCGGGAGGCCGACCTTCGAACCCCTGACCAGTAGTGGGTGTCGGGCCCACGCGATCTGAGGCGGCTGTTGAACCCTTCGGGGGGCCAGCCTTCGAACCCCTGATCAGTAAGGAGGCTCGGAGCCTAGTTCCTTCACGGGGAAGGATCCCTTTGGGGGTATCCCCTTTCCCAGTCCCTGTTGCAAGAGATAGAGAAAGAAGGAAAAGGGAAAAAGGATTCGAAATTGAACGTCGTGGCGTACCTTTTTCGGTGTGGTTGCTTTGGCGAAGGCGAAACGTCGCCAGCTGCTCCTGCCAGTAGCGCTGTCCGTCGAGCCGCGGAGTTAATGCACCGGGGCGAGTAGTTGGTGAGGCTGCCGTTGCGCGTGCGCGAGCCGTTCAAGGAACGGGTCACGGGCGTGTCGTCTTCACACCGAGAGAGAGAGGGGGTTCTCTTGCGGCCTCCGGATGGGACGTGAGCCTGTCTGATGGCGTGATCGCTGCTCTTGCGCGCCTGCCACTGTCATTACTTCCGGCCCACTTTTGACCGTGTTTGACCGCTGCGTCAGGCTGGCGCAGCTGGGCCGCGCGCGGGGCCGCCTTGGGTCGCGGTATTGGTTCCGCAACCGAGGAGGTGCGGTGGTGGCGCAAGTGGCATAGTGGCTTACATGCAGCATCCGGCGCGCCGGTTGCGCGACGCGTGGGCTTGTGCCTTCATGCTGGCCTGTCAGGAGTCGGAGAGGCGCGTCCACTTGGCGCGGTTGCATGCCGCCCGCATGGCTGCCCGCCCCCTTCGCCCGTTGGTCTGGGCAAAAGTGGAGGGTCACTTGTAACCGCTGGGTGGTTGCGCGCACGCCGCGCGCGGCAGTTCGGCTTCTTTTGCTCGGAGCCGGTCCACATGACAGGTGGGTCCTAGCCCCCGCGCCGCAGGGGAGGGCTTTGGAGGTGTGTTGGAGAAGACTCAGCCCGCGACGGTTGGGGGCGCGAGCACGGAGAGTTGCCTTTAAAAGGAGGGCGACCCCTTTCGTAGGGCGATCATGTCTTCTTCCTCCCTTATGCATTGTGTCTTTCTACCTTTCAAGCCCCCGGATGGGGGAAACCGCCGTCTCCGTGCCTCGTCGTCGGGGGACACCACTCCGTGGGAGCGGGTACCTTTCGGCCATCGTTCGGCTTCAAGGATTTTCATCAGGCAGCCCGGTTGCTCCCTTCCGCTGGGGGTCACCCGAGACGGTGACCACCAGCTCCTGGGTGGGGAGGAGCAAACCGGACTGCGATCTAGGTCCCACCCTCAGCTTCAAGGATGTTCATCATCCTCGCTGGGGTGGGTGCCGGACTGAGCTGGCGCCCTACCTCCCGCACGGGTTCGTGGGTCATCCTCTCCCACGATGTTCGAGGGAGAAGGCGCTCACTGGCCCTGCGGGCGGCCCGGACTTCGACAACGCGGGGTGGATCGGCGGCGGACGTCGTCACCTCCAGCGTGTCGGGTCCGCTGGCTCGGCTCCGGCGGCCCCTTCTGTTGGGGGGGGCAGCTGCCGCGCCGTGTACACGGGAGGTCCACCCTAGACATCGCGCGCTGCTAGGGCGGCGTTCGTGTTGTGGGGTGGCCCTGCCTTTGCACCAGGGCGGCGCCTTTGCGCGGAGGCCGGTGCCCCACTCATCTGGGAGGATTTGAGTGGGGATCTGCCGGTAGGCTGGTGGTTCCTGGCGTCAGCGCCGAGGTGGAGGCGGCTCGAGAAGTCCCCGTCAGCGACGGGATCACCGCCACCATCGGCGCTTCGGGCCTCCGGCTCTTTGTACTTGTCCTCGCCCCTCGAGCGTCGGCGCGGGCGGGGGTAAGACTGCAGCCGTGCCTACCCCTGAGGCCTGCGCTGCTGTAGTTCGGAGCGGGTGGCGACGAGCCGCCCGTCAGTCTTCTGTAGCCCCGCAGGCCCGCCCCTACCGAGTGGGGTAGTTCGTGCCTGCGGGGGGGGACCGGAGTTCCGTTTGTAATGGCACTTCGAGTGCCGGGTTTTTTGTTCATTTTGGCTTTCGGGGCCTGAACATGTATGTAATTACGGCACGGAGCCGTGCTTTTTCCTCATTCCCGAGCACTAAGACTCGTCTGCTGATTGTCTGAACTGCTTCACTAAGCATGAGTCGCCTCGTGTCAAGGTGACGAGTGAGGTATCCGTATCCCGGAGGCGTAGGAGTCCCTCGGCTCGGTCGGCCCTGTTGTCCGAGGCTTCTCTAGCTTAGTTAAAGAGACCCCTCGGCCGCTCTTCGACGAGCCGAGGCCGGGGGTAGCGATATCAGCATGAGCAGAGGCGGAATTGGCTCGGAAATGAAACCTGGTTGGCCGGAGCCTAGCCGAGTTGTCCGTTGGCAGGATCGACGCCGGAGTTGGTCAGCCGAGGCTTCGGACCGGGCTCGTGCCCTCGGAAGGTAGTTGGCCGAGGCCCCGGAGGTGGCTGGCCGAGCCGCCTGCTCGGGCCGGATTCCCAGAGAAGTCCCTGACAACGGTCACCCAGGCGTGGTGATGACGCCGTCCTTTGGAGCGGAGGGCCTCGGATCGCGTCGCCGTCCGAGGCTAGTTCGGGCCTTGCCGAAGTTGCTGTTGATGCCGAGGGTGTCGCTGCCCCCTTCCAGCGCCAAGACCTGAGCCTGCAGGATCAGCTTGTCTTGTAGCGCGTGCTTTGTGCGGCCGTTGAGGCCAGAACACACATCCTTGCTGTGCTGTAAAGCTGCGTCCCCTTTCCTCTTGTTCCAAGCATCTGGACTTTTTTGTCGGTAACAGGGATATTTGTGCGAGCGAAAGTTGCTTCTCGCGGAAGGTGAGGAGTGAGGTATCCGTATCCCTGTGGCGTGGGAGTCCCTCGGCTCGGTCGGCCTTGCCGCTTACGCGCACTTTTACTCATCCATGAGGCCCTATCACCGACTTAGTCGAGAAAACTCGAAGAATCGCTTCGACAGAAGAGCTTCCGAACGTAGAGACTTGTTCGATCCACGGAGTCATTTTATCCGAGCGTGAGTTACTTATCGCAGAAGGTGATGAGTGAGGTATCCGTATCCCGGAGGCGTAGGAGTCCCTCGGCTCGGTCAGCCTTGGCTGCTTACGTGTACTCTGTCGTTTCCATGACCCACTTTTCGAAGTAGTCAAAAAGCACGAAAGATATTCTGATAAAAGAGATTTTTTTTTTGTTCGAGGAAAATTTTGACGCAGAGGGGGTTTCCCCCCTTTTAGCCCCCGAGGGAGGGTCGGGCTTTGCCGAGGCGAGGCCGACCCTTCCTTGTTGACTAAACTTTGCGTGGGTGCGAGGTATATGAACAATTTGGAAACATCTCAAGGGTAGAAGCGACGTAGCTGTTGGATGTTCCAAGCGTTGCCGTAGACCTCGCCTTGACTGTTGGCCAGCTTGTACGTTCCGGGCTTCAGAACTTTGGCGATGACGAACGGCCCCTCCCAGGGGGGCGTGAGCTTGTGCCTCCCTCGGGTGTCTTGCCGTAGCCGAAGCACCAGATCGCCCACCTGGAGGTCTCGGGGTCGGACCCCTCGGGCGTGGTAGCGTCGCAGGGACTGCTGATACCGCGCCGAGTGTAGTAAGGCCTTGTCCCGAGCCTCATCCAGCTGGTCCAGCGAGTCTTCTCGGCTAGCTTGGTTGCTTTCTTCGTTGTAGGCCCTCGTCCTCAGGGAGCCGTATTCCAGGTCAGTGGGCAGGACGGCCTCGGCCCCGTAGACCAGGAAGAACGGCGTGAAACCCGTGGCTCGGCTTGGCGTCGTCCTCAGGCTCCAGACCACCGAGGGGAGTTCCTTCATCCATCGCTTGCCGAACTTGTTGAGATCATTGTAAATCCGAGGCTTGAGCCCCTGTAGAATCATGCCATTGGCACGTTCCACTTGCCCGTTCGACATGGGGTGAGCTACGGCGGCCCAGTCTACCCGGATGTTGTGATCCTCGCAAAAATCCAAGAATTTTTTGCCGGTGAACTGGGTGCCGTTGTCGGTGATGATGGAGTTCGGGACCCCGAAGCGATGGATGATGTTGGTGAAGAACGCCACCGCCTGTTCGGATCTGATGCTGTTCAGGGGTCGGACCTCGATCCACTTGGAGAATTTGTCGATGGCGACCAGCAGGTGCGTGTAGCCCCCGGGCGCCTTCTGCAGAGGGCCGACGAGGTCCAGACCCCACACAGCGAAGGGCCAGGTGATGGGTATCGTCTGCAGAGCCTGAGCGGGCAGGCGGGTCTGCTTCGCATAGAATTGGCACCCTTCGCAGGCGCGGACAATTCTAGTGGCGTCAGCCACCGCCGTCGGCCAGTAGAAGCCTTGGCGGAAAGCGTTCCCAACGAGGGTTCGAGGTGCTGCATGATGGCCGCAAGCCCCCGAGTGTATTTCCTGCAGGAGTTCCTGGCCCTCGGCGATGGAGATGCATCGCTGGAGGATGCCCGAGGGGCTACGGTGGTAGAGCTCCTTCTCATCGCCCAGCAAGACGAACGACTTGGCGCGTCGCGCTACCCGCCGAGCCTCGGCTCGGTCGAGGGGCAGTTCTCCTTGGCGGAGATATTGCAGGTACGGGGTCTGCCAATCTTGATCTGGCATGACCCCGCTCTGCTCCTCCTCGATGTGCAGTGCTTCGCCCTCGGGGGTCGAGGGCTCCTCGAGTTGAGCCGAGGATGGCTCGGGCTGGGCCGAGGTCGCCTCGGACGGGGCCGAGGGCACTTCGGGCTCGGGCGTGTCGCCTATCTTGACGGAGGGTTGGTGCAGATCCCGGGAGAAGACGTCCGGGGGAACCGTCGTTCGCCCCGAGGCTATCTTCGCCAGCTCGTCCGCAGTCTCGTTGTAGCGCCGGGCGATGTGGTTAAGCTCGAGACCGTAGAACTTGTCTTCCAGGCGTCGAACCTCGTCACAGTAGGCCTCCATCTTCGGGTCGCGGCAGTGGGAGTTCTTCATGACTTGGTCGATGACGAGCTGCGAGTCGCCGCGTGCATCGAGGCGTCGGACCCTAGCTCGATGGCGATTCGCAATCCGTTGATCAGAGCCTCGTACTCAGCCACATTGTTGGACGTCGGGAAATGGAGGCGGAGCACGTAGCGCAGGTGCTTCCCGAGGGGCGAGACGAAGAGCAGGCCCGCGCCAGCTCCCGTCTTCATCAGCGACCCATCGAAAAACATGGTCCAGAGCTCCGGTTGGATCGGAGCCGTCGGCAACTGGGTGTCGACCCATTCGGCTACGAAGTCCGCCAGTACCTGGGACTTGATGGCCTTCCGAGGGGCGAACGAGATTGCCTCGCCCATGATTTCCACCGCCCACTTTGTGATCCGACCCGAGGCTTCCCGGCACTGGATGATCTCCCCCAGGGGGAAGGATGACACCACAGTCACCGGATGAGACTCGAAGTAATGTCGCAGCTTTCGCCTCGTCAGGATCACTGCATACAGCAGCTTCTGGACTTGTGGGTAGCGGATCTTGGTCTCGGACAGCACTTCGCTGACGAAGTAAACTGGCCTCTGAATGGGCAAAGCATGCCCCTCTTCCTGCCTTTCGACCACGATCGCGGCGCTGACCACCTGAGTGGTTGCGGCGACGTAGACCAAAAGGGTTTCTCCATCAGCTGGGGGTACCAAGACGGGCACCTGGGTGAGGAGCGCCTTCAGGTTCCCGAGGGCTTCCTCGGCCTCGGGGGTCCAAGTGAAGCACTCGGCCTTTCTTAAGAGACGGTACAGGGGCAGGCCTCTTTCGCCGAGGCGCGAGATGAAACGGCTCAAGGCCGCGAGGCATCCCATGACCCTCTGTACGCCTTTTAAGTCCTTGATGGGCCCCATGTTTGTGATGGCCGCGATCTTCTCCGGGTTGGCTTCGATGCCCCGCTCGGAGACGATGAATCCCAAAAGCATGCCCCGGGGCACCCCGAAGACGCACTTCTCGGGATTGAGCTTGACGCCCTTCGCCTTGAGACACCGGAATGTCAGTTCGAGGTCAGAGAGAAGGTCGGAGGCTTTCCTCGTCTTGACTACGATGTCATCGACGTAGGCCTCGACCGTGCGACCGATGTGTTCGCCGAACACATGGTTCATGCACCGCTGGTACGTTGCACCCGCGTTCCTCAAACCGAACGACATGGTGACATAACAGTACATGCCGAAGGGCGTGATGAAAGAAGTCGCGAGCTGGTCGGACTCTTTCATCTTGATTTGATGATACCCTGAGTAAGCATCGAGGAAAGACAGGGTTTCGCACCCTGCAGTGGAGTCCACAATTTGATCGATGCGAGGTAGAGGGTAGGGGACTTTCGGACATGCTTTGTTGAGACCAGTGTAGTCTACACACATCCGCTATTTCCCCCCTTTCTTCCTCACAAGCACAGGGTTGGCAAGCCACTCAGGGTGGAATACCTCTTTGATGAACCCTGCTGCTATCAGCTTGTGGATCTCCTCGCCTATCACCGTGCGCCTTTCCTCGTCGAATCGGCGCAGAGGCTGTCTGACCGGTCGGGCTCCGGCCCGAATATCCAGCGAGTGCTCGGCGACATCCCTCGGTATGCCGGGCATGTCCGAGGGACTCCACGCAAAGACGTCGGCGTTTGCGCGGAGAAAGTCGACGAGCACTGCTTCCTATTTGGGGTCGAGCCCGGAACCGATTCGGATCTGCTTGGAGGTATCGCCGCTGGGGTCGAGAGGGACGGCCTTAACCGTCTCTGCTGGCTCGAAGTTGCCGGCATGTCGCTTCACGTCCGGCACCTCTCGGGAGAGGCTTTCCAGGTCGGCAATGAGAGCCTCGGACTCGGCGAGGGCCTCGGCGTACTCCACGCACTCCACATCGCATTCGAATGCGTGCTTGTACGTGGGGCCGACGGTGATGACCCCGTTGGGGCCCGGCATCTTGAGCTTCAGGTAGGTGTAGTTGGGGATGGCCATGAACTTCGCGTAGCATGGCCTTCCCAACACTGCGTGGTAGGTTCCTCGGAACCCGACCACCTCGAACGTCAAAGTCTCCCTTCAGAAGTTGGAGGGTGTTCCGAAGCAGACAGGAAGGTCGAGCTGTCCGAGGGGCTGGACGCGCTTCCCGGGAATGATCCCGTGGAAGGGCGCAGCGCCTGCTCGGATGGATGACAGATCGACGCGCAGGAGCCTGAGGGTCTCAGCGTAGATGATGTTGAGGCAGCTGCCCCCATCCATCAAGACCTTGGTGAGCCTGACGTCGCCGATGACGGGATCGACGACGAGCGGGTACTTCCCTGGGCTCGGCACGTGGTCGGGGTGGTCATCCTGGTCGAAGGTGATGGGCTTGTCGGACCAGTCTAGGTAGACTGGCGCCGCCACCTTCACCGAGCAGACCTCCCGACGCTCCTGCTTATGATGCCGAGCCGAGGCGTTCGCCGCATGCCCTCCATAGATCATGAAGCAGTCGCGGACCTCGGGGAACTCTCCTGCTTGGTGATCTTCCTTCTTGCCGTCGTCGCGGGCCTTGTCACCCTCTGCGGGTGGCCCGGCCCGGTGGAAGTGGCGCCGAAGCATGACGCACTCCTCGAGGGTGTGCTTGACGGGCCCCTGATGGTAGGGGCATGTCTCCTTTAGTGCCTTGTCGAAGAGGTTGGCGCCTCCGGGGGGCTTCCGAGGGTTCTTGTACTCGGCGGCGGCGACAAGGTCCGTGCTGGCGGCGTCGCGTTTCGCTTGCGACTCCCTCCTGCCTTTCTTCTTGGCGCCGAGCGGAGTAGACGCCTCGGGAGCATCTTCCGACAGGCGGCCCTGGGGCTGCTTGTCCTTTCGGAAGATGGCCTCGACCGCCTCCTGACCAGAGGCGAACTTGGTGGCGATGTCCATCAGCTCGCTCGCCCTGGTGGGGGTCTTGCGACCCAACTTGCTCACCAGGTCACGGCAGGTGGTGCCGGCAAGGAACGCACCGATGACATCGGAGTCGGTGATGTTGGGCAGCTCGGTGCGCTGCTTCGAGAATCGCCGGATGTAGTCCCGAAGGGACTCTCCCGGCTGTTGCCGGCAGCTTCGGAGGTCCCAGGAATTCCCGGGGCGCACGTACGTGCCCTGGAAGTTGCCGGCGAAAGCCTGGACCAGATCTTCCCAGTTGGAAATCTGCCCCGGAGGCAGGTGCTCCAACCAAGCGCGAGCGGTGTCGGAGAGGAACAGGGGGAGGTTGCGGATGATGAGGTTGTCGTCGTCCGTCCCACCCAGTTGACAGGCCAGGCGGTAGTCCGCGAGCCACAATTCCGGTCTCGTTTCCCCCGAGTACTTTGTGATAGTAGTCGGGGGTCGGAATCGGGGCGGAAACGGCGCCCGCCGAATGGCTCGGCTAAAGACCTGCGGACCGGGTGGTTCGGGCGAGGGACTCCGATCCTCCCCGCTGTCGTAGCGTCCGCCACGCCTGGGGTGATAACCTCGGCGCACCCTTTCGTCGAGGCGGGCCCGACGGTCGCGATGAGGGTGCTCGTCGCCGAGGTGGCCCGGGGCCGCAGGCGCGGTGTTGCGCGTGCGCCCGGTGTAGACCGAGGCTTCCCGCGTGAGTCGGGAAGTCGAGGCACGAGGTTCCGAGGGGTACCCCTGCCTTCGGGAGGCAGAGCTCTCGGCCCGCCGGGCCGCAGCGCCTTCCAGGAGATGCTTGAGTTCTCCCTGGATTCGCCGACCCTCGGTGGTTGATGACTCCGGCATCGCGCGGAGGAGCATCGCTGCGGCGGCCAGGTCCTGACCGGTTCCGCCGGATGCGGGTGGCGGTCTGTCCCTGGCATCGTTGGCGATGCGGTGCTGGAGACCTTGGGGCAGGTGACGTATTCCTCCGGCCGGGGGCTGGCTCGCCCATACCTGCCCGATGTTCTGGCGGATTGCCTCGAGCGCTCCTGCTCCCTCATCGAGCCCGGCCTGCGCCCCGCGGACTTGCTCGAGCTGTGGGTCGTGACCCCCCGCCGGAACGGGGACCACAGCTAGCTCCCGCGGGATGTCGGCGCGAGGCGCTGGCCTAGGGGGATCACCATCCTCCGGCATGCCGAGACAGCCGCCTCAGGAGGGATCCCCTAGCTCGACGTGGAAACATTCGCGGCTCGGGCCGCAGTCCTTGTCGTCAAGGCTGCGGCTGCCGTCGGAACAGTCGGAGAGGCAGTAGTCACATGCGGCCATGAAGTCCCGCATGGCACTGGGGTTGCCAGATCCAGAGAAATCCCAGCAGATGCTGGGGTCGTCATCTTCCTCGGACCCAGAGGGTCCGTAGGTCGAGACACCCGTCAATCGGTCCCAAGGCGACCGCACACGAGACCCCAGAGAGGTTGCACTCGCCTCAGTGTGAGCGCCCGCCAAAGCGAGGTTGCTAGGCGGGTTGAGGCCGAGTCGAAATGACAAAGGATGGGAATCAGCCCGTACCTTCTGGTCGGTCGCATCGGGGGCTGATCGTGCTGTCGTCCTGGGGGCGAGGGCGACGTCCTGCAGGCCCTCCGTGAGCGTGCTAGCGTCGTCCACTTGCTCGGGATCGGCGTGACGCGGGGGGACGGCGCTCGCCTTCGCCTCAAACGCGGGGGTGATGCCCGACACGCCCTCCGTTGGGGCGCTGGGGATGTCGATTTGCTCGACAGTCGACTGAGCGTAGCCTCCCGCTCGGCCTTGGTTGCCCCGCCTCCTCCTCCGATGGCGAGGGAGAGGATGGAGCGAACTCGAAAGTTGTCCTTCCCCCACGCGGGAAAGGCGTCGTCGATTCCGCCGCCGGCGGGCGGGCTGTCCGCCACCATTGTCGCTGTCGCGCGGCGGTGGAAGGAGTATCATGTCGTAGCTGCCGTCGAAAGACATGAACTCGAGACTCCCGAAACGGAGCACCGTCCCGGGTTGAAGAGGTCGTTGGAGACTGCCCATCTGGAGCTTGACGGGAATCTACTCGTCAACACGCAGCAGGCCCCTACCTGGCGCGCCAACTGTCGGCGTTCCGAGACCGGGGGGTCCCCGAGCCGACGAGTGAGTGTGCCGCGTGCCCCAGCCCAGATGGGTCGAGCGCGTGGGCGAGCGCGAAGGGGGGAGAGAGAGAGAGGGAGAGCGAGAGCGAGGTGGCCGGAGCCGGGTCGTGAGGGAGTCGGAGGAATCCCGCGGCCTTCGTGTTCGTCCCGCGCCCAGGTCGGGTGCGCTTGCAGTAGGGGGTTACAAGCGTCCGCGCGGGTGAGGGGAGCGAGCGGCCCCGAGAGAGCGCCTGCCCCTGCCCTTCGTTCCCGCGAGGCCAACCTTCTCTAAGAAGGCCCTGGTCCTTCCTTTTATAGGCGTAAGGAGAGGATCCAGGTGTACAAATGGGGGTGTAGCAAGGTGCTACGTGTCTAGCGGGGGAGAGCTAGTACCCTAAGTACATGCCAAGGTGGCAGCCGGAGAGATCTTGGCACCCAGCTAGTGTGGCGTCGTGGCTGTCGGAGAAGCGATGGAGCCGGACGGAGGGACAGCTGTCGGAGTGGCTGGGCCCTTGTTGACGTCCTCCTGCTTTCGTAAGGGAGCTAAGAGCCGCCGTCGTCATGGGTCTAGCGGGGCGCCATCATTGCCTATCTTGCGGAGCTGGCCAGATGGGACGTCGGTCCTGTTCTCTGCGGCCCGAGTCGGCTCGGGGTAGGGTGATGATGACGCTTCCTATTGACGTGGCGGGCTTGTGCCCTAGGTCGGGCGACGTGGTGGCTCCTCCGAGGCCGAGGTCGAGTCTATCCTGCATGGCCGAGGCCGAACCTGAGCTCCCGGGTCGGGCGAGGCGGAGGTCGCTCGGCAGAGGCCAGGGCGGAGTCCGAGCCCTGGGTCGGATGAAGCAGAGTTCGTCGTCTTCTGGGGCCTTAGCCCGAGTCCGAGCCCTGGGTCGGGCGGAGCGGAGTTCGCCGTCTTCCGGGGCCTTAGCCCGAGTCCGAGCCCTGGGTCGGGCGGAGCGGAGTTCGCCGTCTTCTGGGGCCTTAGCCCGAGTCCGAGCCCTGGGTCGGGCGAAGCGGAGTTCGCCGTCTTCCGGGGCCTTAGCCCGAGTCCGAGCCCTGGGTCGGGCGGAGCTTCCTCTGGCGCTTTCGGCCAAGCCTGGCTACCCGTCAGTCTTACCTTTTGCGTTAAAGGCCCCAGTGATTTGGTCGGTTGGCGCGGTGATTTAGTCAGGGTTACTTCTTATCGAAGGCAAGGCCTCGGGCGAGCCGGAGATGCGTCTGCCGTGAAAGAGGAGACCTCGGGCGAGACGGAACCATCTCAGGGTCGGCTGCCCTTGCCCGAGGCTAGGCTCGGGCGCGGCGTGATCAAGTCGCTCGTATGGACTGATCCCTGACTTAATCAAACCCATCAGGCCTCTGCAGCTTTATGCTGATGGGGGTTACCAGCTGAGAATTAGGCGTCTTGAGGGTACCCCTAATTATGGTCCCCGACAATCGTGTAGTATAATTTGTATCAGTATATATCATAAAGTAGTTCTAATGCGTTTTAGCTGCATGGCTGTTTGAGGGATCCTATATTTACGAAGAAAATAAAACATTAAATGCGATTTTTTGTTTCGATGCATGCAATTCATTTCCTTTCATTGCATATTCTTTCCATCATAAATTCGTGTGCATGCAGTTGGTAACAGATTTTTACGCAGTATACCGAATTGCATAATTATCTACACAGTGTGGCATATTTAGTATCAATATATATCATAAAATGGTCATTACGAGTCTAGCTGCATCGCTGTTGCAGTGATCCTAAATTTATGGAGGAAATAAAGCATTTAAAATAGAAACCGCCACACATATCTTTCCTAAATTTACACGCATGCAAGGGAACGTGTTTGACTCATGCATGCATTTTGCCATAATTTTTGGATCTATATAACCGCATGCATGCGACTTCCATGTTTTTCGAATCTGCCATAAAAATAGGATCGTAATAACAACCTACTAGAGCTATCAACCTCTCACATTGGCTCGGTATTTACGCTTATAATTAAAGGATTTTATGCTCAAAACTTAAGGTTATTACGCTGCAACCCGGAGATGCGTCTACCAATGAACAACATGCCAGATTTTTTACGCAGTGTAACGAATTGCATAAATAACTACACCATGTAGTATAATTTGTATCAATATATATCATAAACTAGATCTAATATGTTTAGCTGCATGGCTGTTAGAGGGATCCCATATTTATGAATGAAATAAAACATTAAATACGATTTTTTGTTTCTATGCGTGCAATTCATTTCCTTTTATTGCACATTATTTTCATCATAAATTTGTGTGCATGCAGTTGGTAACAGATTTTTACGCAGTATACCGAATTGCATAATTATCTACACAGGGTAGCATATTTAGTAGCAATATATATCATAAAATGGTCCTTATGAGTTTAGTTGCATGGCTGTTGCAGTGATCCTAAATTTATGGAGGAAATAAAGTATTTAAAAATAGAAACCGCCACATATATCTTTCCTAAATTTATGCGCATGCAAGGGGACGTGTTTGACTCATGCATGCATTCCTTTTTTGCGCGCACAGATGTGGGCGCGGGTGGTGCAACCGACAGTCTGGTCCAGTCGGTGCGCTGGATTGAACCAGGTTGCAGGAATGAATGAATGATCGACCTGGGCTTCCTTTAACTATTGGAAGCCCAGGGCTCTCGTTATACTATATATATATATATATATAGGGCAGGTATAACGGGAGCCCTGGGCTTCGGATATTAAAGGAAGCCCAGGTCGGTTCCCGAGGTTTGGCCGATGGAACAGGCGCGCCTGTGTTTTAATGTGGGGCTGAGAGGAGGCATGCAGGACACACGGCGCCGTGACGCGGTTGTTTGAATGGTAAGGAAATTGCGTGGAATTAAAGGGAATATATGTCACATGCAAACGTGATTACTGGGATACGTGGGCGCGTAAATTATGGATCTTGCATGGTAAGTAATGTGCGGAAGGTAAAAAACATGAAGCATAAGATGTTGAAAGATATGGCATAAAACCGAAGCGGCATAATAGATGCATAAACATTATATACCTAATGGCGTAAAACGTTGTGTCATTGTGCGTAAATTTTATATTATGAATTTTAGTTTGACAAAGACGTCGCCATAATATCGGGACGGTTTCCGAAAATAATGGGGAGACCCTGTAAACGTGGATGCGGTTACTTTTATAGTATCCGAGATTTACTTTCATTCGGAAAAAAGACCACTAAGACTGCATAACTAATCGGAGTTGGACATGGCCGGCTCTGGAGGGTCGCCGGCGATGGAAGGAGATGGCATTCGTCTTGATCCAGAGACAGAGGGAGGAGTTGGTGGTAACTCACTGGTGACACCACCGCCTGCTCTAATGGGTCCTGCGATCGCCGAGATGAGCATAGGGGAAGAAGGAGAACAAAGGGTTCGACCTCCTATGTCCAATATTAGCTCCAGGGAGATGGATACGCCACAGATACTGCGTTCACATGTAAGTCCAGTCGCTGTATTTGATTATCGATTGATTATATTGTTGTGAAAATATTCAATGGTACAAACAACAATGACAATGAAATAGCAGGCAAAAAGCATTGATCCAACTATAGTGCTAACGGTAGGGATGACTTTCAAGGATGTTGATGATGCATATAAATTCTATAAAAGGTATGCATATGAAGTTGGATTTCCACTGAAGAAATACAGAGAGAAGACATTCAGTAAGTGGATAAATTGTTCACGTGAAGGTAAAAGTGCAGCAAAATCAAATGATACACCTAGGATGAGGAATAGATCATCGGGGCGTACACAATGCAAAGCTGGAATAAAATTAAAAAAAATATATGATGATGAAAACAAAATGGTTGTAGCTACAAAAATTGAACTAGTAAACTTGGAGCATAACCATGAGTTCATAACTGACGAAGCAGAGAAACAACATTTACGTTGCAACAAAATTAGGGATGCTGAGTTCATAAATTTTGTGGATGCAATGCATGATAGCTGAGTGCCGCAGCATTGCATAGTTGATTTCATATCAGAAATGCATGATGGGCCGGAGAACGTACCGGTAACTGCTCAAGATCTGAAAAATATGTAAGCAATACTTTTTTGTTACATGTGTATATATCAATAGCCAGGAATTTTACTATAGTAAATGTGTGTGTAACAATTTTTTGTTCAAACAAATGTAGGAGGGCAGCCAGGAGAAGAGAAAATTGCTCAAATGATGTAGCCAAACTTTTGGCTTTCTTTAGAGAATGCAAAAAACAGAATCCACAATTTTTTGTGATTTCCAGCTAGACGATGATGGGAAAATAGTTAGTATTTTTTGGTCACACGCAAGCATGCAGAGGGAATACGCAGATTATGGTGATGCTGTGACATTTGATACAACACACAAGACAAATATATATGATAAACCACTGGGCATGTTTGTTGGAGCTAACAGCCATCTGCAGTGTACAGTGTTTGGATTTGTTTTGTTGGGAGATGAAACAGTACAGACTTTTGAATGGGCTTTCAATTCATTCAAAACATGTATGGGAGGCGAGGGTCCAAGAGTTATGCTTACAGGTATGTGATATATAAATTTGTTATGCAAAACAATGAATTAATTTATTGTGAAAATAACTGAATAATCTGTGAACAATTACAGATCAAGATCCTGCAATGCCAATTGCTCTGAGAACTGTATTTCCAAAAACAGTTCACAGACTGTGCTTATGGCATGTACAGAACAGATTTATGCCATTCCTGAATGAGATATATGCCAGGTTTGCTGTTAAGGATTTTAAAACAACATTCCAGTCTATTATACATCATCCATTAACTCCTCATGAGTTTGAATGTGCCTGGGAAATGATGCTAGAGGAGTTCAATCTTCATGAAGATATAACTCTACGCAAATTATATGAAATAAGAAAAGAATGGATACCTGCATTTTTTAAAAATGACTTCTGTGGGGTAATGGTATCTACACAACGAAGTGAGAGCATGAACAGATTAGTGAAGCAATCACATGTAGATGCGAACACCCCACTGCATGAGTTCGCTAAACAAATGATGAAAATGTTGCACAACAGGAAAATGAAAGAATCAAAGGAGGCATTGGTGAGCAAGGTATGTCGTGCTTGTTAGCAATAACGGTTTGCATATAATTATGTAAATAATTTGTTTAATTATGATAATAATGTGTTATAGGCACCAAGGACAACAGATACATTATATAGGTTCGAAGTGAGAGTCTCTAGAGCATACACCAGAGCTGTTATGAATAGATTCGAGGAATCAATGAAATACGCCACTGCATACAAAATATTAAAGGACCCAGACGGATGTGATAATGAATGGATCGTACAGCATACAAAACGGTCTAATAAAATTGTGTGGGGACAACATCAATTCAAGATATCAACAGACATAGAAGCTGGGGAGTATACATGCGAGTGCAAACAGTGGGAACATACAGGTTTGTACGTATTATGTTGGTTAGCATAAAAATTTGCATACTAGAGAATTTGATGATTGTAGTACAATTAATGTATATTTTTGAAATAATGGTTCGTTTTCATGTTTTCAGGTCTATTGTGTGTTCGTCTTTTAAGAGCCTTCATGCATCTTCAAGTTGAAAAGATACCTTCAAAGTATATATTGCAAAGGTACACTGTCTCATCAAGAAAAGATATCCCGTTTGAAAGAATTGATAAGAGCTTCAGGGGGAAGGATGGAGTTACTAAATCATACAGACAGAAAATGTTGTTAACGAAAACTATGAAAGTAGTTCGTCAGGCGTGTATGTCAAAAGCAGGGTACGATAAGGCGATGGATGTGTTGGATGAGCTCGATGTCGTTCTAAGCCGATTGGAGCCAGATATTGGATGTAATGAGTCAACAGATGTTAGTGATAATGAGGAAGACAAGGTAATAATATTGCAGATGTTTTAGTGTTATACTATTTGTAACATAAATTATGCATAAGTAACATGTTATTTTGGACCAGGAAGAAGAGTTGAATAAAATTAATGCTAGCGATGGGATGGAAGATGACAATACAATTACATGTCATAATAAGGTATGTAAAAGATATATATATATAAGCTTGCATGAAGTATTGTATATAATGAATATATAATATCAATGTAATAAGCAAATAATATTTTGTAGGATTCGCATAACACCAGGACTGGATGTGAACATGCATTAACAATAATAACAACTGGTAACCAGGTACATATTAAAATAATATTGTTTATTTGTCTAAAATGAAAATATAATTTTATGCTGCATGTAAATGTTGATGTATTTGGGTTGGGCTTTAAAGGAGGACAACATGAGATTTTCACATGAGGTTGGTGATACAAGTTCTCCGTGTCACGTAGCACATGAACAAATGGAAAATATTGCTGCATCGTCAGAAGCTAAAAAGGTGAGCATTGATAAATGATTTTACTGATTGGTATAAATATATGTAAATATGCGTATACTAAATAGTAACGTCTATTATTATGCAGAGGTTGAATTTTAATGTGGATGTTATAAATCTGAGTATGCCGGATCGTGCAAGACCAAAGGGACGGACAATCAAAAATTTAGAAGATAGGATTATGAGACTAGGTGCGAAAGGAGAGAAAAAGAAGAATAGGAGATGCCATTTGTGTGGAATAACAGATGGGCATAACAGCAGAACATGTCTGTCTGTGGAAGAGAATAGGGCAAGGCTAGCAAAACTGTCTAATCGAAAGAGAGGACGGCCAGCCGGATCAAGACTAAACAATAAAACAACTGCTCCACAGTGGAATGAAACATCGACTGCAAAAAAACATCGTATTGATGAAGAAGTGGAAAATGAAGAAGCCGATGAGCATATGGATTTGGGCGAATAATTTGAAGTGTGACTAACGAGTGGTCGATTTAGAAGAAACTTGTAATATCACAATGACTTATGCTTTATTTTGTTCGAAATTCAGTAGTTTGCATGAAAAGGTTATATAATGCGTAGATATAAAACTATAAAATGCTGCGTAAATATAGACAATTACACAAATTATGTAACTGAATATGCACAACAAATTGGCATTGAACGTTTAGCAATCGGAAGGTCTGGACATTAATGTTATATAAAACTGTATACACTTAACAATACTAATCGAATGGGAGTGCATACGTCGGTTTCACACTTCAAATACAACAAACAGGATATAGCATAAACACTTGTTACGATTAGCATAATTAGCGTGAAAAATGTATAAAAGATGAACCTAGTGTATATAAAATAAGGAAGTATATATTATGCATAAAACTTGAATATTGAAACAATATGATAATACAAATAAGCCAAACTTTGGAAGCAAAAAGATTAACCAACTCACAAACTGGAGATGAACTAACATAGAATTTGTTAACAGATAACATAAATAGCCATTCTGGTAACAATTATGTTTGACACACTTCAGATAAAAACTGATGCGAAGTAGCATAGACATTAGCCACATTGAACATAAGTGGCACACAGAGTATCAAACACATTATCAGAGGCCTGACATAAGTGACTTAACAAGTAACATAAACAGTTTTGTGCATCGCACAGGGAATCATGTTCAGCTATGCTATCTAAGTCTTGGCTTTCAAACAGCGGCGTCTCCTTGGAGAATACTTGAAAGGCAGCAGTTCTGCAGGAAGGGGGGCAACCATGTTGTTGCGATGAAAGGTAAGGTAATGCAGAACAAAGGCACGTTGGTCCAATGGTTCATCCTGAAATAGCCATAATATCAATTTAATGGTAGAATAAAATCTGAAGGAGTAATATATGCAAGATTAGAAAACTAATTTAGTGACATACCAGAGTATAAAATTCTGATAAGTCGCCATCATCAAAATCGTAGTAGCGGAGGAAGTTTGCGACAAAAAAACCACAATCATTTGACCCTGGTGTCATGGTTGGACAATTGGGAAGAAGCCCAATCTTGTAGTTGCCAAACTTTGGTACAGTTGACTCAGGTCGAGCTTCATGTAAGGCAATGCTAAGTCTCCTCATTATTAGTCTGGACCAAGGTATCTTCGTTCCATTTATCATCATTTGATCATTATGGATTTGTTTCCATGTAGTGCCTCCAAGCAATGTACCATAAGGGTTTGAATCTAAGATGTCTATTCGACGACGTTCAAAATTGATTGCATAAAGGGTCCAGTGGCTTCAGCGTAGCATAGGAACCAGGATCTGTTAAATATATATGTAAAATTATGAATGATTTATACTATGCATATGAAAAATTAAAACTAATACAACATAAAACTAGTAACCAAAAGTACACTCTAACATTTGTACAAATGAAACTGATTAGAACTCACCAATTTAATCTGGTTAAGAACATCATCTGAAGGTAGGGTCGGTTCAAGATGTTCTTTAAGAAGTGATGTTGTGAAGGGCTGTGGATTTGAACTGTGTTGTTCAAACTCCTCAATATTCAAAACGGTCTGGACAAAGAAAATAACTTGATTGGTATTATATATTTATAAAGTAAGTGTTGCAATAAGATACAAAGTTGTGGAGAAACAATTACCCCAACGTTGACGTTCAGTATTAGAGTGTTGATTACAGAATCTGGATTGTATAATACATCATCCTGACGAATACAGTCGATAAATCCCTGCATGAAAGTATTCTCAAGACATTTGTTGGGACCAAACGACTGGACAACATCAAGGACAGACCCTCCAAATCCTCCAAAATTAATGATAGACCTGGGGAAAAAACTTTGATTACAATCCTTCTAATTATACTTAATTGGAATTTGAATAACGAATACATACATGCTCGGATCTAGTTTTCCTGACAAAATGAACTTAAGCAGGTTGCGAGCACAGTCTTCACGTGACACATGGGGATGTTCAGCGACTGCAGCTTTACAGGAACTATCCTTTGCAACTAGGTCAGTAGTTGCCTAATATATGAATAAATGTTATTAAACAGTTGCATAAATATGTATGTCTTATTATATAAATAGGAAAAATATGAAAATTACAACATGTCTTACATCTGTCAATGGGGTTTTATCGAACAGAGGTGCACCAGATACAGGAGTATCATGTGTAACATATTTTTGTCCTTCCTGTAACCAATAAATTTATTAATATAAACGTAATGAAACATAGGGAAAAATTAATATTAGCATAATATGATGAAGGTGTAAATACTTACACTATTTATATTTGGTGTTAACTTAGGATCAGCAGGCTTGTCTGTTGTGGGAGCCTGGGAAGTTAAAAAAATAAAGCATGCATATATATTAATGTTACTTGCATACATTGTAACTGAAATAATGATAATAATGATATAAGGAAGTCAAACATTAGATTTTGGAGTCTTGTCAAAAATAGGATCATCCATAGCTTCAGCTTTTTTGCAGACGTTCCCACTGACAATCTATAATGGAAACAACTGAGATTTGAATAAACGGTAACTTGTATGCAGAATAGAATATATGCATAGTATATATAGTTTGTATGAGAAAACTTACATCATCTAATACTTTGATATGATCAGTAGGAACATGGCTTTCCTGATCATGTTGTTGTTTATCAGGTGTTGGAACAGTTGGTGTGGATACTGGATCATTTGTTGGAGGCATTGAGGGAGTGGGGGGGGTTATCTACATTTGGAACATATAATAATATATTAGTTGTTACTGAATATAACAGCATTATAAATGTATCGTTATAAAAAATGGTTTAAAATACAAATTTGCAAACTACATCAGTATACTATCAGGATGCATAAATAAAATACAGTTTTCATAAATGAAATACACTAGAAAAATATGTTGCTGCTTGTATGAGTATAAATTAATATATATTATTTTCCGGAAATAATTCGTGAACTTGATTAGTTTAAAAAAAATAAACATAAATACTAAAACCTTCTGGCTGTGAATCGCGCTGCGTTGCAGCTCTCAAAACTTCATCGATCATTTCACCAAATGTTTCAGAGAGTTCAATCTGCTTCGAAACAATCATCTGATGGCTCAGCTGTAGGGAATCACAGTATTTATCCACCTCTTTGTCATGAGCATCAAACAATGATTGAAACATTGGACGCTGCTGGGAGGGCAAACATTGCAACTTGTTGCCAATCAAATTCTTGATACGTGGCACATATATGTTGAAAACGGCAGAAGCAGGCCGTTCTGGAGCAATGACGTAACACGTTTCTGAACGGCTACGAAACTGTATAAAATCAAATAGAACAGTTAGCAGTAATAATATTTTAACATCTGCATAACAGGACAAAAAAATTGTTTGTGTCTAACCTCTGCATATCCGAATGGTTCACCAGTTTTACGGGGGGGGGGGGGGGGGGCGTCTGTCACCCCGAGCCAACTCTCTTATGGTCTCATTATCAAAAAACTTAATGCGTGGAGTACCATATTTGTTATCCGGAGCAGCAGGGTGATGTAGGTGATCAAGATAGTAAATCTGAAAAAAAGGAATGCACAAATATATAAAATTAGTACATAACAAATATTTGCATACCATATATATGCACAGTAAACAAGAGAAAATTACTTACTAAAACAATGAGTGAGCATCCATATATTGTTGCTGTGATGTTTGTTTTGTTCCTTTTATGCCAACGTGCGGCAGCATCGCACAAATCCGTGTAAACTAGTTGACACCAGTCAATATCAGCCATTCGGGCCATGTTTGAAGTCATGAGTACCTCATTGTTTGTAATGCCCCAAGAAGCAGAAGGAAACAGAAGTCGATTGAATAGAATGAGAAAAAACATCTAATTGATAGCTCATCATCGTTGCCAAGCACTATCTTATCTTGAAGCTTGACAACATCAAATTCTTCTTTACAGACATTGAGATGACGTCTCAGATTAGCAGCAGCATCGATTTCACCGTACCAATCAGTAAACTCTTTACCTCCTCCGGCACATGGCAACCCCAAAATCAGATGAACCGTATCTTTTGTTATCTTAAGTTCTTTGCCAGCCCCTGGGCGTATGGTCTTGTCATTTGGATCTAATTTGTCCATCAACCACCTGATAAGTGATCTGCTCTCCAATGCATCAGTTCGCAAATCAAATATGCTAGAAAATCCCAACCTAGCGACGGCATCACGCTGCCGATCGCTCATTATCCATGATGATACAATAACATCAAAGGGAATGCATCGGATATTCAATTTCTGGAAGCATAAATGAATATGCATTAATACAGAAAGTATATATATAGGTAGAACTAATGATACTATATTTATTACAGGCTTGTAAATAACTAGTCTACAACACTAAAAAAAGTAAACACCATATTTGTTGATAATAATATACATAAATGTAAAGTGGGGGAAAATTCAAAATTGATTGGGCACCATGATTAACACATGAATAAACATAAAATATATAAATATTACCTGTGATTTGACAGGAGACTTCTTTTTAGGAGAGTTTTTTTTTGCAATGATATTATACTTTGGGCTTCTTTTCACGGTCGGAACTTGAGGAGAAGGTACTTTTAACTTCTTTGAGCTGATTTGGTCTGGAGGAGAAGGTGATGCAGATCTGAATTGACGCTTTAACGATGGAGCATCCATGAAGTCGTCGTCAGAGAGAGCGGTTGGAGCAGGAGGTTTTCTTTTTAAACGACAAGCTAAAGCCTTTCTGCGAACACGATGGATTGGGGCTGGCTGTGGCTCATTCTGTTCCTGATTTTGAGGAATATCATCTTGGTGAGCTGAGCTGCTGGATCTTGTACGTCTGGAAATGTCAATTGAAAAAACCTCCTGACTGGATTCAATAGTTAATCTTTTTGGATTACTGGGCGGGCGATCAACAGACTTCATGACTAAATACTGAATAAATCTGTAGAAAAAGGAAGTTGTTTTTAAATACTTTGATTTATGCAAGAATATATGCCAGAAAAAAACTAATTTTTACTATAACTATCTGAAATGCATACTATATAATGCTAAATGGAATTACATGACTTAAACTACCTTTTACATTTATGCGAGATCATTTAATGAGCAATTGTTATATACAAGCATAAAGATTGATTTAATATTTCATATAATTGTAAATGGATCAGGATAAAATAAGAGCCTTTTTGCATCAACTAACTATACAACACATTTTAATAACTGGTTCATAGTAATAAAAACATTTAGCTCAAATAACATGAATATTTAAATAACATTTGCTTAAATAACAGTATCTGTATGTATTTATAAATAATGAACAGGAGTGTAAACTAATTATGCAAGTAAATAGAACAATTCAAATATGCTTAATATATGTTCACAAACTTGTGTATGAATGAGCATACACATTACTGCCAATATGCATATATATCAAATCCAATGGGTATATTTTATATATAATAAAATAGATGTGTACACAAAATGATTTAATTGAATGGGCATAAAAAGTAATGAGGATATACATATAAATGATATACAATAAGCATATTAGATAATTAAATGGATGTGAAAACAAATCGTTAGAGTAAATGGGCATAAAGAATACTGACTATATGCATGTATAATAAAACAAATGTTTAAACAAATGACTCAAGTGAATGTGCATAAACAGTACTGAGGATATGCATATATATCAAATACAAATAAGCATATTTGATAATAAAATATATGTGAAAACAAATCATTAAAGTAAATGTGCATAAAGAGTACTGACTATATGCATATATAATAAACCAAATGTGTAAACAAATGACTCAGGTGAATGTGCATAAACAGAACTGAAGATATGCATATATATTACATACAAACAGCATATATATGTTACTTGGGTTGTATAAAAGTACTATCTGCTAACTAATCAGTAAATACCTAATCCACAGCCTTTGCCTAAATACAGAATGTCGGGCGATAGTAGGAATACAGAATAAATACACATACCCTAATATCGGGGCTCCTAAACAAAAAAAAGATGTAATGCACGATGCAATGACCCGATTATAGTGATGTATAAGCGGATACAAATCACACATTTAGCTGGATAATAAGGGTTACCATCAAATCCACTTCAAATCGACCGATAGGGCTCAAAAAATCGACGGCAAACTCGGGGTATTTCAATGTTGGATTACCTGGAACTTCTTGAATCGGCTCCAATGCTGGGAGATTGAAGGATGTAAGGAGTAATGGAATGGCGCTGGATTGGAGCGGCGGTGGATTGGCGCTGCGCTGGTTTGGAGGCGCTGAAATCGCCTGGGGAGTCGCCTCCCACGAAAGAAAAATCTGCGCGGCTGGGGTTTTCTTTAAATGGACGCTGGTTTATCTCCGTTGAATGCGCGAGTACGGTTTTAGAAACAGGAAACGTGGGAGAGGTGGCTGGTTGACGGGGATAACGGCGCCGTGACTATGCCCAGTTGACTCGGTGTGGTTCACCCAAAATGCCCATGTTAACTAGCCTAGGCTTCCTTTATTATTGGAAGACCAGGGCTCTTAATATATAAACTATATATATATATATATATATATATATATATAACCAACCATTGGTGTTGTTTTATTGTGATACGAGCCTTGTCAGACCAGTCCTTGACTGCTGCTTTTAAACCAGCTGTAGTACGCACACCCTCTAGCTGTATACTCCATCGGTCCAAAAGAAAGTACCATCCCGGCCCGAAGACTAGACTTTTATCGATTCGTACCTCTGGATATATTTACAACGAAATAAATATCGCTGTTGGTCTAACGATGCTTACTGTACAGCATAATATAAATATTAGAATTACATTTTACATACACACCACTGCAGAAATTTCGTAAATTGTCGGCAGTTCAAAACCCGTAAAAAATGCATTTCATCGAAAACAACCCATTTTTCATGGGTTACCGGTTTTATTTTCGGCGAAAGATCTTTATCGAAAGTTCGTCAAAAAAATAACGCTCGTTTTTTTTGGCGGTATGCGAAATAGAAGCGCTAATAAAAAAAAATAAACCTAACGTGTCTAGTTTTCGCGGACGCAGCCGGTCGTTAGAAGGCATCGACTATGCATGCTTCATCTTGATATAGACCTTAGAGCAACTTCAAAGTACGTGTAAATTAATCCTAAAACAGATATTAGTTAAGGATAGTTATTTCAACAACTTTCTCATTCTTTCCCTAAAAAATTCGTGTCCCGCATCCACAGCCTACTCTCCCTTATATTTTGGTGTGTTCTATCTCTCCCCAATCCATTCCTCAACGTATCGGATCGTCCAGAGCCTCTCGACGACTGTAGTACAGATTGCGCCACATGTCACATTTAGAGAAACTATTAAAGTACCCATTAAGATTCACTCTTAAAACTTTTTAGTCTACTCTTAATAATCAGTTTTTAGGTAAAAATTTTAACATCCTTTCGGAGTTGCTCTTATGAACTTGCCTATCTTCATTACAATATATGTTTTCGGTGTACAAATTGTGATGGACCGATAAATCAAATCAACGTTTGGACATTTCGGTGGTATTTTGCACGTTGGATGAAGCTGCCCATGGCAATTTACGATCTCGATCATGTCTAAACGCTACAGAACCGATTTCCCCACGAAATTACCGCATCGTTTTTTTTACGAAGGGGTGAAGCCCCCTATTTCATTAAGAAATAGGAAAGATTGAAGCAACAGCATCCACGCGACCAACAAACCAAAAGGATCGCATAAGGTCAGATCCCTATCTACACTCTAAACACTATCTAACTAGATTAGTGAAGAGCCTAGGATAGCAGATAGAGTTTGACCTACGAGTAACCACATAACACTTTCTTATTTACAGACCATAACATGGCAGACAGGAGCAACAAAAGATACTGAACCAAGACAAGCATCAAAAGAAAGGAAAGTACCAGCACCATCTTTCAAGTTCCAGCTTTAAGATCAACCAGAAATGCGCCTGTCTATCGGGCACCACCCAAACGCCCGGCCGAACGCCTCACTTGCTGTCTTTCGGATTAGCTTGCTTCCTTGGACCACCATTTTTTGCTCCTTCTTTCTCTGACGAATAGCTCAGGAATCCAGCCAGAAGTAGCAAAGAAAAATGATGTTAGAAGGATCAAGCAAATTTTTATTTCTAAAACACCGATCATTTCTAGTGCGCCAAATAGCCCAGAACATAGTTCCACAGCCACACAAAACCAGATTAGCAATCTTGTCTTTTGGTCTACATAACCAGTTGTCATAAAGATTGCTAATACTACTCGGAATCAACCTCAGATTCAAGGCCACTTGAATCACTCTCCACATATATCTCGCAATGGGACAATGAAAGAATAAATGATCAATAGATTCATCTACTCCACAGAAAACATTCTAAAGAACCATTCCAGTACCTCTTCTTCAGATTGTCTTTAGTAAGAATTTTATTTCTCACAACCAACCACATGAAGATCTTGATTTTCTGTGGCAATTTGGATTTCCACAAAAACTTATATGGAATCAAAACTTGATCTGCCATTTTCTTTTTGTAAATAGAATTAACAGAAAAACCTTTTCTCCCCAGACTCCACACAATTCTGTCCTCCTGATCAAACAAAATCACCTGATTGCAACAACTCACCAACTCATCCAATAAAACCCTCAGATTACCAACAATCCTTCTTCTAAAAGTAAGTACCTCAAAATTAGAAAGCTAATACATCACTAACCGTAATGTCTTTGTCATAAGCCAAGTCAAATAGAATAGGAAACCGAACACACAAGGGCAGATTTCCAAGCCAGATACTCTTCCAAAAACTAGTCTTCAAACCGTTTTCCACAACAGATTTACAAAATTTGTAAAAATTATCACGCAGACTCAGAATTTTTTCCAGAGGTGAGAATCACCTTGTTTTTGCTTGATCAAAATAAGGGGGTTTCCCTTAATATATTTACTGGCAATAATTTTTTGCCATAAGCCATTCGAAGTTTCAATATTCCAAAGCCATTTAGACAATAAGGCATCATTCATAAAATCGAGATTCAGAACACCCAGACCTCCCTGACTTTTGGGAGAGCACACCGACAACTAATCAACTAAATGAATTTTTTTTGGATTGACGACCCCCTTGCCAAAGAAGATGTCTCCTAAGAATATCATTTTTTTAATAACCGACTTAGGGGCAGGATAAATCGAAAGCATATATAATGGAACATTGGATAAGCAGCTATTTAAAAGAGTTAGCCTACGACCTAGACTCAAAAATATGCCCTGCCACCCAGTGAGCCTTTTTTCCAATTACCGCATCGTATGCCAGTAGTATTATGTATCGCAGTTCCAAGATCGAGAGGTGCCAAGAGTCTCTATATTATCTTTAATATATATAAATAAATATTTTTTTATAAAACACCCTCCAATATTTTATTTAAATGTCTATCAAATATAACCATATTTTATTTCAAGTTTATCGCTAGTCAAATATATAAAACGTGGATGCCTCTTTAGAGAGTGCAAATAAGATATAGAAAGCATGTGGAGGATTGAAAAGATATAGAAATTTTTTTAATATAAATAATAGAGAGTGAAATTTAGGCTGCGTTTATTTTTTTCTAGATTATATAAATTGGATTACGATTGAAGGGTATAAGAGTAAAATATTACTTTGGAACTACAAATAAACTAGCATTTGATAACTTATTTCAACTTATTTATTTATGATCATAAAGTAATATTTTACCATTATAAGTTTTAGCAATAATCCAACTTATATAATTTAGGAGGAAAATAAATAGGGTCTAGAAATATTATTAGAGATGCTGTATGGGCAATATGGAGGTGGAGGCCAGGACGTACCTTTCGCTCCTCAATAATGGCAGAGGAGCCAACTGATAAATTAGCTGATTAATCGCCGTGTTTGAAGGCGCGGCGAAGCTAACGACTTTCGACTTACCACCCACCCGGTCTATGAGGCGGGGTGCTTGTGCTAAATGCCCACGTCGTGCCTACCGCCGCACGCACGCACACGCGGACGCAGACGCCTCCGGCCTCCCGCCCCGCACCCCCAGCACGTCTCACTCCTCGGTTTCTTCTTCCTCCTGGCAGCGGGCAGAGAAGTCCAGTCCAGCCCCCACCGCGACGCCCGATGCCGATTCCGCATTAAACTACTCGCTCGTCGCCCAAAAGCTTCGCTGATCGGGACGGCGGCCCCCTTCGCATAAACACCGTCGCTTCCCCTCCTCACCAACCCTTCCAAGTTCCCACTGTCTCTGCTCGGCCGCTCTCCGTCCCCTTTCCACTGCCTGCCCCCTCTTCCTCCTCCTGCTGCTGGTAGCAGCAGCCAGGGGGCGGTACTAATTGGGAGGTAGGTGGGCGGAGGCCGCGGCCGCCAGGGATGGTGGCCGTTGGCGGCGGCGGGGGCGGGGGCCGGCGGAGGCGGGCGTGGCGGTGGGCCATGCGGGCGGCGGCCAGTGCCGTCCTGTGGACGGCGGTCGTGCAGGTGGCCTCCATCGCCGGGCTGTTCCGCCCGCGGGTCCTCGCCGACTGCGGCGGGAAGGGCGGCGCTGCCGCCGCGTCCGGCCTCGCCGCGCTCGCCGGCGAGGACAGCCTAGCGGCGAGGCTGTCGCCGCCGGCGCTCGTACCCAAGAGTGAGTGGCCTAAGCCTTCCTTCGTAGCGGGTGATCTAGGGCGAAAAGCTCGCTCGCCCCCAACGGATTTGGGCGGAGGCCGGGTCGAATGCGGGCGGTTGCGTGGCCGCATTCCCCGGACGATCCGCCTCGATCCTGGGCTCAAATTAGCGGTTTCGGGGCGACTTTTTTTTCCCCGCCCGTTTGGGGATCACGGGTCTCACCTGCGGTACAGGCGCTCTGAAATCGCGATTCCTTGCTTCATATGGCAAGGAATAGTATATGTTCTATTCTTTGGTAGGTCAAAAGGGAGCGTCGGTGTGATTGCGAACTTGACAAAAATGTAGCTTCACGTCTTCATCCCCATCTCGCTTACGCTTTATTTAGAGCTTATCCCGATGCTTAGAAGAACCTCTGTTAGTCATACCATACCATGCAGTGATTAGGGGACTTCTTCGTTCGGTACACGGGAGATTGAGTATGTATAGTTCTCTTCCTTAAGACATGCGGCGATCGGGCCGCTTCCTTCAAGATGCCAATTGGCAAAATATCATGTTGTCTCAGCCCTCCTGTTCCTGTTGGCACTAGAGCTGATTTGGCCGTGCTCTTACTGTCTACAGGAATTTACAAAAGCAATGGCTACCTACTAGTGACTTGCAATGGTGGCCTCAATCAAATGCGAGCCGGGGTTCGTACCTCAACTTCGTGCTGGTTTGTCACCCGGTTTCATGCTGTGCACCAGTGCTGCTGTTCGTTTTCATTCTGTCTGAACTTTATATGAAATGGTATGCTGCAGATATGTGATATGGTGACTATAGCGCGCCATCTAAATCTAACGCTTGTGGTCCCTGAACTGGATAAAAGGTCTTTTTGGGCTGACCCAAGGTATGATTTCCCACTGGATCAATGTTTTACATCTCCAATCGGCTGTTTACCTTTTGCTTCGGGAGACCAGTTAAACATGGCATATGATCCTGTGTGTTAGGAAGTGCATTCCTCTTAGGTGCCGTTTGGATCCCTTCATTTTGAAAGAATTGGAATTCACTTAATATAGTAGGTTATTTGGTTGGAATTTGACATTCCACCCCTTTCCAAAGTTTAGATATAAGCCTATCCAAAATTCATAGAGTGAGTGAGTGAAAATTGATTTTATGTATCACTAGTCCATGTTTCTACTCTGCAACTTATGACACGCTCTTCGGCTTATTTCTCTATAGTAGAAATGTAACATATAAATATCTTTCTCATGTGACCAACAGTAGTATACAAATATATTTTGTATAAAATCCTATTATTTCAATTGATCTATGTCTAAATTGTGATTATTAGAATGAAATTCAATTCCAAGGATCCAAACAGAGCCAGAACAAACTAGGATTTGTGGGCATAGAAATGCTACTAAACAGGAGTTGCGTCTATTGTTTTCTGCTCGTTGTGAATTAGTATGTTGTTTTCATTTTGCAGTGATTTTGGAAATATTTTCGACGTGGACCACTTCATTAATTCCTTGAGAGATGAGCTGATGATAGTTAAAGAGCTTCCTTTGAAACTACAGTTAAGAACTAAGAAGAGACTGTACTCGATGCCTCCTGTCAGCTGGTCGAATGAAACATACTACCTAAAGCGGGTAATCTTCGGCCTTTACTACAGAGTGTAGGCTGCATTTGGCATCATCGAGAGTGTGATGGCAAGTGATCTGAAAACACATATTTTGCAGATATTACCTCTTGCAAGGAAGCACAAAGTGATCCATTTTGATAAATCAGACGCCCGCCTTGCAAACAATGGCCTTCCGATTCAGCTGCAGATGCTGCGTTGCCGAGTGAACTTTGAGGCTCTGAGATTCACCCCACAGATCGAGGCCCTTGGCAGAAAGCTCATCTCCACTCTCCAGAGACGAAGTGGGCAGTTTGTTGTGCTTCACTTGCGCTACGAAATGGACATGCTCTCCTTTTCAGGCTGCACACATGGCTGCTCTGGTAAAGAAACTGAGGAGCTCACTAAGATGAGGTTTGTGCGCTACTTATTCTTTCGTGCTACTCTGATGCCTCACTAGGCATAAACTAATCATGTGTGTACTATAGATATGCTTATCCATGGTGGAAAGAGAAAGAGATCGATTCGGAAGTGAAGAGGCTCCAAGGACTCTGCCCCCTCACACCAGAGGAGATCACTCTAGTGCTTAAAGCTCTAGGGTTCACAAAGGACACTCTGATATACATTGCTTCGGGTGAAATCTATGGCGGTGAAAGGCGCCTGGCCGTGCTCAAGGCTGCGTACCCTAAACTAGTGAGCACCTTTCCTATCATTTTTATATTCGTTCTGAAGACCTTTGACCTGGATGCTTACTTGCTCAGTTCTGTTCTGTATCAGGTAAGGAAGGAGAAGATTTTGTCTCCCGATGAACTGCGGCCGTTCCAGAACCATTCGACCCAGATGGCAGCGCTGGATTACATGGTCTCTCTAGCAAGTGACACTTTCATTCCCAGCTACGACGGAAATATGGCAAGGGTTGTCGAAGGCCACCGCAGGTCTGCATCTTTGGATTCCGATCAGAGCTTTTCCCGTCTATTTATCGTACTGTGCATTAATCGTCGCTACTAGTCGGTAGAAGTATAGCTTTATGCTAGTTTTGAATTATCCGTGGGAAGAAAACTCTCTGCCTAAACAAGTTCTGCGATGGCTGTAAACGTCATTGCTGATCTATTCTCAGGTATATGGGTTTCCGCAAGACCATCGTCTTGGACAGAAAGAAGCTCGTCGAGCTGTTGGACCTTTTCCAAGGGGGCGCTCTATCCTGGGACGAATTCTCGGACGCAGTGAAGGAGGCACACAGGAGCCGCACGGGCCAGCCTGCGGAAAGAAAGGTCGTCCCAGGGCAGCCCAAGGAAGAGGACTACTTCTACGCTAATCCTCTAGAATGCCTCGGCTCCAACGGGGGACTACGGGACGTCTCCTGACGACGCTTTCCTGGAAACACGCCGCCGATGAACAATGGCACCACCTCAGCCCTACCGCACACCGTGTGTGTGTGCGTGTTCATCCTCACCAGTCACCGCCACCGCCACCTTTGTACAGCTGACCAAAGGCCCTGCCCATCTACCACAAGTGCATGCAGGTTCACCAGATCAGAACGCCTGCGACCACATTTCCTCCTCACAGAATAAAGCAGGAAAAGAAGCTGGGAACCCTACGGGGTTCTTCAGAAAGAAGAGATGCCGCTCGTGCATCCAGTCTGCTCCTTTCCTACCATCTGTCGTAGTTGTTGTAACCCTTCTGTCAGTTTTTTCATTCCATTGTTCGGTTGCTCCCCACTCGCCCTTCAACTGCTCCAGTTTTCATTTCTTCTAGCTCTCTCTGCTCATGCAAAAGTAGGAGTCCAGCTTTCTGGAAGTTTCTTGTACTAGGTCCGCGATGCATAACAGAGATTCCTGAATCCTGACAGAACCTTATTACTTTCCCTTGAGGGATCAAGTTTCGGCGACGGAGCAATTGTTTGGTTTCCAGCATTTCATCTATGGACGCCTGTGGAGAGCAAACTCTATTTATAAGACGTATTGACTTTTTTTTTACATATATTGATTTTGTTATATATCTAGGCATATGGTATATTTAGGTGTAATAGCAAAAGGCCAAAACGTTTTTTGTGATTTGAAACATCTAGACATATGCATGGGCGTCGGACCAGAAAGGCTACTGTATTTGTCGGTTACAGCGTTGGGCCGGTGGCGCTAGCTAGCTGCCGTTGGAGACGGGTGGCATCAGCAGGAGTTCGACGAGGACGCGGTTGAAGAGCTTGGGTTCCTCCTGCGAGGCGACGGCAGGTGCCCTGAGTTGGGGATCACCTTCCACGTGGCCTTCTCTCCCAGCTTCCTGCAAGTGTGCATTGCAGATATCACACTAAAAGGTGATGCTGACCTATTCAAATTTATTACCATTGGTATGTGACAGTGAACTGAAGGTATATGACAATGAATTGAAATAGTGGGCATCCAACTGCTGGTTGTTTTAGTTTCATCCTAAGATAGATAATCTTTTCTAACTTCGAAACATCAAGGCATCTGTCACTGCCATGGTGGATTGAGTAAGACTATTTCGATGTTGTAGATTTCCTTCAAACATGGTCTTAAAAGTTGGATAGAATTTTGACTCACGCTGTTTGTCTTGTGATGGAAGTTATGCGTTAACTTAACTCTTGTGGAGACCTTGTACCTGAGGCAAAGGAGCAAGCTGGAAGCCCTCTGCTGCGGTGGTCATCCCTTTGATGAGCTCAACCTTCTGCCTTCGGCCCTCCAACGACTTCTGCATGTAGAATTGTAGAAACACAATGCAATGCCAATTTTTAGAGTATCCAATAGTTTGCTTCGTTTCAGCTATATAACATGTGCATCGTGGAGGCAAATCGTGTTTGATTACAATTGTTGTATGTTTATGTAGGGAATAGGGAGCAGGCTTCACAAAAATGTTATTTTTAGACCAACATTAGCAGCCTGGACCAGCAGCTGCAGCCTCCCGCAGAATATCTTGAAACTCTTTTTTGCTAAGCCATCTTCAATCGTAGTTTCTTGTAGCCCAACGAAAGAAAAATTTATATTGAGAGATAAGGTTTCTCACATAAGCAAACACCCCTTTATTTCTCAGACCTCTACAATCCCATACAAGGCCTTTCATTGAGCAACTATTCACCCTTTTTGTTTATTTTATTTTCTCATTTGACATGGATTTTCCCTTTGCCATTTTTTTAGTTTAAGGGCACGATTTTCCTGAACCTTAAGTAAAGGAGGAACTTGGATCCCATTTTTATTCGCTCTCTTTTTTCGAGATTGGATGAAATTATCTGGTTCAGATAGATGAGACCACATCTCATTATTTTTTCACTATCAACATCAACAACTTTTTCGGTTTCCCTTTTTTCTTTTTGTTCATGGCTTTTTTTTCTCTGGGCCAAACAATATCGAGCTTTTCTCATTTCCTTAATCATGTCAATAGTTTCAAAATTCTTTTTCTCAAATTTCACCCCATTCTCTTTGATAACATAACAATATCTTTAGTATTTAAACTTGAAAATTATTGAGAGCTTCATAGTTACTTTGAAGGTTCCTTTTGACTACCATCCTTTTGTTCTTCTCCTCGATTCTAATTCCCATATATCTTTCTTGAGCCGTTCGCTCGCCTTCTTTCAGAAATCCGACTTTTCACATTAACAACAACAGGTTGAACCTTCACATATTCAACTTTATCAATCCCAACGGTATAGTCCATCCCATCTTCATCAATACCTTGAGATGAATTAACCACCCCGCTACTTGAGTACCAATGATAGGTTCATTCATGTTGTTGTCATCTTTATGATCAAAGTTTGTCAATTCCTCAATGGCAACTGACCTTTTACCCCATGTTTTTTTTGAAGTAACATCTTTTTAATTGTTTCATAGCCATTTCCATTCTGTGTATTCCACATTGCCTAAGGAATGGATCCTCCGGCCCTAGCACCAACCTTGGATAGACCACCACCCAACAAGTCACTTTCCTCATCATCTTCACTGTCAGTGATCTGAGCCCATTCATTGCGTTCCAAATTTTGGCCAAACTCCATCCCCTTAGAATAATAATGTTTCTCCACAATTCCTTTCCCTTTCTCCATCACACTTACACTTTTCTTGTCAGATGAGACATGCACACTATTATTTTTATAACTCTGCTCCTCCTCCTTGCCAGAGTTATGTTTCATAAATCCAGAAGATCAGGATTGAACCAACTTAAACGTACAGAGGGGTAAATTGAACGAAAAATAGCTTAGGGGGTAACATGAATATTGTCCATAGCTTATGTGACTAATTTGGACTTTTTCCAAAACTTATTGTAATGCCAATTCTTGCCTTTTTTTGTTTCTTAAGCTTTAGTTATAACTCTTCGTATCCATTTTTAAATAAAGCTAGAAACATACCTCACACATTGAAGGTTCTCGAATATATTTTAGTGGAATGTGTGGTACACTGATATGGAAATAATATTATGTTAGTATATGGCTTGCCGATGTGGATAGATTGCGAGAATAGATATGCGTCATAATTGCATAAGCTATTAAGCAAGTGTGGTGATGATGGATAACTTATATATATGTTGAGAATTGAGAAGGACTTAGGGCCTGTTTGCTTGAGATTATAATCTCAACCATACAGACCCACAATGAGACTTAAGATTATAATAGATATTTTAATAAAACTAAAAGCACACCCTACACGTTGCTACTAGGATCTCAACATATATAGACACAAATTCATGTTAATGGATCATGTGGCTTGGTGATGTGAATTACTTGTGTAATAGATATGTATTTCCTCTGTCCATATGATTTAGTCATTTTAGATTTTCCCTATATCAAATTATTTAAACTATGACCAACAATATATATATATATAATTAAATTATTTTAAACTAAAAGAAACATATTATAGTAGTTCAAGTCATGATGAATCTATAATAACTTTAATAAAATCTTATGAAACGTCCGGCATAACCAGTCAAAATTGATATTGTTTGACTTAGGGCAAACCCAAAACGACTAATTTATATGAACGGAGAGACCCATGTGGAAATTAACTTGTACGTGGAGAATAACTTTTAATGAAACTTTGAGTTAATAAGATATATAGATTTCTGTAGAGGTCCAAACACAACTAAGCTAGTTCTCCCATCTTGTGTGCTTTCTCGACCGGGTAGATCTGGTCGAACTCACCCCAGATGATGAGCACCTCCTGCAGCAAATTGAGAAGATGTGCACATGTATGAGCGCTTTTGTGTTGGTAGCTGCACGACGAAATCTAGCGGGCGAGATCGATCGACCTGAGGTAGAGGAGTCAGCTCGAAGCCTTCTTTGGCAGTGATCCCTTTGACTAGCGCCACCTTCTCCTCCCTGTTGTCCGCGAAGTGTTTCTACGTACACACACACACACACATGCAAATCATTTGATGGCATTTCAACGGAAGACTTTCCTTTTAATGCCATGTCAAAAGTCAAAACTAATACCCTAGCTTCCTGTACTAAATTATAAGCCAGTTACATTTTTTAGAGTCAAAGCATCTCAAATTTGACCAAAACTATAAAATTTATGACATCAAATAGGTATTGTGTAAACATAATTAATTAAGAGTCTAATAATGGTACTTGTTTGCTATAGCAAATGTTATTTCTATATTATATAAATATAATCAAACTTGAGATGTTTTATGTTTTAACTCTTAAAAGAATTGGAATGGCTTAAAAATTAGGAAACAGGCGGTACGCACGTCCAAAGTTATATAAAATGTAGGTACATTTATGATATTATTTTATTATATAGAATATAGATTTAATCAAACTCGAGATGTTTTAACTCTTAAAAGAACTGGAACGACTTAAAAATTAGGAAATACGCAGTACGTCCTAAGTTATATAAAATGTAGGTACTGAATTCGTTCTCAAATAGTTGATGCTGCTATGCTATTTTGCACCGTTCAAGTCTTTCAAGCTTAACTAGATTTAGAGAAAATATCGGCAACATTTATATCTCCAAATAAGTTTATTACAAAATAGATTCAAAGATCTATCCAATAGTACTAATTGTGTACTATAAATATAAATAATTTATATATACATATTTGATTAAAGAAAAAAAATCTGATTCATGCATGCATGGAAAAACGAGAACGGTAACTATTTTAGAACAAAGTGAGTAGTTTAGTTTCGTTATAAGTTTAATTTCCCTAATTTTAACCTAAGTTATATAAAATGCACCAAATATTTCATGCCATTAAATTAATTTTATGGTGTACTCGTTGCGTTCCAAATTAAAAGGTGTTTTGGTCTATTTAGTTTGTAGTTTTTACTAGAGATAATATATCTGAAAGGGAATTAGGCTTACACCTATTTCTTAATTGATTTTGGTGGTTGAATTGTCCAACACAAATAATTGGACTAACTAGTTTGCTCTAGTCTATAAGTTCTACAGGTGCCAATGGTTCACAATAAGTCAATAAAAAGACCAAGAAATGGTTCAAGAAGAAAGGAGCAAAGGAAACTGAAGTGCTCCCTGGTCTGGCACACCGGACTGTCCAGTGTGCCACCGAACAGTGTCCGGTGCACCACCGGACAGTGTCCGGTGCACCAGGGAAGATCGACTTCAAACTCTTCACCTTCGGGTTTTCCAGGCGCACCTCCGCTATAATTCATCGGACTGTCCGGTATGCCACCGGACTGTCCGGTGCACCAGCGGAGCAACGGCTACCTGCGCGCAACGGTCGATTCTGCAAAGTGAACAGTGGATTTCAGATGTCAGAGCAGCAAGTCAGAGGGGCACCGGACTGTCCGGTGCGACACCGGACTGTCCGGTGCGACACCGGACTGTCCGGTGCCACATGAGGACAAAGCCTCCAACGGTCGACCAGCTCCAACCCTGACGAACAGGCTGACGTGGCAGCTCACCGGACACTGTCCGGTGTCTGATGCGCTCATCGCCAGCAGACTTCTCCAACGGACATATTTTGTTTGGTGGCTATAAATACCACCCCAACCGGCCACTTCAAGGTGTGGGAGCCCAAGCAACATTCCAAGTCATCTAGTTGACATACTCAAGCCCTCCCAACCACTTCTATTCATTGATCCATCCTATACACAAGATTTAGACCACTACAACCAACACAAGTGCCACAAAAGAGAGAGCAAGAAATTGAGAGCTACTCAATTGAGTTTAGCCCTAGTGCCTTGTGAGATTCATTGAGAGATAGTGTGTGCTACATCTTTGTGTTCATTTGTGCGTGGAGTTTTGACTCCCATTGAACTTCCTCCAAAGTTTTGGAGGCTTGTAAAAGCTAGCAAGAGACACCAAAGAGTGTGGTGGTCCTTGCGGGATCGAGAGTGATCCTTGAGAAGGAGAAGAGCTCGCCGATCCTTGGGTGATCGGTGGAGAGAGGGAAAGGGTTGAAAAAGACCCGTCCTTAGTGGACTCCTCAACGGGGACTAGGCCTTCGAGGGCCGAACCTCGGTAAAACAAATCACCCGTGTCTCGTGTGCTTATTGCTTGTGATTTGTTTGTCTTTTCCCTCTCTAGGTTCCTCTTGCACTACTCTTTGCTAATTCTATTTGGTGTTGCTTTAAGTTAAACTCTCATTTAGTGAAGCAACACATTGCAAGAGAAAACTTGTGTTATTGCTCTTCTTATCTAAGCCCTCTTGCTTTATTCTCATAAACTTGTTAGTAGTATTGATTTATCACCTCCGCATTATTTAAGCACAATACTCTTTACAAGCAAGAACTTAGTTTTTATTCTCCGATATTTGTATATCTTGTTCTAACCACTAATCAAGGGATCTAGTTGGGGGGATAAAGTTTTAATTTTCAGGTTTTGCCTATTCACACCCCCTCTAGGCGACTTTCAATTGGTATCAGAGCTAGGCACTTCATCTTGAGTCTAACAACTCGAAGTGATGGCTCGTAGAAGATCCCAGAAGAACAAGAAGACCCAGGAGAACAAAACTCGGAAGGAGGTAACTCTTGAGATTTTATTTGATGATTGTTCTAACTATGATTCATGGTCTACTAGTGTGCTAAATGCTTTTAGAACCATAGATCCTCGATTAGAACAAATTATAGACAAGAGTATCTTTCCTTCTAGTTATAATAAAGAAATTGTTCCCGAGGAGGATCAAAGATGTTTTCGCTTAAACTACCTAGCTTTTGACATCTTAAGCAATTCTCTTAGCAAAGAAGATTATCGTGCCTTCATATCAAATTATGACGAATCCATTCATGATGCGCATGATATTTGGACTAGAATTAAAACTAAATTTGATGAGTCCAAACATGTTAGTTCATTTGATGCTTCCACTTCCTTTAGTTCTTGTGATACTAACCCTTTAAAGGAAGAAGAAGAAAATGAACAATGGAGACCAAACGATGAATCCACCTCTCCAAAAGGTTTGTCTTCCCATTTCGATTCCCACATATGTTGTGTGGCTAATGAAAATGATAGCGGAAGGACAAATGAGGATGAGGAGGAAGAAAGAAGCTTCTTGCACCTCTACGCTCACCTAAGCCAAGAAGATAAGGCGGTCATGCTCAAACTTCTAGAAAGAGCGAGAGAGCAAAGCGAAGCTCGTCAAAGGCTAGAAGATGTTCTCTCCATGAAAATACTACACTTTGACGAGTTGACTAAAGAACATGAGGAGCTAAAGTGCTCTCATGTTGATTTGGTCCAAAGGTATGAAACTATTTCAATTGAGCAAGATAACGCTTTACATTATATCGCTCAATTAGTAAATAGGAATACCTTGCTTAAGGACCAAGTAGAAAAGCTAAAAATTGAAAATCTAGCTTTTCAAGAAAAATATGATATGCTTCTATGCTCTCATGAAAATCTTAGAGATGATCATATCATATTAAACATTGCTCTTGAGGTTGTGATAGAAAACTTAAAATCCCAACAACCTCACTCATGCACATGTATTCAAATTGATACTATATTACCATGTGCTAATGCTTGTTGTCCGTCGACAAGCAAATCTTCTTTTGAGCTAGAAATTGCAGGAACAAATGATGATACATATCAAAAGCTCAAAGAAGAAAATGAGAGGCTAAAGATGAGCTTGACACAACTTAAATGGAAGTGCATTGCTCAACCTTCTCAAGATAACCGTGATCACATGGTGAAGAAGCTTGAGATGGGAACAACCGTGGCATGCACTACATCCCTTAAAGAAAATGTCAAGGACTTGAGGATTGCCAAGAGAAAGAAACAAAATATGAAATTCAATACCTCCTCCAAAAGCCTCAACCATGCCTCCATACAAGGTAACGTCCAAGGAAATGATCAAGCCACACTTCACACCAAGAAAAATAAGAAGTGTAGTGAATGCTTTGAAGAGGGACACTTGATTAGGTCTTGTCCCTACATAAAAAATGGCTTGATTATTAACAAGGATAATAGACTTTGTTTTAAATGCTCAAAGAAGGGACACTTGTTTAAGTCTTGTCCCCATTTAAAACAAAAAGGCATAGTGTTAGAAAAGAAAATATTCACTAACCATGTAGCAAGAAAGAAATAAGGAAAGAAGAAATCTTCAAGACTTGAGGATCGCCTATGCTACATATGCCGAAGGAAGGGACATCAATGCAAGGATTGTCCCATTGGTAACAATTCCTCTCCTAGCTTGTCAATTAATTCTCATATAACTAGGCAACCCAAAATTGCAACTTGTGCTAGAAAGGTAATGAGTTTACCTAGTGCTAACACAAAGGACTTTTGGGTTCCTAGATCTTTGTTGACTAACCGTGATGGACCCATCAAGCGATGGGTACCAAAATATACTTGACAAGCTTTGTAGGGGAAGAAGATGATATGAAGCCTTGGGGTGCTTGAGAAAGTCCATTCAATTCTTATCAACTCAAGCTATCAATCTTCAATGATCTATATCCGTGATTGACCTAAGGTTATTCTTCAAATTACTATGCTTTAAACTCATATCATCTCGAGGAAGATATTGATGTTGTAGGAAATAAAAGAATTATCATTTGTGAAAAATCAAGGCCTACAACATGGAGGAAAGTCAAAGGATGGTAACTTCTATGCTTTTAAGTGCAAGTATTTTAAATTATCATTTCTTAGGTATCTTGTGTAGTCACATATAAATATGTAGCACTTCAAATGTCTTTAAATTTGTATTACCATTCTTTGAAGAATTTCCTCTCATATGGTAGATTGCATACTCATCATTTCCATTCTATGGCAATCTACTTGCTTTAAATTATTGCAAGTCTCATGGCATGTTTTTCGCTAGTCATTCTATTATTGCCATGATATAGAGAGATATTTCAAGTTCTTAAAAGAATAAGGTGTCATGTAAGGAATTCAAATCCTTAGGACACTTATAAAAGGAAAACTCTCTCTATAACTAGATAAGTGAGACTAATGATTTTATCTAAGTAACCCAAGTAGTCTCTCTTGTAGAGAATAAGTTTCTCTTTTGAAAAGCATGTAATCTAACATGAAAAGAAAAATCAATCCAATGATTTATAATGTACTTCTACTTGCTTAAATTGGATTTGATTCTTTCACATTTATCGCTTTCCATATCATGAATTAGATTTATTCCCATAATCTTAAAGGATTGTTTATGCTTGTTTTATGAGTTAAAATTGAGCATAATATCATCTATGGATAATCTAGTTCATGCTATGAAGTTTCCGTACTTTTAGTAATCTAGCTTTTCATTCCCTATAAAAAATGATTACAAAAATGGAAACTAGTGCTTGTGTTACTAATAACGTATCTCTTGAGCCTACTTATAAATATCCAAAAGAGAAAGTGCACAAGCCTCATGGGTTGCTCTTCACCCAAAGGAAGAAAGGTAAAAGCAAAGGTATGGGAACTCATCTTCTTAATCAAATTTAGTTCCCATCTCAATGGGTATTTAATCTAAACTATCATATTCTACCCATGTGAGGAATAGATTCTTTATTGGACCTAAATCAGCTAGACGTGCATTCAATCTCACTCTTTTAAATGCTCATGTCCATTAGAATCTATTTAATGCCTTTGCGATATTTATATATGTTATCATATTGATTTGCTTCCAAGTAATGATTACTAAAGTCAATATGATGAAGTAAAATCTCCAATGATTATTAAAATGCTTTAAAAATGCATGTTCCTCTTTCTCAAATGAAATGCACTAATGTTAAGGATTTTACTTCATGTCTGTGTGACTTATGGATAATGAATTGTTTATATTTCTTATCTAAAGAAGTCATCCTTCATCATCTGCCCCCTTGTGCTATTAACATCTTTCTTGAGTATTTTCAATAAGTTTGAAAGGAAAAAGAAACAACTACAAAGGGAGGACACTCAAATGAAAGAGGAAGACATCAAGAACAACAACACCTACTTGGATAGCAAGATCCTTAAATGGTGTGGTTGTAAGCATTCTAAACCTTTTTCATTGTGAGAATAACAGGCCTAAGTTGTTTATTGCAAATTTCATGAGCCTTGATCAAGACGTATAATGCTTCTCCCTATTTATCTTTAAAGTAAATTCATCCACTCAATTTATTCAAATACTTGATGCATATCTTTAGGGGGAGCCTCTTTCTATATCTTGATTATGTTGAGACTATTACTTTATCTTAGTAATTTCATATAGTCTCTTGCATGAGAATGAGTTTCTCATGAAGTATGCTACTATTTTCCAATTCTCATCTTTCACTCTAAAGTAGCATATTTGCTGGATTCTCCTACTCTAAGCTTAATTGATAATCTAATGCGTATGTTGTTCTTTTTAATCACATGCTTCTTAGTGCCGTATATTCTATTAATCAATATCTCTCTTGATATGCACTAAGCTAAAAGGAGAATTCATGATACTTTTATGCAATTTATGATCCATTTGTTATATGCTAACCATGAATTAGAAAAGAATCACTAGTTGTAAGAACTCTCTCTTGTGCAAAATATTTTCATTCATTGTCATTGAGTATAGGTCTTAAGCAAACAAGACTAAGGACAAAGCACAATGAAGAGAGCGTCTCCAAGTAAAGGTACAAAAAGGGTAAAACTACTTCCTTTCATTCAAACATGTACCTAAATCTTCCTCTTATAAACATTCTTTGCATATCTTTTATAAAAGGAAGAGAAAGCATGTCCTTTGCATTTTTTCCCTGCTTCATACCTAGTTTAACCTCTCTAATATTTTATTCCCGCATTTATGCATCTTTGTTAAAACTGGGTGAAGTAATTTTATTGTCAAAGAGCTTAAAGCTTAACCTTGTAACGAGGATAAGCTGCCTTTGTCCCAAAGGTGGATGGTCCTTAAGTCTCTTTGAAATCCTTAAGGGAAAATGCTTAAATTGTTCATAACATGCTTCCATAAGTGCATAAACTGTCATGAGCATCACACTTATACTGCGACACAAATGCACTTCACATTCTGTATGATATAGATATGTTCTCATTAACCTAATTATGTGCAATTGGCACTTAAGGCCAAAATATGTGTTCCTCTCCATGCACATATTTAGGGGGAGCAATCTATGTTATATAGAACTATGATCATGCTTAATTGATATATCTCTTGATCATATCTTTTTCATTTTGGTACAAATGCATATATCCTATTATTCTCGTACCATGATTACGACTAATATGTTTCCAAGTATATTTCTATACTAAGTTGTAGATTGAAAGGGAAATGGAGTCTTTGGCGAAGACAAGGCTTCCACTTAACTCTATCGGTATTATCTACCCTTCGTCATCACTCCACACTGTCTCTCCACATTGGTATAATCTTTCACTCATATATTACTTGCCAAAGGGGGAGAACACTTCAAGGGCTTATATTTCACTCTAAGTATCCGTTTTTGGCGATTCATGCCAAAGGGGGAGAAAGTATTAGCCCAAAGCAAAAGGACCGCACCACCACCTAATTTTAAACTCATGATTTTCAAATTGGTATCTTATTGTGTTCAAAAAGGGGAGAACGTAGCACTTTCAAAAATTGGTATCTTAAAACCCTCTTGAACACTAAGAGGAGAATTTTAGGGGAGTTTTGTTTAGTCAAAGGAAAAGCATTTGAAACAAGGGGAGAAAATTTCAAGTCTTGAAAATGCTTCGCAAAATCTTATTCATTTACCTTTGACTATTTGCAAAAGGATTTACAAAAAGAATTTGCAAAAACAAAACATGTGGTGCAAGCGTGGTCCAAAATGTTGAGAAAATAAAGAAACAATCCATGCATATCTTATGAATTTCTATTGGCTCAATTCTAAGTAACCTTTGCACTTACAATTATGCAAACTAGTTCAATTATGCACTTCTATACTTGCTTTGGTTTGTGTTGGCATCAATCACCAAAAAGGGGGAGATTGAAAGGAAATTAGGCTTATACCTATTTCCTAATTGATTTTGGTGGTTGAATTGCCCAACACAAATAATTGGACTAACTAGTTTGCTCTAGTCTATAAGTTCTACAGGTGCCAATGGTTCACAATAAGTCAATAAAAAGACCAAGAAAGGGTTCAAGAAGAAAGGAGCAAAGGAAATCGAAGTGCTCCCTGGTCTGGCGCACCGGACTGTCCGGTGCACCACCGGACAGTGTCCGGTGCACCAGGGAAGATCGACTTCAAACTCTTCACCTTCGGGTTTTCCAGGCGCACCTCCGCTATAATTCACCGGACTGTCCGGTGCACCAGCGGAGCAACGGCTACCTGCGCGCAACGGTCGATTCTGCAAAGTGAACAGTGGATTTCAGATGTCAGAGCAGCAAGTCAGAGGGGCACCGGACTGTGTGGTGCGACACCGGACTGTCCGGTGCCACATGAGGACAAAGCCTCCAACGGTCGACCAGCTCCAACCCTGACGAACAGGCTGACGTGGCGGCTCACCGGACACTGTCCGGTGGCGCACCGGACTGTCCGGTGCGCCCATCGCCAGCAGACTTCTCCAACGGCCATATTTTGTTTGGTGGTTATAAATACCACCCCAACCGGCCACTTCAAGGTGTGGGAGCCCAAGCAACATTCCAAGTCATCTAGTTGACATACTCAAGCCCTCCCAACCACTTCTATTCATTGATCCATCCTATACACAAGATTTAGACCACTACAACCAACACAAGTGCCACAAAAGAGAGAGCAAGAAATTGAGAGCTACTCAATTGAGTTTAGCCCTAGTGCCTTGTGAGATTCATTGAGAGATAGTGTGTGCTACATTTTTGTGTTCATTTGTGCGTGGAGTTTTGACTCCCATTGAACTTCCTCCAAAGTTTTGGAGGCTTGTAAAAGCTAGCAAGAGACACCAAAGAGTGTGGTGGTACTTGCGGGATCGAGAGTGATCCTTGAGAAGGAGAAGAGCTCGCCGATCCTTGGGTGATCGGTGGAGAGAGGGAAAGGGTTGAAAAAGACCATCCTTAGTGGACTCCTCAACGGGGACTAGGCCTTCGAGGGCCGAACCTCGGTAAAACAAATCACCCGTGTCTCGTGTGCTTATTGCTTGTGATTTGTTTGTCTTTTCCCTCTCTAGGTTCCTCTTGCACTACTCTTTGCTAATTCTATTTGGTGTTGCTTTAAGTTAAACTCTCATTTAGTGAAGCAACACATTGTAAGAGAAAACTTGTGTTATTGCTCTTCTTATCTAAGTCCTCTTGCTTTATTCTCATAAACTTGTTAGTAGTATTGATTTATCACCTCCGCATTATTTAAGCGCAATACTCTTTACAAGCAAGAACTTAGTTTTTATTCTCCGATATTTGTATATCTTGTTCTAACCACTAATCAAGGGATCTAGTTGGGGGATCAAGTTTTAATTTTCAGGTTTTGCCTATTCACTCCCTCTAGGCGACTTTCAATATCTAATAAAACCTAAAATATATTATAATTTAGAATACAGGAAATACGCGTGACACATTTATTTGACATTATTGTTGGTGCTAATCAATATATACATTCTGTAAACTTGATTGATGAAGTTAAGAGCACTCAACTAGAGAACAAGTAAAATGAACTGCCCCTAAATTGATTAGGCATGGACGGGCGGTAGTAAGAAGTACTAATAACTAAAAAAAGTGTGCATGCAGGGAATGCTGTTGACAGTGATGCATGCTTGCATCATGCTGGCGGACTACAAGTATGCTTTACGAGACCTAGCAGGCTTCGTGGGTCCGGTGGATGCTCTGATAGCGATGCTTTTTTAGAAGGTTTGCTGACAGTTCGTTGTCGCTCAAATTTAGATTGGGAATAAAGTGAGGCAGTAAAATGGAGTGGACGGTGGAGTGTGACCCACTTGTAATCCTATTGATCGCCACCGTACCTACCATCCGGCTGGACAATGATTGAGCTCAGCTAACGTTGCTAATCTAAACGTACCGTCTAAGCTTGATCTGTGGGCCAGATACTTAGGCTCTGTTTGTTTCAGATTATAATCTATCTATATTATATAATCCAGCGCAAATAATCCAGTAGTTAAACAAACAACTAGATTATAGGTTCAGATTATATAATCTTGTCGGGGACCGTAATTAGGGGTACCCCCAATGCACCTTAATCCGGCTGAAAAACGTTTTCAGAACAAACCATAAACGAACGATAAAGCGCGGGCTTCGTCTATCAAGGGACGCGACCTCATCCGAGCCCAGCCTCGGGCAAGGGCAGTAGTTCCGGACGAATTCACGCCTCGCCCGAGGGTCCCCTCAGTCAGCAGACGCACCCTCGGCTCGCCCGAAGCACAGCTCGGGCAGACTTTGTCTTGCAGCGACCTCGTCTGAATCGCCTTACCAACCGACCGTATCGCATGCGCATTTAATGCGGGGATCGCCTGACACCTTATCCTGACACGCGTGCCTCAGTCGGCAAGGTCGAAGTGACCGCAGTCACTTCGCCCACTTTACTGACAGTTCTGACAGGAAAACAGCCGCTCCGGCAACTACGCCAGCCACCATGGAAAGGCTGACAACGGCAAGTCATGACTTCCCTCGAGTTCGACCTCGAGCGCAACAGGGAGCTCCGCCTCGCCCGACCCCGGCCTCGGCCTCAACCTCGGCCTCGGGAGGTCTCCGCCTCGCCCGACCCTGGGCCTCGGCCTCAGCCTCGGCCTCGAAGGAGTCGCCGCCTCACTCGACCCTGGGCCTCGGCCTCAGCCTCGGCCTCGGAGGAGTCGCCACCTCGCTCGACCTCGGCCTCCTATCAGCTACGCTACGGGGGATCCATCATTGCCCTACCCTTAGCTAGCCGCCTCAGGCTACGAAGGAACAAGACTGGTGTCCCATCCAAGTTACTCCGGTAACAGGTAATGATGGTTCCCCGCGTTCGTCCACGACGTCGGCTGCTCTCAACCCCCTACGAAAGCAAGGAAACGTCAACAGGATCCATGCCGCACCATCAGCTATGCTACTACAGGGCTCAAGGCACTTCTCCGACGGCCACGTTATTACCTCTACAGGACTCAAGGCACTCCTCCGACGGCCACGTCGGTACATCTACAGGGCTCAAGGCGCTCCCCCGATGGCCACATTATTATCTGTACAGGGCTCAGGGCACATCCCTGCCAGCCACGTTAGCTCCAAGCTACACCCCCATTGTACAACTGAGCATCTCCTTGTGTCTATAAAAGGGGGTGTCCAGGGCCCCACGGTGGGAGAAGAGGGAGACAGACGTGCAACGTACGAGCACACGAACGCGCGACGCAGACGAGTGGAGGAAGACAGAGTAGGAGAGACGCGGTAGGGGCAGCCTCAGACGGCCCGCCTCAAGGCCGAACCCTCTCCTTCTCTCTCTCTCTCTCTCTCTCTCTCTCGTTCTCGCTCTCCCGCAATGCTTGTAACCCCTACTGCAAGCACCCCAGGTGCAAGATAATATAAGCCTCATCCCCTCGCTTGTGTTCCATCTTGCATCGACCCATCTGGACAGGGGCACGCGACACTAAAATTCACTAGTCGGTCCGGCTGAGGGCCCCCTGGGTCCAAAACACCGACAGTTGGCGCGCCAGGTAGGGGCACGTTGCGTGTTAACGAATACTTTCCCGTTGAGTTCCAGATGGGCAGCTTTCAGCAGCCTCTTCAGCCCGGGACGGTGCTCTGCTTCGGAAGTCTCGAGTTCATGTCCCTCGACGGCGGCTACGACATGGTACTGCTCCCTCCGCAGCACGACAACGACGACCGTCGTCGGCTCGCCCGACGGAGACAAACTCGACGATGACGGCATCTCCCTGCGGTAGAAGAGGAACACTCGGGTCTACCCCGCTACCCTCCTCGCCGGAGGAGGAGGAGGAGACGGGGCAACCGTGGCTAGGCAGGAGGCGGCGCCTCATCGGCTGTCAAAACAGAGCGAGTCGACGACACCGACACCCCTGCGGGAGACATGTCAGGTGTTGTCCTCGCCCCTGAGACAACGACGGGTGTCGCTTTCCCGCAACATGCCAACCCCAAGCGGACTGATGACGCTAGCACTCTCACGAAGGATTTGCTGGGAGTTAGCCTCGTACTTGCGATAACGGTGCAGTCCGTCCCCGACGCGACTTCACCACCGTCCATCGACCAAAAGGTACCGTCCATTTTCCGCCCTGTTCCCTTTAAATTCAGTTTCGATCCACCAAGCGACCCCGCTTTGGTGAGCGATTTCGCTAGGGCATATCCTGACCTTCCGGGGTACCATATGTGGTCCTCTTGGGACCGACTGACGGCTGTCTCAACCTCCGGACCCGCAGGTTCTGAGGAAGAGGACGACCCCGACGTCAGTTGGGATTTCTCTGGACTCCGTGATCCTAGTGCCATGCGCGACTTCATGTCCGCATGTGACCACTGCCTCTCCGGCTGCTCTGATGATGGTCACAGCCTTGATGACGAGGGTTGCGACCCAAGTCGCGAGTGCTACCACATCGATCAGGAGGACCACGATGGAGAAAACCACCTCGGTATGCCAGGAAGTGATGGCACCCTTGCACCTGCGTCTCGTGTTGAGATCCCGCGGGAGCTAGCCGTGGTCCAAGTCCCTGCGGGGGGTCAGGACACACAGCTTGAGCAACTCCGCGAGAGCAGGCCAAGCTCGACGAAGAAGCGGGGCGACTTGTGCAGCTCCGGCAAAACATTGAACAGGAGTGGCAGGCCAGGCACTAGCCGGAGGAGCGCGTCATCAGGCCTAGGACGTCCAGCGCCGTATCGTTGACGATGCCAAGGCGATGCCGCCCCCGGCCTTCAATGGGGCCGGCCAGAGCCTAGCCGCAGCAGCAATGTTGCTTCGGACGATGCCGGAGCCATCCACCACCGAAGGGCGACGTATCCAGGGCGAGCTCAAGGGCCTCCTGGAACATGCCGGTGTCCGACAAGCCGAGAGCTCTGCCTCCCGGAGGCGAGCAGACCCCTCGGAGCATCGCGCAGCGCCCTCCCGACGCATGCGGGAGGCCTCGGTCCACATCGAGCGCACGCGGGACGGGACGCTTGCAGCCCTGGATCGCCTCGTCGCCGAGCAACACCGTCGAGCTTGCCTCAAGGAGAAGGTGCGCCGAGGCTATCATCCCTGGCGCGGGGGTCGCTACGACAGTGAGGAGGATCGAAGCCCCTCACTCAAGCCACCGGGTCCGCGAGTCTTCAGCCGGGCCATACGACGAGCGCCGTTCCCGGCCCGTTTCCGAGCCTCGACTACCATCACCAAGTACTCGGGGGAGACAAGGCCAGAGTTATGGCTTGCGGACTACCGGCTGGCATGCCAGTTGGGAGGGGCGGACGATGATAACCTCATCATCCGCAACCTCCCCCTTTTCCTCTCTGACGCTGCTCGGGCCTGGCTGGAGCATCTGCCTCCTGTGCAGTTCTCCGACTGGGCGACCTAGTCAAGGCTTTTGCTAGAAATTTCCAGGGTACGTACGTGTGCCCTAGGAACTCATGGGATCTCCGAAGTTGTCACCAGCAGCCTGGGGAGTCCCTGCGAGAGTACATCCGGAGGTTTTCGAGCTGCCCAACATCACCGACTCGGATGTCATCGGGGCATTCCTCGCTGGAACCACATGCCGAGACCTGGTGAGCAAACTGGGGCGCAAGACTCCTACCAAGGCGAGCGAATTGATGGACATCTCCACCAAGTTTGCCTCTGGTCAGGAGGCGGTCGAAGCCATCTTCCAAAAAGACAAGCAGCCTCAGGGAGGGCAGAAGGAAGATGCCCTCGAGGCGTCCGCCCAGCGTGGCACGAAGAAGGAGTCCAAGAAGAAGGCGCAAGCGAAGTGCAACGCCGTCGACACGGATCTCGTCGCCTCCGTCGAGCATAGGAACCCTCGGAAGCCTCCTAGAGGGCTGACGCGTTCGACAAGATGCTCAAGGAGTCGTGCCCCTATCACCAGGGTCCCGTCAAGCACACCCTTGAGGAGTGCGACATGCTCCGACGCTACTTCAACAAGGTTGGACCCTCGGCAGAAGGTGGCAAAGACCAAGGCAACAACAAGGGGGGTGACAAGGAAGAGGAGTTTCCGGAGGTCCACAACTGCTTCATGATCTACGGCGGACAGGTGGCGAACGCCTCGGCTCAGCACCGCAAGCAAGAGCGCCGGGAGGTCTGCTCGGTGAGGGTGGCAGTGCCAGTCTACCTAGACTGGTCCGACAAGCCTATCACCTTCGACCAAGGCGATCACCCCGACTTCGTGCCGAGCCCAGGAAGGTACCCGCTCGTCGTCGACCCGATCATCGACAATGTTAGGCTCTCCAAGGTCCTCATGGACGGAGGCAGCAGCCTCAACATCATCTACGCCGAGACCCTAGAGCTCTTGGGGGTTGATCGGTCCGAGATCCGGGCTGGTGCAGCGCCTTTCCACGAGATCGCACCCGGAAAGCGTATCCTGCCCCTCGGATAGATCGACATGCTCGTCTGCTTCGGAACTCCCTCCAACTTCCGAAAGGAAACCCTCACCTTCGAGGTAGTTGGGTTCCAATGGACCTATCATGCGGTGCTGGGAAGACCATGCTATGCCAAGTTCATGGCCATCCCCAACTACACCTACCTCAAGCTCAAGATGTCTGGCCCCAAGTGAGTCATCTGTAACACCCAAATTCTGAATTTGGGATTGGTAGAAGAAATCTAAGCAAAGTACCATTGATAAATAATTAAACTTTATAATTCACCCTTTTTAAAGGTAAATGATCATAATAAAATAACGATGGTTAAAATAAATCATAATAAAGATTAGACATTGGAAAAATGTTCCTATCAAAACAAAGGGAGAACTTTTGAATATACCTTTAATCCAACTACACACTCAAATAATAATGTGGTGTGTGTACTTCATGTTGAAAACATTACTTAGTTAATATACTAATAAAATAAATGAAGAAATACTATGTAGTAATTGTGCATCATGTGAAAGTTTATCTTGTGCATAAATTTGAAATTTAGAATTTAAAACTGGGTTTGATTTGAAATTAAAATAAGAAAGGAAAATAAATGTATGAAAGAATATATTTTGTCCCCACTAATATTTTAATTTAAGAACTTAACTCAGATAAGAAGCTCACAAACAAGTTTGAATTCAAATTAGTATTAAAATTTGAATTTGTGAAAGAAGGGAGAAAGAAGAAAATAGAAAGGAAAAAATAAAAAGAAAATGATAAAAGCTTACCTGGGCCTCGTACCTGGAATTCGGCCCACTTCCACTCCTATCCCGCGCAGCCCAACTTCACCCCGCCGCGCGCTGACGACCGGGCCCCACCGGGCAGCTTCTCGCGCGCGCTTGCCTGCCCTTCCCCTTACGCCGACGGGTGGGCCAGGGCTGTCAGTTTCTTCCTCAACGGAATCACGCGAAGAATGCGCGCAATCCCGTCATGGTCGTCGCCGGGGATCTCGCGGTCGGTTCGTGCTCGACCTCTGCCCGAGCTTCTCGGCAACAGATCTTATCGATCGGGTATATAAACATGCACATCGCGCCCTCGTACCATCGACTCTGCGCTTGACCACAGCAAGAAACCGTAGCATGGAGAGAGAATAAGGGAGAGGAAAGAACGCCGCCGCCGGTCGAGCTGCGCTAGACCACGGTCCAGACTTCGCAGGGGCAATCCTTGGTGCTTGCCGCTCGTGCTTATCCACTTGGGGGCGTCAATCATCGGCCGACCTCGACTGGATTGCTCACCGTCGTCGTGACTTCCGCCGTGCGCCGTGGGCAAGCCTCCTGGTGATCTAATCCCCGGTATGTATCCCCGGACTTGGTTCGCCACCTGCATCTCATAGCGTAGCAACCAGCGCGGCGAGGAATCCCACACCGGGGGTGGGAGTCGTGTGCTCTCCGGCGAAGGTCCGCCGCGAACCTGGGCGGCGCTGTCGTTCCTGGGATCGGGTTGATGAAGAAGGGTCGCTAGCCGTTGGATCGGGTTGAACGGCTCAGATTAGAGGACGTGTACCGCTTCGGCCAGAACTCGTCACGGCCGTTGATCCGTGCATGTGCGGCTGAGATTAGTTAGCGCATACCCATTCGATGCATTAAATCCATGACGTCAACTAGTGATCGGACGGTTTTGGAGTCACGCGATGCTCTGACCATGGATCCCAGATCCAAGGGCTGATAGCACGTACCGGTTCAAGGAAAGTAGCATCTAATCTGGGCGGTTGGCGCGCGATCGGACGGCCCAGATCGCATCATACCCCTTCGGCCTGGGAATCTTTCTAAAGAGACCCTGTCTTTTTCCCGAATCAACCCGCCGTCCCTCGCGGTTGTGCTTTGAGTCTTGCGGATTCTTACGCCAGTGACCCTACCTTTTCTAGTATTTGACGCCCAGTCCAGAAAAATTAGAAATTCAGTAAAAGGAATTAGAAAATGATTTTTAATACAAAAATAAATGCTAGAATTTGTTTAATTCATAGAAAATGCATATTTAGTCCAAATTAATCCATTCCAATTCCTATAATTTTGTAATATTATTGTTTATTATTTAGTGCCACTGTTTTTACCTAAAAGTCACATTAAAATTGTTATCTTAATTAATCTTGTACTAAGCACATAGAATCTTTGGAAATCCATAACTTAAAATCTATAACTCCGAAATTAATAATTCTTGTTCCTGTGATCTTATTTTAATATGTAGATTATTAATATGCATTTTGCATATATGTTTGGTGTAATGTTAATTTTGCCTATACCATGTATGTCTGTATTGCTACGTTTAGCAGTGAGGCCACGAGGATCTGAAGAATCATCCTGGTACCTGGAATCTCAAGTCCCAGGCAAGTTGTGCCCTTGATCACTTCTTTTTACCCACTCATGTTCTAATTAATCATAATGATCTGCATAGGTTAATTTTGATGGGACCCAATAGGTTACCCTAGTTTGTCTATCTTTATACCTTGTTTACCACTGAACTTTTTGGGTAGTACTTGCTAGTGCTTTATGTGGTTTTGGGTATGAAGGTACATTATTCATGATTACACTTTTATTATATGTTTATTATTACTGTTCATGATAAGATCATTATGTTAATTGGAACATGGAGCGACCACCCGGGAAAACAGTGCTACCACAAGGGAGGAATGGGACCCCTTGGCTGATTAATTAGGAAAGCTAGTGGAAGACTACCTTACCCGAAAGGGGCAAGGGCAGTAGGGGAGTGGTCAGTGTAGGGAGGCCCTCGGGAGGATTTTGCTGCGATGGCGGTCCTGCAAGGGATTCCTGCATTGGAACTTCCTATAAACTGTAGCGGGTTTTCGGAAGCTAGTGGAACTTTGTAAAGGCCTCGTAGTGGATCCCTAGCCATTCACCTCGGTAGTGTCTAAGGGCCTTGCAAACCCTGGCGACATGGGATACACGACTTGTGGGTAAAGATGCGCAACCTCTGCAGAGTGTAAAACTAGTATACTAGCCGTGCTCACGGTCATGAGCAGCTCGGACCCTCACATGATTAAATTATGGAACTTAAACTCAATTTGTCATATGCATTGCATCGCAGGTGAAGTTGTTACTTTTGTTCCACTATTTAACTGGGTTGGTATTTACTTATACTTAGTAACTGCTAATAAAATTTTGACCAACTTTAAAAGCAATGCTCAGCTCTAACCATCTTCTTTGGTAAGCCTTACACTTCACGTGAGCTCCCACCTTTGGCGAGTTCATGCACATTATTCCCCACAACTTGTTGAGCGATGAACGTATGTGAGCTCACTCTTGCTGTCTCACACACCCCACAGGTCAAGAACAGGTACCGCAGGATGAAGCGCTTGGAGGATGCTGTGGCGAGTTCGCGAGAGGTCTAGGTCGTCGTCTCCCAGTCAACTTTGGGTTGCTGGACCGTTGTCTCCTTATAATGTAATTATTTATTTTGTATAGAACTCCTGTTATATATAAAGATGTGACATTCGATCCTGTGCCATGATTCATCATATGTGTGAGACTTGGTCCCAGCACACCTGGTGATTATGTTCGCGCCCGGGTTTTGGACCCCTAAAATCCGGGTGTGACAGAAGTGGTATCAGAGGAATGTTGACTGTAGGACGAAACCTAGATAGAACTGGACAACCAATACTTACTTACCTTTGCTACTCTAATTCTTTCTAAACTTTTCTTGATCAATTCTTATCTATTTCCGCTTTACTCTGATTATTCTTACCTTTTATTTCTAAAGACAAATGTGGATTTCACACTTTGAAATTCTGTACCTAAAGAGACCTTTAGGAATAGGAGACCTAATCCTAGGAACAAAAACAAAACTATTTTTATAAGTGTCTATGTATTTGAATGTTTGTTCTTATGATATCTGTCTGATTTGGATCTTTATTTGAGTGTGATGGGTTGTGGAGTAATGTCCACAATTACATCTGCATATACATCTAGGCAAAAAAGGATAGCATTTGTAAGATAACTAGACAATCTAGATTATCCCCTTAGAAAATATATGTATATATAGTATTCCGTATCTATCTCATCTTGACATATTCTATCTTACCTTTGGACATTCACCTCGTACAACTAATTACCCTAGTCTTGACATAGAATATCTGACCCAGCCCTGCCAAAGAAATTTCAGTACATAACCAACTATTAGCTTATTCATTCTGTCTACTAAATGATTCCCTTGCAAAGCTATCTTACCATATGCTTCTAACTTAGATGGTCAATACCAGGCGGGGTGGTGGAATTGATTTACCTGCTAATCGACACACTCGGTGGATATATCGACAACCCCAACCACAGCCAGCAGAGATGAATCCTCCTAATCCCCCACCAGGCGGAGTTGATCCACTAGTCGCAGCTCAAATGAGAATGATGCAGCAAATGGCGGACACTATGGCAGATATGCGCACCCAAATGCAGCAAGAACGCCAAGAAATGCACCAGGAAAGAGAGGATGCACGTCGGGAAATGCGCCAAGAGCGGGAAGAGATACGCCAAGAGAGAAGGGTACAACAACAGCAGCTGCAACAACAACTTCAACAACAGCAGCAACAGCAACAGGTGCCATTGCCTCCACCTCCACCACCAGTTCCACCCCGGGACAAGCACCGGGAATTCATGAGCCACAAACCACCAACCTTCTCCAACTCCGCAGATCCGCTGCAAGCAGATGACTGGTTAAAGTCCATAGAGAAGATGCTCAACATAGCTCAGTGCTCGGATAGAGAGAAAGTACTCTATGCATCAGGTCGTCTTGCTGGTCCCGCTGCGGATTGGTGGGATGCGTACTGTGCAGCTCATGCTGCTGCCGATACAATTACCTGGGCAGAATTCTCCGCACAATTCAGGAATTACCATATTCCCGCTGGACTCATGAAGATTAAGAGAAAGGAGTTTCTCTCCCTCAAGCAAGGAAGTATGTCCGTAAGTGAATATAGAGACAAATTCATCCAGTTATCTCGATATGCTCCCAGAGATGTAGAAGATGATGAGCAAAAGCAGGAGCTTTTTCTGGATGGTTTGATTGGACCCTTGCAATATCAACTGGTATCGCACACATTCCCATCTTTCCAAAGGCTACTTGACAAAGCTATTGCTGTAGAAAACAAGAGGAGTATATTTGGAGAGAAAAGAAAGGCTGTCAACCAAGGGCAGGCTGGAAGTAGTTCCCGTCCTCGCTATACTACCACTCCCAATACACCAGCTAGTGGCAATTCCGGACAACAAACTCAACAGACACCAACTGCTCCTCCAAAAGCAAGCACTCCAGTAGGACCCGTTGCTCCTAACACAACCGCCAACAGGGCATGCTTCAAGTGTGGACAACCGGGACACTACGCCAACTACTGTCCCAACAGAGCTGCCTACACTACACCGGCTCCGATGAAGCAAGGACAAGCCTCGGCAGGAAAGAGTCAGCCCCTATCTATCAACCGGGGATATGCTCATCATGCAGAAGTAGAAGCTGAACCCGGTGAACTTGAAATTCAAGAAGAAGAGCCAGTTGGAGATGAAGTAGTCGGTGAAGAAGTCAACGAGCAACAAGAATAGAGAGATAAACATAGATATAGATACATATATATATATATATATATTTACTATTTGTAAGACCTAAATATTAGTTAGCTATTAGTTAGTATTATTACTATTTTAGTGATAATAGTAAGGTCTATTAAACCTATGTTTTGTTAAAGGATTATGCATCATGCCGAGATTTCTTTGTTTGTGCATATGTCCCGAGAACAATATGAGTATACATCCTTTTCTTACAAATCTCGAGGACGAGATTATTTTTAAGGGGGGTAGGATTTGTAACACCCAAATTCTGAATTTGGGATTGGTAGAAGAAATCTGAGCAAAGTACCATTGATAAATAATTAAACTTTATAATTCACCCTTTTTAAAGGTAAATGATCATAATAAAATAACGATGGTTAAAATAAATCATAATAAAGATTAGACATTGGAAAAATGTTCCTATCAAAACAAAGGGAGAACTTTTGAATATACCTTTAATCCAACTACACACTCAAATAATAATGTGGTGTGTGTACTTCATGTTGAAAACATTACTTAGTTAATATACTAATAAAATAAATGAAGAAATACTATGTAGTAATTGTGCATCATGTGAAAGTTTATCTTGTGCATAAATTTGAAATTTAGAATTTAAAACTGGGTTTGATTTGAAATTAAAATAAGAAAGGAAAATAAATGTATGAAAGAATATATTTTGTCCCCACTAATATTTTAATTTAAGAACTTAACTCAGATAAGAAGCTCACAAACAAGTTTGAATTCAAATTAGTATTAAAATTTGAATTTGTGAAAGAAGGGAGAAAGAAGAAAATAGAAAGGAAAAAATAAAAAGAAAATGATAAAAGCTTACCTGGGCCTCGTACCTGGAATTCGGCCCACTTCCACTCCTATCCCGCGCAGCCCAACTTCACCCCGCCGCGCGCTGACGACCGGGCCCCACCGGGCAGCTTCTCGCGCGCGCTTGCCTGCCCTTCCCCTTACGCCGACGGGTGGGCCAGGGCTGTCAGTTTCTTCCTCAACGGAATCACGCGAAGAATGCGCGCAATCCTGTCATGGTCGTCGCCGGGGATCTCGCGGTCGGTTCATGCTCGACCTCTGCCCGAGCTTCTCGGCAACAGATCTTATCGATCGGGTATATAAACATGCACATCGCGCCCTCGTCCCATCGACTCTGCGCTCGACCACAGCAAGAAACCGTAGCACGGAGAGAGAATAAGGGAGAGGAAAGAACGCCGCCGCCGGTCGAGCTGCGCTAGACCACGGTCCAGACTTCGCAGGGGCAATCCTTGGTGCTTGCCGCTCGTGCTTATCCACTTGGGGGCGTCAATCATCGGCCGACCTCGACTGGTATGATGCGATCGGACGGCCCAGATCGCATCATACCCCTTCGGCCTGGGAATCTTTCTAAAGAGACCCTGTCTTTTTCCCGAATCAACCCACCGTCCCTCGCGGTTGTGCTTTGAGTCTTGCGGATTCTTACGCCAGTGACCCTACCTTTTCTAGTATTTGACGCCCAGTCCAGAAAAATTAGAAATTCAGTAAAAGGAATTAGAAAATGATTTTTAATACAAAAATAAATGCTAGAATTTGTTTAATTCATAGAAAATGCATATTTAGTCCAAATTAATACATTCCAATTCCTATAATTTTGTAATATTATTGTTTATTATTTAGTGCCACTGTTTTTACCTAAAAGTCACATTAAAATTGTTATCTTAATTAATCTTGTACTAAGCACATAGAATCTTTGGAAATCCATAACTTAAAATCTATAACTCCGAAATTAATAATTCTTGTTCCTGTGATCTTATTTTAATATGTAGATTATTAATATGCATTTTGCATATATGTTTGGTGTAATGTTAATTTTGCCTATACCATGTATGTCTGTATTGCTACGTTTAGCAGTGAGGCCACGAGGATCTGAAGAATCATCCTGGTACCTGGAATCTCAAGTCCCAGGCAAGTTGTGCCCTTGATCACTTCTTTTTACCCACTCATGTTCTAATTAATCATAATGATCTGCATAGGTTAATTTTGATGGGACCCAATAGGTTACCCTAGTTTGTCTATCTTTATACCTTGTTTACCACTGAACTTTTTGGGTAGTACTTGCTAGTGCTTTATGTGGTTTTGGGTATGAAGGTACATTATTCATGATTACACTTTTATTATATGTTTATTATTACTGTTCATGATAAGATCATTATGTTAATTGGAACATGGAGCGACCACCCGGGAAAACAGTGCTACCACAAGGGAGGAATGGGACCCCTTGGCTGATTAATTAGGAAAGCTAGTGGAAGACTACCTTACCCGAAAGGGGCAAGGGCAGTAGGGGAGTGGTCAGTGTAGGGAGGCCCTCAGGAGGATTTTGCTGCGATGGCGGTCCTGCAAGGGATTCCTGCATTGGAACTTCCTATAAACTGTAGCGGGTTTTCGGAAGCTAGTGGAACTTTGTAAAGGCCTCGTAGTGGATCCCTAGCCATTCACCTCGGTAGTGTCTAAGGGCCTTGCAAACCCTGGCGACATGGGATACACGACTTGTGGGTAAAGATGCGCAACCTCTGCAGAGTGTAAAACTAGTATACTAGCCGTGCTCACGGTCATGAGCAGCTCGGACCCTCACATGATTAAATTATGGAACTTAAACTCAATTTGTCATATGCATTGCATCGCAGGTGAAGTTGTTACTTTTGTTCCACTATTTAACTGGGTTGGTATTTACTTATACTTAGTAACTGCTAATAAAATTTTGACCAACTTTAAAAGCAATGCTCAGCTCTAACCATCTTCTTTGGTAAGCCTTACACTTCACGTGAGCTCCCACCTTTGGCGAGTTCATGCACATTATTCCCCACAACTTGTTGAGCGATGAACGTATGTGAGCTCACTCTTGCTGTCTCACACACCCCACAGGTCAAGAACAGGTACCGCAGGATGAAGCGCTTGGAGGATGCTGTGGCGAGTTCGCGAGAGGTCTAGGTCGTCGTCTCCCAGTCAACTTTGGGTTGCTGGACCGTTGTCTCCTTATAATGTAATTATTTATTTTGTATAGAACTCCTGTTATATATAAAGATGTGACATTCGATCCTGTGCCATGATTCATCATATGTGTGAGACTTGGTCCCAGCACACCTGGTGATTATGTTCGCGCCCGGGTTTTAGACCCCTAAAATCCGGGTGTGACATCATCACCGTCGGGCCCACGTACCGCCACGCTTACGAGTGCGACGTGGAATGCGTGGAGTACGCCGAGGCCCTCGCCGAGTCCGAAGCCCTCGTCGCCGACATGGATTGCCTCTCCAAGGAGGCGCCCGACGCGAAGCGGCATGCCAGCAACTTCGAGCCGGCCGAGGCAGTCAAGTCCGTCTCTCTCGACCCCAGCAACGACGCCAGCAAGAAAGCCAGGATCGGCTCCGAGCTCGACCCCAAATAGGAAGCAGTGCTCGTCGACTTTCTCCGTGCAAACGCCAAAGTTTTCGCATGGAGTCCCTCGGACATGCCGGGCATACCGAGGGATGTCGCCGAGCACTCACTGGACATCCGAGCTGGAGCCCGGCCCGTGAAGCAGTCCCTACGCCGTTTTGATGAAGAAAAGCGCAGAGCCATAGGCGAGGAGGTCCACAAGCTGATGGCTGCATGGTTCATCAAAGAGGTATTCCATCCCGAATGGTTAGCTAACTCTGTGCTTGTGAAGAAAAGGGGGGGGGAATGGAGGATGTGCGTAGACTACACTGGTCTGAACAAAGCATGTCCGAAGGTCCCTACCCTCTGCCTCGCATCGATCAAATTGTGGACTCCACCGCTGGGTGTGAAACCCTGTCATTCCTCGATGCCTACTTGGGCTATCACCAAATCAAGATGAAAGAGTCCGACCAGCTCGCGACTTCTTTCATCACACCTTTTGGCATGTATTGTTATACTACAATGCCATTTGGCTTGAGGAATGCAGGTGCCACCTACCAGAGGTGCATGAACCATGTGTTCGGGGAGCACATCGGCAGGACAGTCGAGGCTTTCGTCGATGACATCGTCGTCAAAATAAGGAAAGCCTCCGACCTCCTCTCCGACCTTGAGGTAACATTCAGTTGCCTGAAAGCGAAGAGCGTAAAACTCAATCCAGAGAAGTGTGTCTTCGGAGTCCCCCGAGGCATGCTCTTAGGGTTCATCGTCTCCGAATGAGGAATTGAAGCCAACCCGGAGAAAATCGCGGCCATCACCAACATGGGGCCCATCAAAGATTTGAAAGGAGTACAAAGGGTCATGGGATGCCTTGCGGCTCTGAGCCGCTTCATCTCGCGCCTTGGCGAGAAAGGGTTGCCCTTGTACCGCCTCTTAAGGAAGGCCGAGCGCTTCACTTGGACCCCCGAGGCTGAGGAAGCCCTCGAAAACTTAAAGGCGCTCCTTACAAATGCGCCCATCTTAGTGCCCCCCGCTGCGGAAGAAGCCCTCTTGATTTACGTCGCCGCAACCACTCAGGTGGTCAGCGCTGCGGTCGTAGTCGAGAGACGAGAAGAAGGGCACACACTGCTCGTCCAGAGGCCAGTCTACTTCATTAGCGAAGTGCTATTTGAGACCAAAGTCCGCTACCCACAAATCCAGAAGCTGCTCTACGCAGTGATTCTGACACGGCGGAAGCTGCGACACTACTTCGAGTCTCATCCGGTTACTGTGGTGTCATCTTTCCCCCTGGGAGAAATTATCTAGAGCCGAGAGGCCTCGGGTAGGATAGCAAAATGGGCAGTGGAACTCATGGGCGAAGCACTCTCATTTGCCCCTCGGAAGGCCATAAAATCCCAAGTCTTGGCCGACTTCCTGGCTGAATGGACTGACACTCAGTTGCCGACGGCCCCAATCCAGCCCGAACTTTGGACCATGTACTTCGACGGATCGCTGATGAAAACAGGAGCAGGTGCTGGCTTGCTCTTCATCTCACCCCTCGGTAAACATGTACGCTACGTACTGCGCCTCCATTTTCTGGCGTCAAACAACGTGGTCGAGTACGAGGCCTTGGTTAATGGCCTATGCGTCGTCGTCGAGCTAGGGGTTCGGCGCCTCGATGCTTGTGGCGACTCGCAACTCATTATTGACCAGGTCATGAAGAACTCCCACTACCGCGACCAAAAAATGGAGGCCTATTGCGATGACGTTCGGCGCTTGGAAGACAAGTTCTACGGGCTAGAACTCAACCATGTTGCTCGACGGTACAACAAAACCGCAGATGAGCTGGCAAAAATAGCCTCGGGGCGAATGACAGTTCCCTCGGACATCTTCTCCAAGGATATATATTAGCCATCCGTCAAAATCGACGACGCGCCCGAGCCCGAGGAAGCCTCGGCCCAGTCCGAGGTACCCTCGACCGCCGAGGGTGAGGCCCTGCGCGGAGGGGGAGCGGAATGGGGTCACACCAGTCCCGAACTGGCAGACCCCGTACCTGGAATATCTCCTCCGAGGAGAGCTGCCCCTCGACAAAGCCGAAGCTCGGCGACTGGCTCGGCGCGCCAAGTCGTTTGTTTTGCTGGGTGATGAAAAGGAGTTGTACCACCACAGCCCCTCAGGCATTCTCCAACGATGCATATCCATTGCCCAAGGGCAAGAGCTGTTACAAGAAATACACTCGGGGGCTTGTGGTCACCATACAGCACCTCGAGCCCTCGTGGGAAACGCTTTCCGACAAGGTTTCTACTGGCCAACCGCAGTGGCCGACGCCACTAGGATTGTACGCTCTTGCCGAGGGTGCCATTTCTACGCAAGACAGATGCACCTGCCCGCTCAAGCCCTGCAGACAATACCTATCACTTGGCCTTTCGCTGTATGGGGTCTGGACCTCGTCGGTCCCTTGCAGAAGGCACCCGGGGGCTTCAAGCACCTGCTGGTCGCCATCGACAAATTCTCCAAGTGGATCGAGGTCCGACCCTTAACTAGCATTAGGTCCGAGCAGGCGGTGGCGTTCTTCACAAATATCATCCATCGCTTTGGGGTCTCAAACTCAATTATCACCGACAATGGCACGCAGTTCACTGGGAAGAAGTTCCTGGACTTCTGCGAGCACCACCACATCCGTGTGGACTGGGCCGCCGTAGCGCACCCAATGACGAATGGGCAGGTGGAACGCGCCAACGGTATGATTTTGCAGGGACTAAAGCCGAGGATCTACAACGACCTCAATAAGTTCGGCAAGCGGTGGATAAAAGAGCTACCCTCGGTGGTTTGGAGTCTGAGAACGACGCCGAGCCGTCCCACGGGTTTCTCGTCGTTTTTCCTAGTCTATGGGGCCGAGGCCATCTTACCCACGGACTTGGAATACGGTTCCCCGAGGACAAAGGCTTATGATGACCAAAGCAACCAGACCAGCCGAGAGGATTCGCTAGACCAGCTGGAAGAGGCTCGGGACGTGGCCTTACTACACTCGGCGCTGTATCAGCAGTCTCTGCGACGCTACCACGCCCGAAGGGTTCGGCCCTAAGACTTCCAAGTGGGAGACTTGGTACTTCGGCTACGGCAAGACGCCCGAGGGCGCCACAAACTCACCCCTCCCTGGGAAGGGCCCTTCATCATCGCCAAGATTTTGAAGCCCAGGACATACAAGCTGGCCAACGATCAAGGTGAGGTCTACAGCAACGCTTGGAACATCGAACAACTACGTCGCTTTTACCCTTAAAATGTTTCAAGTCGTTCATGTATCTCGCTTTCTTTACATGCATAAATAAAGTCTAACCATCAAGGAAGGATCAGCCTTGCCTCGGCAAAGCCCGACCCTCCCTCGGGGGCTAGAAGGGGGGAAACCCCCTCTGCGTCAAATTTTTTCTCGGAAAAGTCTTTTGCCAGAACGTCTTTCGTGCATTTCGACTGCGTCAATAACAGAATCCTAAAGATGAGCAAGAGAGTCCGTAAGTGGCAAGGCCGACTGAGCCGAGGGACTCCTACGCCTCCGGGATACGGATACCTCACTCATCACCTTCCGTGAAAAGGTAGCTCACACTCGGATAAGCGATTCTGCTACCAAACAAGTCCTAACGCTCGAAAACTTTTCTGCTAGAATGACTTTCATGCCCTTTCGACTACGTCGCTAACAGAATCCTAAAAACGACGGGAGAACACGTAAGCGGCAAGGCCGATCGAGCCGAGGGACTCCTACGCCTCCGGGATACGGATACCTCACTCATCACCTTCCGCGAAAAGTGACTCACGCTCGGATAAGCAATTCTGCTATCGAACAAGTCCTAACGCACGGAACAAGAGAAAAGAAAACGCAACTTTATAATTCGACAATACTGTCTAGGCCTCAACGGCCACAAAAGACATACGCATACTTCAAGCAAATTGTTCCTGCACGCTCAGACATCGGTAGGGGGAGGAGCAGCACGCTTGGCGTCATTTCCACCCTCGGCAGAATCTGGCTCGGCCTCAGACGGTGACACAGGCGGAAGGATCTCCACCTCAAAGGAGGATGCCAGTGCCGCACTTGGGCCCTCGACGGCCGCGTCAAGCCTCTAGACCTTGGCTAAGGCAGCCTCCTCTTCGTCGGCGTCCCACGGAGTCTGTTGCGCACATGGCCGACCAAGGCCCGCAGATGACTCTGGGGGGAGCTACCCGAGGGGACGCCGTCGAGGCCAAAAGCCTGGCAAAAAGCCGAGATGGCCTCGGACATGGCCACGCGCTCGGCCTCCTTCTGTTCAGCTGCCTCGGCAAGCGCCTTGCAGTTCTTGATGGACTCGTCAAGTGCCGTCTCAAACCCTACAGACAGCAGGACAATATTCTTCAGACGCAAGGAGAAGAATGGAGACAAAAACAAAGTCTCAAAGTGGGGAAAACACACCTTCGGCCCGGACACCCTAGCTTGGGCGGACCAAGCAGACCCGACGGCCACGGCTAGACCCTCCGCGAGGGTCCCGGCCCGGGCGGTCGCCTCGGGGTCCGAAAAGGGGGAGCACCCTCTACGCCGAAACTTTCCTCGGAAAAGTCTTTCCACCAAGACAACTTTCGTGCATCTCGACTGTGTCAGTAGCGGAGTCTCAAAAACGAGCGACTGAGACCTTGAACGGCAAGGCCGATCGAGCCGAGGGACTCCTACGCCTCCGGGATACGGATACCTCACTTGTCACCTTCTAGGAAAGGCGGCTCACGCTCGGATAAGTGATTCTGCTACTGACGAACAAGTCTTAATGCTCGAAACAAGAGGAAAGAAACACGGTTTTTTACCCAAATGTTTAGGCCTCAGCAGCCACAAAGAACAAACACACATACATGGGATAACAATGGTACCTAGACTTGGACGTCGGCAGCGCCCTCGGCAGTTGTCCCGACCTATGGCGGATGTCTTAGTACTCAAAGCTATTACATCTCGCTCTCAAGAGGGTACCATTACAAACAGGACTCCAGGTCCATTCCCACGGGAATGAACTACCTCCATACCGGAGGGGCTGCAAGATAACGGGCTCCGAGAAGCTCGCCGACGACCACTGCGCCAGCAGCGCGGTGATGACCTCCGCCTCGGGCGGCTAGACAGCAGCAGGGATGGCCCCAGGACAAACGCTGCAGCTGAAAGGCCCTCGGTCACGTCCCCTCGCGGGGAACGAGAACCAGCCATTAAAGTCAAAGAGCTGGAGGTCCGGAGCGCAGCAGGCACCGACGGTCTTGTCGGCAGAGACAACCGCTGCGGTGGGAAGCCTCACGAGCGGTGGCCACCACTTCAGCACCGGTGACAGCAGCCACCTGTGCACGGCACGACCGTCGCCCGGGTGGAGGACGGACAGCTGCACCCTAGCCAAGCAGTAGCAGTTCGCCTTCCCCCGCATGGCTGGAGGACGCCTCCTCCGCAGAGCTGGAGGATGCCCTTCTCCCCCGAATGCTGGAGGAAGAAGCGGGTCACCGGCCCACGCGGGAGGCAGGACCCCACTCGGCACGCCCTCCTCCTCAGCCCGGATGATGAACATCCTTGAAGCTGAGGGCGGGGCAGAGGCCGCAGCCCGACTTGCTTCTCCCCACCACAAGGCTGGTGATCATCCCTACGGATGACCATTGGTGAGGGAATGCAGCCGGGCTGCGTGATGAAAATCCTTGAAGCCGAGCGATGACTGGAGAGCGCCAACCCCCACGGGGTCACGCTCCTCCCATAGCAGCAAGAAGAAGGCAATGCGGGTGCGCCCCATCTGGGGGCTCGGAAGATGGAAGGGCGCGATGGATGCGAGGAGTGTGAAGGCATGGCTACCCCCTAGAGGGTTGGTCCCTTTTTAAAGGCAGATCTCCTCACTCGCACCCCCAAGCGTCACGGGCAAAGTCTCCACCGACGTGCTCCAGGGTTCCCACCCCACGACATGGGGGCTGGGTTCCACACGTCATGCGAAGCTGACCCAAAACACAAAGGAGGCAAACCGCCGCATGCGAAGCATGTAACCGTCCTGCGGTTATAAGCATTCCACCATCCTCGCCGAAACCAGCGGTCGAAAAGGCGGACCGCCATGCGGGAAGCATGCAACCGCACCACGGTTGTGCACCCTGTCAGCTTCGTTGCATCCGGTGGTCCAGCATGGAGGTCTGGGCCCACATGTCATGTAACCGGTGCGATGGTTACTACGTGCAAGGAAACCGCACCGCCACCTGCGCCAATGCTGCGCCTTCTTGACTGCGGAACCAGCACAACGACTCAAGGCAGCCCTGCGCGTGACCGAACATGGCCCATTAAGTGCGGCGATCACGGGTCACTCAGCCGCGGAGATAGGCACGACGGTCGATATGATCAGAGGCGGGCCGGCAGTAACTGCAGCAACAAGCACGCAGAAGCAGTGGTCCAATCGCCTACAGGTTCACATTCTCTCTCAAAACGGCAGGGTAGCCCTCCCCCGCAGCATGAAAAACGATGCACCCGTGTTCCGTTCCTCGAACAACTCGCGCACGCGCAACAGACACCCCACGAATGGCCCGTCCTGTCGCATTAACTCCTTGGCAGGGCAAGCGACACCTCCAGCAGGCGAAGCGGGCGCCGTTTCATCTCCGTCATGATGACCGTGTCAAAAAAGGTGCGCCACCTTGTTTAAATTTATATCCTTTTCCTTTTCCCCTCTCTCTCTCTCTTGCCATAGGTACCGGGAAAGGGGATATTGCGAAAAGGATCCTTCTTGGCAAAGGAAACAGGCCCCAAGCCCTCCTACTGATCAGGGGTTCGAAGGTTGCGCCCTCCGGGATTCGGCAACCGCCCCAGAGCACTTGGGCTTCGAGCCCTTTACTGATCTGGGGTTCGATGGCTGGCCCCTCGGAAGGGTTCGACAGCCGCCCCAGAGCATGCAGAGTCAGGGATGACCCTGGGTACGTCCGTTACATGGCCGAGGCTCGGTCTATGCTCCCGAGGTACCCTAGGACATTTCCGAGACCAGCGGGAACGATTTGTAACAGAATCCCACCGGAGGGAGGCATCGAGCCCTCGGACCCTATCGAATGGGTCCGGGTCCGGCAAATCACCTGCAGGTACTTTTGGAGCGCGCCTCTGGGCCACTAGCCGACCCTTATCGAATGGGGCTCGGGCGTCCACTCGGATCACCCGTTAGTAGCTCACCGGAAACACCATGTTCGGTGCCCCCGGGGGTAACATGGCGCTTTCCCCCCCTTCCTCCTTGCAAAAAGGCGATGAAGGGGCGTATAATAAAAGTCGAGACGATCCTTGATCGTCCTATCGCTCTATGCAGAGGCTCAGGGGCTGCTCTCGCACTAGGCTACGACCAAACTGTTGACCATGTCAACAAACCAGCGTGAAAACTCGAAGCCTGACCATGCACCCCGGCTGCGGCCGGGCTGCATGAGGGAACAACAAGGCTAACCGAGGCATCACAAAAAGGATTAAGACCTCGGAGGAGTCAAACCACTCCTCCGAGGCCTCGAGGACTACACCCGGCGAGTGCGCTCGCGCGCACCCACCGGAACAAAGCATAACCAAGAAGGGCCGGTCCCCTTATGAAAAATCCGGCAGAACCTCCAAGCGAGTACTTACGCTCCCTTCGAGGCTCGGGGGCTACTGTCGGGGACCGTAATTAGGGGTACCCCCAATGCACCTTAATCCGGCTGGAAAACATCTTCAGAACAAACCATAAATGACTGATAAAGCGCGAGCTTCGTCTATCAAGGGACGCGACCTCATCCGAGCCCAGCCTCGGGCAAGGGCAGTAGTCTCGGACGAATTCATGCCTCGCCCGAGGGTCCCCTCAGTCAGCAGACGCACCCTCGGCTCGCCCGAAGCACAGCTCGAGCAGACTTTGTCGTGCAGCGACCTCGTCCGAATCGCCTTACCAACCGACCGTATCGCATGCGCATTTAATGAGGGGATCGCCTGACACCTTATCCTGACATGCGTGCCTCAGTCGGCAAGGTCGAAGTGACTGCAGTCACTTCGCCCCCTTTACTGACAGTTCTGACAGGAAAACAGCGCTGTTCACCCCGCTCCGGCAACTACGCCAGCCACCAGGGAAAGGCTGACAATGGCAAGTCACGACTTCCCTCGAGTTTGGCCTCGAGCGCAACAGGGAGCTCTGCCTCGCCCGACCCCGGCCTCAGCCTCAACCTCGGGAGAAGGTCTCCGCCTCGCTCGACCCTGGGCCTCGGCCTCAGTCTTGGCCTCGGAGGAGTCACCGCCTTACCTGACCCTGGGCCTCGGCCTCAGCCTCGGCCTCGGAGGAGTCGCCGCCTTGCCCGACCTTGGCCTCGTATCAGCTATGCTACGGGGGATCCATCATTGTCCTACCCTTAGCTAGCCGCCTCAGGCTACGAAGGAACTAGACCGGTGTCCCATCCAAGTTACTACGGTAACAGGTAATGATGGTTCCCCGCGTGCGCCCACGACGTCGGCTGCTCTCAACCCCCTACTAAAGCAAGGAAACGTCAGCAGGATCCATGTCGCACCATCAGCTATGCTACTACAGGGCTCAAGGCACTTCTCCGACGGCCATGTTATTACCTCTACAGGACTCAAGGCACTCTTCCGACGACCACGTCGGTACATCTACAGGGCTCAAGGCGCTCCCCCGATGGCCACGTTATTATCTGTACAGGGCTCAGGGCACATCCCTGCCAGCCACGTTAGCTCTAAGCTACACCCCCATTGTACAGCTGGGCATCTCCTTGTGTCTATAAAAGGGGGTGTCCTGGGCCCCACGGGGGGAGAAGAGGGAGACGGACGTGCAACGTACGAGCACACGAACGCGCGGCGCAGACGAGTGGAGGCAGGCAGAGTAGGAGAGACGCGGTAGGGGCAGCCTCAGACGACCCGCCTCAAGGCCGAACCCTCTCCTTCTCTCTCTCTCTCTCGTTCTCGCTCTTCCGCAATGCTTGTAACCCCTACTGCAAGCACCCCCAGGTGCAAGATAATATAAGCCTCATCCCCTCGCTTGTGTTCCATCTTGCATCGACCCATCTGGACAGGGGCACGCGGCACTAAAATTCACTAGTCGGTCCGGCTGAGGGCCCCCCAGGTCCGAAACACCGACAAATCTAAAGCCCAGATTATGATAATCTTATAATCTCCTCAAGAGTAGCTTATTTGAGATTATTTTGGTAAAAAACCCACTACCCATGGTTATGTAAATAGAAATTACAATATATGTCATCTTTTTTCTCACCTCAAATAAACAAACAACGGTATTATTGTCTTTGTGAATAATCTACATTTGTATAATCTAAACTAACAAACAGCTACATATAGATTATAATATATCTAGATTATAATCTGGATTATATAATTTAGTTTATAATCTAGATTATATAATCTATAAGCAGAAACAAACATGCCCTTAGGTTTAGATATATGTATTGTAATGTATCATGGGCCCCAGCCCACCAAACGTAGGCCACGACCGTGAATTCGTGTCCGATGGGCCCAATTCGCCATGCACGAAAGGAACAGATCACGTGTACATACGCGTATACTACCGTATGCCGTACCTGAAAGAGGTCGCGGAGGAAGCACTTGGGGATGTGTTTGAAGGGGAACGTATCTTGTGCTCAAAGGGGTACGGTGCTCACGTGCATATTATAAATCTGGTGTATCCATCTTGCATTCAACGGCACCAGCTAATTTTACGAAAAACCCCTTCCACCAGAGAAGGAAGGTGGAAGGGGTTCTTCACAAAATTGTGCTACTGTTAGATGCGAAATGGATGTACCAGATTTAAATATGCACGTGAACACCGTACCCCTTTAAGCACAAGATACGTTCCCGTGTTTGAAGGGGCGGTAGGCGCTCGTCATCCACCTCCGCTGCACCGCGGCGGTGTCGCCAGGCGCCAGCAGGTCCACCATGTCCGCCGCGCCGCTCCGAGCCGCCAGCGCGCGGTCGTCCTCGGCGCCCCAGCACGCGTCCGCGTCGCACAGCGCCACCTTCCCGACGCGGACGCCTCGCTGCTCCAGCTCCCAGGCGAGGTGGTACGCCACCAGGCCGCCGTAGTTGGCGCCCACAAGGTGCACGGTCCGACCGCCGAGGCCCGAGACGTGGCCGCCCGCAAGCAGCGCGGCGAGCGCGGCGGCTTGGAACGCTTCGGAGTTCGGACCACGCGGGGGCGCGCGTGGCGGACGCGCCGAAGAAGAGCAGCGCCGGCACCAGCAGGTCGAAGTGGCGCGACAGCGGGCCCGCCTGCGCCGCCACTGCCACGTTGGGTCTGGCCCGAACCCATGGATCAGTACCACCACCGGCCGCGGAGCCGCGGAGGAATGCTGGACCTGGAGGAGGGAGGGGTGTGCCCAAAAGTGGATGGTGGTGTCGGCGTCCACGGCGGCGGAGCCTGGGCGGAGGCCGGCGGACGTGAGCGCGCGCCGAAAGAAACCGTCGAGGAGGGACACCATGCCGAACCCCATAGCTCGCTCCCTCTTCTATTCTCTTCTCTTCTCCCTGCTTTGGAAGAAGCCTCTGGTGCGAGCGTCTCGATCAGCTTGACTTGTTAGCTTGTCTATGGTGAATGGTGATGATTAAAGGATGCAATCTGAGCACCAAGAATAAAGGAAAAGTGCCATAAAGATTTTAGAAGGTCTCGTCACGGTGGAGTGCATTCTAATATCCTACTAGTCGTGGTCGCCACCACACCTACCAGGCTAGCTACCACCCGGCTGGCGAATGCTTAAGCTTTATGCTCGTCAAACATTTAGCTATTAATTCGAACTAAACGGCTACTTAAATATGCCATGCACGGTGTTAACAATAAAAAATATTATTAAACCAAAATTTCTCGCATCCATTTTTTCATCCACTCCTTTCTAAAAGGGAAATAGGGTCAAACCTTTTCCTAAATGAATTTTAGTGGTTGAATTGCCCAACACAAATTATTGGACTAACTAGTTTGTTCTAGATTACGAGTTCTACAGGTGCCAAAGGTTCACAACAAATCAATATAAAGTTCAAGAAAGGGTTCAAATAAAAAGAGCAAAAGACAACCGAAAGCTGCCCTAGTCTAACGCACCGGACTGTCCGGTGTGCCACCGGACAGTTTCCGGTGCACCACCGGACAGTGTCCGGTGCACCAAGGTGGATCCACTCTGAACTGCTCAGCTTCGGAAATTTGGGAAGCCACTCCGCTATAATTTACCGGACTGTCCGGTGTAGCACTGGACTATCCGGTGTGCCAGCGGAGCAACGGCTACTTCGCGCCAACGGTCGTCTGCAAAGGAACAGTGAAACGCAACAGTGCGCGTCTACGCGCGCATAAGTCAGAGCAGGTGTCAGAAGGCGCACCGGACAGTGAACAGTGACTGTCCGGTGCACCACCGGACTATCCGGTGGCCCCACATGTCAGAGCTCCAACGGTCGAACCCTAACGGTTGGGTGACGTGGTTGGCGCACCGGACTGTCCGGTGCGCCATTCGACAGCAGCCATCCCCTCGGATCCTGAGGAAGATGACGAGCCCGACTTCTGTTGGGATTTCTCCGGACTTGGTAACCTTAGTGCCATGCGGGACTTCATGACCGCATGTGACTACTGCCTTTCCGATTGTTCCGACGGTAGCCGCAGCTTCAGCGACGAAGACTGCGGCCCGAGTCGTGAATGTTTCCACGTCGATCTAGGGGGTCCCGATGAAGGCAACCATCTTGGTATGCCGGAAAACGGTGATCTCCCTAGGCTTGCGCCTCGCTTTGACATCCTACGGGAGCTAGCTGTGGTCCTAGTCCCTGCGGGGGGTCAGGATGCACAGCTCGAGCAAATCCGCGAGGTGCAGGCCAGGTTCGACGAGGGAGCAGGAACACTCGAGCCGTTCCGCCGGAACATCGGGCAGGAGTGGGCGGGCCAAGCTCCAGCTGGAGAAGCATGTCGTCTACCCCAGGGCATCCAGCACCGCATCGCCGACGATGTCAGGGCAAGACCGCCCCCGGCTTCCAGCGGGGTCGGCCAGAACCTGGCTGCAGCAGCAATACTTCTCCGCGCGATGCCGGAGCCATCAACCACCGAGGGGCGGCGCATCCAGGGAGAGCTCAAGAATCTCCTGGAGGACGCCGCGGTCCGACGGGCCGAAAGCTCTGCCTCCCGAGGGCAGGGGTACCCCCCGGAGCATCGCACCACGACTTCCCGGTTCGAACAGGAAGCCTCGGTCCACACCGGGCGCACGCGCAACACGGCACCTGCGGCCCCGGGACACCTCAGCAACGAGCACCACCACCGCAATCGTCGAACCCACCTCGACGAGAAGGTGCGCCGAGGCTACCACCCCAGGCGTGGGGGACGCTACGACAGCGGGGAGGATCGGAGTCCTTCGCCCGAACCACCCGGCCCGCAGGCTTTCAGCCGAGCCATACGACGGGCGCCGTTCCCGACCCAGTTCCAAACCTCGACTACCATCGTAAAGTACTCGGGGGAGACGAGGCCGGAACTGTGGCTCGCGGACTACCGGCTGGCCTGCCAACTGGGTGGGACGGACGACGACAACCTCATCATCCACAACCTCCCCCTGTTCCTCTCCGATACCGCTCGAGCATGGCTGGAGCACCTGCCTCCGGGGTAGATCTCCAACTGGGACGACCTAGTGCAAGCCTTTGCCGGTAACTTCCAGGGCACATACGTGCGCCCTGGTAACTCCTCGGATCTCCGAAGCTGCCGCCAGCAGCCGGGAGAGTCTCTCCGAGATTACATCCGGCGATTCTCGAAGCAACTCACCGAGCTACCCAACGTCACCGACACGGATGTCATCGGCGCGTTCCTCGCCGGCACCACTTGCCACGACCTAGTGAGCAAGCTGGGTCGCAAGACCCCCACTAGGGCGAGCGAGCTGATGGACATCGCCACCAAGTTCGCCTCTGGCTAGGAAGCGGTTGAGGCCATCTTCCGGAAGGACAAGCAGCCCCAGGGCCGCCAGCCGGAAGATGTCCCCGAGGCCTCTACTCAGCGCGGCACCAAGAAGAAAGGCAAGAAGAAGTCGCAAGCGAAACGCGACGCGGCCGACGCGGACCTTGTCGCCGCCGCTGAGTACAAGAACCCTCGGAAGCCTCCCGGGGGCGTCAATCTCTTCGACAAGATGCTCAAGAGCCGTGGCCCTATCATCAGGGACCCGTCAAGCACACCCTTGAGGAGTTGCATCATGCTTCGGCGCCACTTTCACAAGGCTGGGCCACCTGCGGAAGGTGGCAGGGCCCCCGACGACAACTACAAGAATGAAGATCGCAGGGCAGGAGAGTTCCCCGAGGTCCACGACTGCTTCATGATCTACGGAGGGCAAGTGGCAAATGCCTCGGCTCGGCAGCGTAAGCAAGAGCGCCAGGAGGTTTGCTCGGTAAAGGTGGCGGCGCTAGTCTACCTAGACTGGTCCGACAAGCCCATCACCTTTGACCAGGGCGACCATCCCGACCGCGTGCCAAGTCCGGGGAAGTACCCACTCGTTGTCGACCCCGTCGTCGGCAATGTCAGGCTCACTAAGGTCCTCATGGACGAAGGCAGCAGCCTTCACATCATCTATGCCGAGACCCTTGGGCTCATGCGGATTGACCTGTCCTCGATCCGGGCGAGCGCGACGCCTTTCCACGGGATCATCCCCGGGAAGCGCGTCCAGCCCCTCGGACAACTCGACCTCCCCGTCTGCTTTGGGACTCCCTGCAACTTTCGAAGGGAAACCCTCACGTTCGAGGTGGTCGGGTTCCGAGGAACCTACCATGCAGTGCTGGGGAGACCATGCTACGCCAAGTTCATGGCCGTCCCCAACTACACCTACCTCAAGCTCAAGATGTCGGGCCCCAATGGGGTCATCACCGTCGGCCCCACGTACCGACATGCGTACGAATGTGACGTGGAGTGCATGGAGTACGCCGAGGCCCTTGCCGAATCCGAGGCCCTCATCACCGACCTGGAGAGCCTCTCTGTAACACCTACTTTGTAACTGCTAGGAATAATGTCAATTGAGAAACATTTTCTCTTTATGTGAGTTTGAACTATATGCATCATCACATGTGAACACCATGTCCAAAAACAAATAAAAAAGAGAGGTGCTACTAAATTGTTGCATCATGCTGGATATTTTATTTTGTGTGCATTTCGTGATAAGAAAAAGTATTAAAGACCAAGAAGAGAATTTAAAACCCAAAAGAAATTCTTGAAATTAGAGAAGAGGAAGGAATATTATTCAATGCAAATGAAGTTATCATTAAAATCACTTCATCACAGTTGATATGATCAAAATAAATAATTGACCAGTATATAAAGTGCCACAAAGTTTGAATTTGGATTGAAGTTTGAATTTGAAAAGAGAAATGAAAAAGAAAAACAGGAAATAAAAAGGGAAAATGAATAAAAGCCTACCTGGGCCGCAGGCTCCATTTTGGCCCAACCTGAGATTCCCTTTCCGCGGCCCAGGTCTACTGCCGGGCGCACCTGCCCTTCTGCGCTGGCACCTGGGGTCCACCTGACAGCCTCTATTCCGCGCGCCTGCTTCTGTTTGTTGACGCTGACAGCGGGACCCGCATCGCCCTGTTCCTCTTCCTTCTGTTTTCCGCGCGCGTGGGAGCTCCTACCGAACTCCGCGCAAAACCAGCCGGGATGGCGCTGGAATCGGTCAGCTCCGTTCGACGGACTCAATCGCGCCCGTGCGACCTCCTTGGGCGCCCAGATAAAAGCGTGGCCGCCGTTGTTCCCAGGCCATGCGATCCAAAATTAACACCGCTCGGCTGCGACAAGGTTAGGTGAGAGAGAGGAAGAAGGCTGGTGGGAGCTAGCGCGGGACTTGGAAGACCCGCCGTAGCTTCGCCGTGAGGTCTGCCGTGGTGGGCGAATTGGCTGTCGGAGTTGGGGAAGAGGGCCGCGGATACAAGCCTCGCCGCCGGGACCACTGACCATCTCCTATGCGGTAAGAACTCTATCATCTCGTTCGAATCGACCTCAATTACACACCAGGAAGTCGGAATTTGGGCATTGGGCGCGGCTCGGCGGCAAATTCCGTCTGGCTGAGTTAGCGCCACCGTGAATCGGGCCTCCGCCGTGGGCAGGGACCTGTGCTTAATGGCGGATGCAATTAGTTGAGGGATATGATTCAGGGAGTCATCGATTTGGCGAGGGTTGAGCGAATTGAAGAATGGTGCTCGGGTTGGTCGGATTGGCTGGCGCGATGAGCTCGCCGCCGCGCGGTGGCTCTGCTCTGGTGGATTGCTGCGCGGGGGAGAAGACGCTCTGTGGGTCATCGGATCAATAATCGACGGATGAGATTAAAACTTTAACGTACCCCTTCACGCGGGTGATCCTGACCGCTGGATTAGATCGGACGGGTCATGGGAGTTCCAAGGTAATTAAATCTTCGCCGTAGATCTGTGATCAAACGGCCCGCGTTGCGTACCCCTTCGCGGGCGGCCAGATTTAATCTGGTGCGCACGCCTTAGATCGGGCGACCAGGATTAAAAGATACCTCTTCGGCTTGTAGTTTCGCAGAAGAGACCCTCTATTTTAAGAGAATCAACCCGCCGTCCATCGAAACAGTGCACTGAGTCTTAGAAATTCTTCTGGTTTAGCCCCTGCGTTTCCCTATAATTGACGCCCAGTCCAGGACTTTATTAAACCAGAGAAAAGGATTATTAAATGAATTTTTAATATGAAAATAATTGCTAGAACTTTATAAATTCATAGAAAATTCATACTAACTCCAAATTCATTCATTCCAGTTCCTAAAATTTTGTAATTTTATCCTCTTTCATTTAGTGTCTCTGTTTTGGCATAAAAACAGTAAGGAAATTTATTTATCACTTAATCCTATTTAAAGCACATAAAACCTTTGAAAATGCATAACTTAAAATCCATAACTCAGAAAATTATGATTTCTGTTCCTAGGATTTTATTTTAATATGTAGAATATCTCTGTGTATTTTATTTATATGTTTGGTGTAATGTTAATTTCTCTATATACACTGTGCTTGTTTGTATTGTGGCGAGTAGAAGAGCCCGTTGCTGAGGAGCCTGGTGAGCAGCAGGTTGAAGTAGCTGAGCAGGAGCTCATTGAAGGCAAGTTGTGCCCTTGACCACTTTTTACCCAATAATGTTCTTTAATATCACTTCTCCATGCATAGGTTAATTTTGATGGGACCCAATAGGTCACCCTAGCTTTGTTTATCTCATTACCTTGTTTACCCCTGAATCACTTGGGTAGTTTGCTATTGCTTTATATGGTTTTGGGATAATCATTTATTACCTCTATGTTCCAATTTTTGTTGTTATTCTGTTTATGTTCATGTTGTTATCATTAATGTTAATTGGAACATAGAGCTTAACTTGAGAACCACGTGCCACCACAAGGGTGGAATGGGACGCCCTTGGCTGACTAATTAGGAAAGCTAGTGGAAGACTACCTTACCCGAAAGGGGCAAGGGCAGTAGGGGAGAGGTCAGTGCGGGGAGGTCCCTGGTTGGTCTTGCTGGGATGGCAGTCAGCCAGGAACCCTTTACTGGATCTTCCCATAAACTGTAGCGGGTTTTCGGAAGCTAGTGGAACTTTGTAAAGGCCTCGTAGTGTTGCCCTGCCGTGCTTCCTAGGTAGAGGTATATGGGATTCATGACCCCTTGGCAGATGGGTAACATGACTTGTGGGTAAAGGGTACAACCTCTGCAGAGTGTAAAACTGGTATACTAGCCGAGCTCACGGTCATGAGCAGCTCAGGACTCTCTGATGTTTAAATTATGGAACTTAAATTAAATTTTGTCATTTGCATTGCATGGGTTTGTTGTTAATTTTGATCTATTACTTTACTTATGGTTTGGTATTTACTTACACTTAGTAATTGCTAATAAAATTTTGACCAACTACTTAAAAGCAATGCTCAGCTTTAACCCCTGTCATTGATTAGCCTTACACATCACATGAACTCACACCTTTGTGAGTTTATGTCCACTGGTTCCCCACAACTTGTTGAGCTATGATCATGTGTGAGCTCACCCTTGCTGTCTCACACCCCCCCCCACAGGAGATGATCAGGTGGTTCAGGAGGAGCTGCCTAACACTGAGGAGTTCGATCTGATCTAGGTGGCGTTTCCCAGTCGACATCTGCGCCGACGATCCTTAGTTTGTTTTATCTTTAGTACTTTATTTTGTAATAAGTCTTCCGCTATGTAATAAATACTCTGATGTTAATGACATTTATCTCTATACACTCTGTTATTATATATGTTGTCTTCTTGGCGCATGTATGTGACGCACCCGGCTTTGTTCTTTAAAACCGGGTGTTACAGAAGTGGTATCAGAGGAAATGTTGACTGTAGGACGAGACCTAGATAGAAATGGACAAACCCTTACCTACTTATCTCATTCTGATTCATTCCACGCTCACCTTACTCTGATTCTTTCTACACTTATCTTGATCCTGTCTCACCTTCTACTGTTCTACTCTGATTATTCTTACCCTTTTCTACTCTGAGACAAGATGGATTTCAAAACTTGGAATCCCTACCCCTGTGACATTTTTAAGAGATAGGGAACCTAAGACAAAATTAAAACTATTTTCTCTATTTAAAAATATTGTTTGATTGTGCTGATGCTAAATGCCTGATTTGCTTCTTCGATTGATTGAATTATTATAGATGGACATCTTGGCATGTACCACCATAAGGCATTGAATTAGCTAGGATATGTAAAATATTAATCTGCTTAGCTAGTAAATTCCCCAAAGTAACCTGATTTGTAAATACCTGCCTTGGCTATTATTTTCTTACCATATGTATCTAACTCAGATGGTCAATACCAGGCGGGGTGGTGGAATTGACTTGCCTCCTAACCAACACACTCGAAGACAACCTCAGCCACAACCTGCTGGGATGAATCCTCCCAATCCTCCACCAGGCGGAGTTGACCCACTGGTTGCTGCTCAGATGGCAATGATGCAGCAAATGGCAGATACTATGGCGGATATGCGTGCTCAGATGCAGCAAGAACGCCAAGAGATGCGACAGGAGAGAGAGGATATACGACAGGAGTTGCGCCAGGAGCGAGATGAGATACGCCAGGAAAGGAGGGCGCAACAGCAGCAGCTGCAACAGCAAATGCAACAACAACAGCAACAAGTACCACTGCCTCCACCACCACCACCAGTTCCACCCCGAGATAAGCATAGAGAGTTCATGAGCCATAAGCCACCCACATTTGCAAGCTCACCAGATCCACTTGATGCGGATGATTGGCTAAAAGCAATTGAGAAGATGCTGAATATTGCACAATGCACTGACCGGGAGAAGGTTTTATATGCTTCTGGACGTCTGATTGGTCCTGCTGCTGACTGGTGGGATTCTTATACTGCTGCCCACGATGCTGCGGATACTATTACTTGGGCAGAGTTCAGTACGCAGTTCAGGAACTACCATATTCCAGCTGGGATGATAAAGATCAAGAAGAAGGAATTTCTGTCGCTGAAGCAAGGGAGTATGTCAGTCAGCGAGTACAGAGACAAGTTTATTCAGTTATCCCGATATGCCCCTGAAGAAGTTGCTGAAGACGAGAGGAAGCAGGAGCATTTTATTGAAGGACTTAATGGACCACTGCAGTATGCTCTAGTGGCACACACATTCCCATCATTTCAGAGGCTGCTTGACAAGGCATTGGCTATTGAACACAAGCGTGTTCAATTGGGAGATTTGAAGAGAAAGGCCATATCTCAGGGACAAGGAAGCAGCAGTGTTCGTCCTCGCTACAGTTCACCCCAGGGTACACCGACTCGACCAGGAGGACCACGCCCAGTTCAGCAATCACCACTGAGGACTCCACCCCCTCGACAGGCTACCCCTACTGGCACCCCGACGAAGTTTTCAGGACAGAGTCCGGGCACTCAATGTTACAAGTGTGGGAAGGTTGGTCATTATGCAAATGTCTGCCCACAGAGGATTGCTACTACTCCAGTACAGAACAGGCAGCAAACTCCAGGAACTGGCAAGGGATATTCTATTGCCAAGGTTAATCAAGTCAGCGTTGATGCTACTCCGGATGGAGGGGACCTCGTAATTGGTATGTTTTATGTTAATGCAATTCCTGCAACCATATTATTTGATTCTGGTGCTACACATTCATTCATGTCTGCTCGTTATGCTAACACAAATGAAATACCACTGCTAAATATGAGAAAACCCCTGATAGTAATTACACCTAAAGGGCATGTTGAGGCAAATCAAATGACACGTAGATTGACATTAACTATTATGGGTAGAGAATTTGGAGCTACTGCTATAATATTGGAGTCAAGCAGTATAGATTTGATCCTTGGTATGTCATGGCTAAGAAAGGCAAAGGCCGTTATAGCATGTGGTAGAGGTACCGTAGAACTCACTACTACTAAAGGAGAAAGATTTCAAGTTAATATTGCAGTAACCTCCTCATCTATGCGTGCAATGTTCTTCATGCCTGAGGAGTTTGTTGGTGACAATATCCGGGTGGTTAGAGATTTTCCGGATGTCTTTCCAGAGGAGTTACCAGGGATGCCACCTGATAGAGAAGTTGAGTTTGTTATTGACCTCTTACCTGGAACCGCCCCTATTTCTAAACGGCCATATAGGATGTCCGTAGAGGAGTTGAAGGAGCTTAAGAAGCAGTTAACTGAGTTACAAGAGGCTGGGTACATTCGTCCGAGTTCCTCACCTTGGGGAGCACCGGTCTTGTTTGTACAGAAGAAGGATGGATCGCAACGGATGTGTGTGGATTATAGATCTCTTAATGATGTTACAGTGAAGAACAAGTATCCGTTGCCCCGTATTGAAGATTTGTTTGATCAAATGAGAGGTGCTAGAGTATTTTCGAAGATTGATCTCCGATCCGGTTATCATCAGATGAGGATTAGACCATCGGATATTCCCAAGACGGCTTTCTCGACTAGATATGGATTATATGAGTTCACAGTTATGTCGTTTGGATTGACTAACGCACCAGCCTATTTTATGAACTTAATGAACAAGGTGTTTATGGAGTATTTGGACAGATTCGTCGTGGTATTCATCGATGATATTCTTATTTATTCTCAGAGTGAAAGTGATCACGAGGAACATCTGAGGATGGTACTACAGAAGCTACGAGATAATCAACTCTACGCTAAGTTCAGCAAGTGCGAGTTTTGGATTGGCGAAGTGCCATTTCTTGGTCATATTATTTCTAATGGAGGAATAGCAGTGGATCCTGCTAAGGTTAAGGAGATAATGGAGTGGAAAGTACCCACTACAGTTACTGAGATTCGGAGTTTCTTGGGATTAGCAGGCTACTATCGGAGATTTATTGAAGGATTTTCTAAGATTGCTAAGCCGATGACTTCGCTTTTGGAGAAAGGAAAAGAATTTAAGTGGGACGAGAAGTGTCAAGACAGCTTTGATCTATTGAAGAAGAGGTTGATGTCGCCACCAGTATTGGTTATGCCGGACTTACAAAAAGGATTTGACATCTATTGCGATGCATGTGGCCAAGGCTTAGGATGTGTGCTCATGCAAGAAGGACATGTGATCGCTTATGCTTCTCGTCAGTTGCGGAGACATGAATTGAACTACCCTACTCATGACTTAGAATTGGCTGCAGTTGTGCATGCACTGAAGATTTGGAGACATTATATCATGGGGACCAAGTGCCAAGTGTATACGGATCATAAGAGTTTGAAGTATATATTCACTCAGAAGGATCTCAACCTTAGGCAACGCCGTTGGTTGGAGCTTATCAAGGATTATGATTTGGAGATTCACTATCACCCGGGCAAGGCAAACTTGGTTGCAGATGCCTTGAGTCGCAAGGAGCATGTTCATTCAGCTGTTGTTGCCCAGCTACCCGATGAGATTGTTGAGGACTTCAGGAGACTTAACCTGGGGATAGTTGCTCATACTGAGGGAGTTACTATTGATGTGGAACCTACTTTGGAGCAAGAGATCCGCAAAGGACAAGTTGATGATGCTAAAATAAAAGAGATTAAGGATCTGATTACTGAAGGTCGAGTTCCGGAATTCACGGAAGATGAGCAGGGCACTGTATGGTTCAAGGACAGAATATGTGTTCCTGATATTAAAAGCCTTCGAGAGACTATTTTAAAGGAGGCCCATGATTCGGATTATTCTATTCATCCTGGTAGTACCAAGATGTATCAGGATTTGAAACGGAAATATTGGTGGTACGGACTGAAAAGAGATGTAGCTGCACATGTGGCTATGTGCGATGTATGTCAAAGAGTTAAGGCTGAACACCAGAGGCCAGCTGGACTACTGCATCCACTAAAGATACCCGAATGGAAATGGGAAGAGATTGGTATGGATTTCATTACTGGATTGCCTCGCACCCAGAAAGGATATGATGCTATATGGGTGATTGTGGATAGATTGACTAAAGTGGCTCACTTTATTCCTGTCAAGACTACTTATAAAGGTTCTCAGTTAGCAGAGTTATATATGGCTCGGATTGTGTGTTTACATGGAGTACCAAAGAAGATCGTGTCTGATCGAGGTTCGCAGTTTACCTCAAGATTTTGGAGAAGCTTTCATGAGAACATGAGTACAAAGTTGAATTTTAGTACAGCTTATCACCCTCAGACTGATGGACAGACTGAAAGGACTAATCAAGTTTTGGAAGATATGTTGAGAGCTTGTGCACTTCAGCATGGAGGAAGTTGGGATAAGAGTCTGCCTTATGCTGAATTCTCATATAATAATAGTTATCAGGCCAGTCTGAAGATGTCACCTTTTGAAGCTTTATATGGGAGAAAGTGCAGAACTCCTCTATATTGGGATCAGACTGGAGAGAGACAGTTCTTTGGTCCTGAACTGATTCAAGAAGCAGAAGAGCAAGTTCGTATAATCCGAGAGAATTTGAGAGTGGCCCAAACCAGGCAAAAGAGTTATGCTGATAATAGAAGGAGACCACTGGAATTTGAAGAAGGAGATTATGTGTATCTCAAGGTGTCACCACTGCGTGGAATGAGGAGATTTAAAGTTAAGGGCAAATTATCCCCTCGCTACATTGGACCATTCTTGATCTTTAGAAGAGTTGGGGAGATGGCATACCAACTTGAGTTACCTGCTACTCTATCAGATGTGCATAATGTGTTCCATGTATCTCAACTGAAGAAGTGTCTCCGTGTCCCCGAGGAACAGTTACCAATGGAAGAGCTCAGTGTTCAAGGTGATTTGACTTACACGGAGTACCCGATCAAGATTTTGGATACTTTGACTCGAGTTACAAGGAATAAGGTGATAAAGATGTGCAAAGTTCAATGGAGTCACCACAGTGAAGATGAAGCAACTTGGGAAAGAGAAGAAGAGCTTCGCATAGATTTTCCCCACCTTTTCTCTAGTTCTTCTTAAATCTCGAGGACGAGATTATTTTTAAGGGGGGTAGGATTTGTAACACCTACTTTGTAACTGCTAGGAATAATGTCAATTGAGAAACATTTTCTCTTTATGTGAGTTTGAACTATATGCATCATCACATGTGAACACCATGTCCAAAAACAAATAAAAAAGAGAGGTGCTACTAAATTGTTGCATCATGCTGGATATTTTATTTTGTGTGCATTTCGTGATAAGAAAAAGTATTAAAGACCAAGAAGAGAATTTAAAACCCAAAAGAAATTCTTGAAATTAGAGAAGAGGAAGGAATATTATTCAATGCAAATGAAGTTATCATTAAAATCACTTCATCACAGTTGATATGATCAAAATAAATAATTGACCAGTATATAAAGTGCCACAAAGTTTGAATTTGGATTGAAGTTTGAATTTGAAAAGAGAAATGAAAAAGAAAAACAGGAAATAAAAAGGGAAAATGAATAAAAGCCTACCTGGGCCGCAGGCTCCATTTTGGCCCAACCTGAGATTCCCTTTCCGCGGCCCAGGTCTACTGCCGGGCGCACCTGCCCTTCTGCGCTGGCACCTGGGGTCCACCTGACAGCCTCTATTCCGCGCGCCTGCTTCTGTTTGTTGACGCTGACAGCGGGACCCGCATCGCCCTGTTCCTCTTCCTTCTGTTTTCCGCGCGCGTGGGAGCTCCTACCGAACTCCGCGCAAAACCAGCCGGGATGGCGCTGGAATCGGTCAGCTCCGTTCGACGGACTCAATCGCGCCCGTGCGACCTCCTTGGGCGCCCAGATAAAAGCGTGGCCGCCGTTGTTCCCAGGCCATGCGATCCAAAATTAACACCGCTCGGCTGCGACAAGGTTAGGTGAGAGAGAGGAAGAAGGCTGGTGGGAGCTAGCGCGGGACTTGGAAGACCCGCCGTAGCTTCGCCGTGAGGTCTGCCGTGGTGGGCGAATTGGCTGTCGGAGTTGGGGAAGAGGGCCGCGGATACAAGCCTCGCCGCCGGGACCACTGACCATCTCCTATGCGGTAAGAACTCTATCATCTCGTTCGAATCGACCTCAATTACACACCAGGAAGTCGGAATTTGGGCATTGGGCGCGGCTCGGCGGCAAATTCCGTCTGGCTGAGTTAGCGCCACCGTGAATCGGGCCTCCGCCGTGGGCAGGGACCTGTGCTTAATGGCGGATGCAATTAGTTGAGGGATATGATTCAGGGAGTCATCGATTTGGCGAGGGTTGAGCGAATTGAAGAATGGTGCTCGGGTTGGTCGGATTGGCTGGCGCGATGAGCTCGCCGCCGCGCGGTGGCTCTGCTCTGGTGGATTGCTGCGCGGGGGAGAAGACGCTCTGTGGGTCATCGGATCAATAATCGACGGATGAGATTAAAACTTTAACGTACCCCTTCACGCGGGTGATCCTGACCGCTGGATTAGATCGGACGGGTCATGGGAGTTCCAAGGTAATTAAATCTTCGCCGTAGATCTGTGATCAAACGGCCCGCGTTGCGTACCCCTTCGCGGGCGGCCAGATTTAATCTGGTGCGCACGCCTTAGATCGGGCGGCCAGGATTAAAAGATACCTCTTCGGCTTGTAGTTTCGCAGAAGAGACCCTCTATTTTAAGAGAATCAACCCGCCGTCCATCGAAACAGTGCACTGAGTCTTAGAAATTCTTCTGGTTTAGCCCCTGCGTTTCCCTATAATTGACGCCCAGTCCAGGACTTTATTAAACCAGAGAAAAGGATTATTAAATGAATTTTTAATATGAAAATAATTGCTAGAACTTTATAAATTCATAGAAAATTCATACTAACTCCAAATTCATTCATTCCAGTTCCTAAAATTTTGTAATTTTATCCTCTTTCATTTAGTGTCTCTGTTTTGGCATAAAAACAGTAAGGAAATTTATTTATCACTTAATCCTATTTAAAGCACATAAAACCTTTGAAAATGCATAACTTAAAATCCATAACTCAGAAAATTATGATTTCTGTTCCTAGGATTTTATTTTAATATGTAGAATATCTCTGTGTATTTTATTTATATGTTTGGTGTAATGTTAATTTCTCTATATACACTGTGCTTGTTTGTATTGTGGCGAGTAGAAGAGCCCGTTGCTGAGGAGCCTGGTGAGCAGCAGGTTGAAGTAGCTGAGCAGGAGCTCATTGAAGGCAAGTTGTGCCCTTGACCACTTTTTACCCAATAATGTTCTTTAATATCACTTCTCCATGCATAGGTTAATTTTGATGGGACCCAATAGGTCACCCTAGCTTTGTTTATCTCATTACCTTGTTTACCCCTGAATCACTTGGGTAGTTTGCTATTGCTTTATATGGTTTTGGGATAATCATTTATTACCTCTATGTTCCAATTTTTGTTGTTATTCTGTTTATGTTCATGTTGTTATCATTAATGTTAATTGGAACATAGAGCTTAACTTGAGAACCACGTGCCACCACAAGGGTGGAATGGGACGCCCTTGGCTGACTAATTAGGAAAGCTAGTGGAAGACTACCTTACCCGAAAGGGGCAAGGGCAGTAGGGGAGAGGTCAGTGCGGGGAGGTCCCTGGTTGGTCTTGCTGGGATGGCAGTCAGCCAGGAACCCTTTACTGGATCTTCCCATAAACTGTAGCGGGTTTTCGGAAGCTAGTGGAACTTTGTAAAGGCCTCGTAGTGTTGCCCTGCCGTGCTTCCTAGGTAGAGGTATATGGGATTCATGACCCCTTGGCAGATGGGTAACATGACTTGTGGGTAAAGGGTACAACCTCTGCAGAGTGTAAAACTGGTATACTAGCCGAGCTCACGGTCATGAGCAGCTCAGGACTCTCTGATGTTTAAATTATGGAACTTAAATTAAATTTTGTCATTTGCATTGCATGGGTTTGTTGTTAATTTTGATCTATTACTTTACTTATGGTTTGGTATTTACTTACACTTAGTAATTGCTAATAAAATTTTGACCAACTACTTAAAAGCAATGCTCAGCTTTAACCCCTGTCATTGATTAGCCTTACACATCACATGAACTCACACCTTTGTGAGTTTATGTCCACTGGTTCCCCACAACTTGTTGAGCTATGATCATGTGTGAGCTCACCCTTGCTGTCTCACACCCCCCCCCACAGGAGATGATCAGGTGGTTCAGGAGGAGCTGCCTAACACTGAGGAGTTCGATCTGATCTAGGTGGCGTTTCCCAGTCGACATCTGCGCCGACGATCCTTAGTTTGTTTTATCTTTAGTACTTTATTTTGTAATAAGTCTTCCGCTATGTAATAAATACTCTGATGTTAATGACATTTATCTCTATACACTCTGTTATTATATATGTTGTCTTCTTGGCGCATGTATGTGACGCACCCGGCTTTGTTCTTTAAAACCGGGTGTTACACTCTCCAAGGAGGTGCCCGACATGAAGCGCCATGCCGGCAACTTCGAGCCAGCAGAGACGGTCAAATCCATCCCTCTCGACCCCAGCAACGACGTCTCCAAGCAGGTCCAGATCGGCTCTGAGCTCGACCCCAAATAGGAAGCAGTGCTCGTCGACTTCCTCCGCGCAAACGCCGATGTTTTCGCGTGGAGTCCCTCGGACATGCCTGGCATACCGAGGGAGGTCGCCGAGCAATCCCTGGATATCCGAGCTGGAGCCCGACCCGTGAAGCAGCCTCTGCGTCAATTTGACGAAGAAAAGTGCAGAGCCATAGGCGAGGAGATCCACAAGCTGATGGCAGCAGGGTTCATCAAAGAGGTATTCCATCCTGAATGGCTTGCCAACCCTGTGCTTGTGAGGAAGAAAGGAGGGAAATGGCGGATGTGCGTAGACTACACTGGTATGAACAAAGCATGTTCGAAGGTTCCCTATCCTCTGCCTCGCATCGATCAAATCGTGGATTCCACTACCGGATGTGAAACCTTGTCTTTCCTCGATGCATACTTCGGGTATCATCAAATCAGGATGAAAGAGTCCGACCAGCTCGCGACTTCTTTCATCACACCATTCGGCATGTACTGCTACGTTACTATGCCGTTCGGTTTGAGGAATGCGGGTGCGACATACCAAAGGTGCATGAACCACATGTTCGGCCAACACATTGGTCGAACGGTCGAGGCTTACGTCGATGACATCGTAGTCAAGACGAAGAAGGCCTTCGACCTCCTTTCCGACCTTGAAACGACATTCCGGTGTCTCAAGGCGAAAGGCGTGAAACTCAATCCCGAGAAGTGCGTCTTCGGAGTACCTGAAAGGGAATTAGGCTTACACCTAGTTCCTAAATGATTTTGGTGGTTGAATTACCCAACACAAATATTGGACTAACTAGTTTGCTCTAGTGTATAAGTTATACAGGTGCAAAAGGTTCACACTCAGCCAACAAAAAGATCAAGTTTTGGATTCAACAAAGGAGCAAAGAGGCAACCAAAAGGCACCTCTGGTCTGGAGGCACCGGACTGTCCGGTGTACACCGGACAGTGTCCGGTGCACCAGAGGACTCCAACTCGAACTCGTCGCCCTCGGGGAATTTCTCAGGCCGCACCGCTATAATTCACCGGACTGTCCGGTGCTCCATGGAAGCGCGGTCTCCTCAACTCGCCAGCCTCGGGTTCGCACAACAGCCGCTCCGCTATAATTCACCGGACATGTCCGGTGTGCACCGGACTGTCCGGTGTAACCACGGAGCAACGGCTATTTCGGCGCTAACGGCTACCTGCGACGCATTTAATGCGCGCTCTGCGCGCGCAGAAGTCAGGCGCACCGGACAATGAACAGGCGATGTCCGGTGTGCACCGGACATCCAGGCGGGCCAGCTCCAACGGTCAGAATCCAACGGCATTGATGACGTGGCGGGGGCACCGGACATGTCCGGTGTGCACCGGACTGTCCGGTGCGCCATCGACAGACAGCCTCCACCAACGGTCAAGTTTGGTGGTTGGGGCTATAAATACCCCAACCACCCCACCATTCATTGCATCCAAGTTTTCCAACTTCCAACCACTATACAAGAGCTAGCATTCATTGCAAAGCACACCAAAAGAGATCAAATCCTCTCCCAACTCCACACAAAGCCCTAGTGACTAGAGAGAGTGATTTGTAGTGTTCATTTGAGCTCTTGCGCTTGGATCGCTTCTTTTTCTTTGGCATTCTTTCTTGTGATCAAACACTCACTTGTAATTAAGGCAAGAGACACCAATTGTGTGGTGGTCCTTGCGGGAAGTTTGATTCCCAAGTGATTTGAGAAAGAGAAGCTCACTCGGTCCGAGGGACCGTTTGAGAGAGGGAAGGGTTGAAAGAGACCCGGCCTTTGTGGCCTCCTCAACGGGGAGTAGGTTTGAGAGAACCGAACCTCGGTAAAACAAATCCGCGTGTCTCACTTCATTATTCGCTTGCGATTTGTTTTGCGCCCTCTCTCGCGGACTCTATTATATTTCTAACGCTAACCCGGCTTGTAGTTGTGATTATTTTTGAGAATTTCAGTTTCGCCCTATTCACCCCCCCTCTAGGCGACTTTCAATTGGTATCAGAGCCCGATGCTTCATTAGAGCCTAACCGCTCGAAGTGATGTCGGGAGATCACACCAAGAGGGAAATGGAGACCGGCGACAAGCCCACTACAAGCCAAGGGAGCACTTCATCGGAAGAGTCCCGCACCAAGAGGAGGGAGAAGAAGAAGGGCTCCTCCAAACGGAAGGAGAAAAGATCTTCCTCTTCTCACCACAAAGAGAAGAAGGAAAAATCTTCTTCTCACAAGTCGCATCAGAAAGGCGACAAGCACAAGAGGATGAGGAAGGTGGTCTACTACGAGACCGACACTTCATCAACATCCACCTCCGACTCCGATGCACCGTCCGTAACTTCTAAGCGCCAAGAGCGCAAGAAGTTTAGTAAGATCCCCTTACACTATCCCCGCACATCTAGACATACTCTATTACTTTCCGTTCCATTAGGCAAACCGCCAACTTTTGATGGCGAAGATTATGCTAGGTGGAGTGATTTAATGAAATTTCATCTAACCTCACTCCACAAAAGTATATGGAATGTTGTTGAGTTTGGAGCACAGGTACCATCAATAGGGGATGAGGATTATGATACGGACGAAGTGGCCCAAATCGAGCACTTCAACTCCCAAGCCACAACCATTCTCCTCGCCTCTCTAAGCAAGGAGGAGTACAACAAAGTGCAAGGGTTGAAGAATGCAAAGGAGATTTGGGACCTACTCAAGACGGCGCACGAGGGTGATGAACTCACCAAGATCACCAAGCGGGAAACGATCGAGGGGGAGCTCGGTCGCTTCCGTCTTTGCCAAGGGGAGGAGCCACAAGATATGTACAACCGGCTCAAGACCTTGGTGAACCAAGTGCGCAACCTCGGGAGCAAAAAGTGGGATGACCACGAGGTGGTTAAGGTTATTTTAAGAGCTCTTATTTTCCTTAACCCCACTCAAGTTCAATTAATTCGTGGTAATCCTAGATATCCACTAATGACCCCCGAGGAAGTTATCGGAAATTTTGTGAGCTTTGAATGCATGATTAAGGGATCAAAGAAGATCAACGAGCTTGACGAACCTTCCACATCCGAGGCGCAACCGGTGGCCTTCAAGGCAACGGAGGAGAGGAAGGAGGAGTCTACACCAAGTAGACAACCAATTGACGCCTCCAAGCTCGACAATGAGGAGATGGCCTTAATCATCAAAAGCTTTTGACAAATCCTCAAGCAACGGAAGGGGAAGGATTACAAATCCCGTTCCAAGAAGGTTTGCTACAAGTGTGGTAAGCCCGGTCATTTTATTGCAAAATGTCCTATGTCTAGTGACAGTGACAGGGGCGACGACAAGAAGGGAAAGAGAAGAGAAAAGAAGAAGTACTACAAGAAGAAGGGCGGCGATGCCCATGTTTGCCGGGAATGGGACTCCGACGAGAGCTCCACCGAGTCCTCCTCCGACGAGGACGCCGCCAACATCGCCGTCACCAAGGGACTTCTCTTCCCCAACGTCGGCCACAAGTGCCTCATGGCAAAGGACGGCAAAAGGAAGAAGGTTAAATCTAACTCCTCCACTAAATATGAATCTTCTAGTGATGATAATGCTAGTGGTGAGGAAGATAATTTGCGTATCCTTTTTGCCAACCTTAACATGGAACAAAAGGAAAAATTAAATGAGCTAATTAGTGCCATCCATGAAAAGGATGATCTCTTGGACTCCCAAGAGGACTTCCTAATCAAGGAAAACAAGAAACATGTTAAGGTTAAAAATGCTTATGCTCTAGAGATAGAAAAATGTAACAAATTATCTAGTGAGCTAAGCACTTGCCATGACACTATTGCCAGCCTTAGAAATGAAAATGCTAATTTAATTGCTAAGGTTGATTCTCATGTTTGCATTGATTCAATTCCCAATCTTAGAAATAATGATGATGATTTGCTTGCTAAGATTAAGGAATTGAATGAGTCTCTTGCTAGCCTTAAGATTGAGAATGAAAAATTGCTTGCTAAGGCTAAGGATTTTGATGTTTGCAAAGCTACTATTTCCGACCTTAGAACTAAAAATGATTTATTACATGCTAAGGTTATTGAACTAAAATCTTGCAAACCCTCTACATCTAATGTTGAGCATATTTCTATTTGTACTAGATGTAGAGATGTTGATATTAATGCTATTCATGATCACATGGCTTTAATTAAACAACAAAATGATCATATAGCATTATTAGACGCTAAAATTGCCGAGCATAACTTAGAAAATGAAAAGTTTAAATTTGCTAGAAGTATGCTCTATAATGGGAGACGCCCTGGCATCAAGGATGGCATTGGCTACCAAAGGGGAGACAATGTCAAACTTAATGCCCCTCCTAAGAACTTGTCTAACTTTGTTAAGGGCAAGGCTCCCATGCCTCAGGATAACGGGGGTTACATTTTGTACCCTGCCGGTTATCCTGAGAGCAAAATTAGGAAAAATCATTCTAGGAAGTCTCACTCTGGCCCTAACCATGCTTTTATGTATAAGGGTGAGACATCTAGCTCTAGGCAACCAACCCGTGCCAAGTTGCCTAGAAAAAAAACTCCTAATGCATCAAATGATCATGCTATTTCATTTAAAACTTTTGATGCTTCTTATGTGCTTACTAGCAAATCCGGCAAGGTAGTTGCCAAGATTGTTGGGGGCAAACACAAGGGCTCTAAGACTTGTGTTTGGGTACCCAAATTTCTTGTTTCTAATGCCAAAGGACCCAAAACCGTTTGGGTACCTAAAGTCAAGAACTAAAATTGTTTTGTAGGTTTATGCATCCGGGGGCTCAAGTTGGATACTCGACAGCGGGTGCACAAACCACATGATAGGGGAGAAAAAGATGTTCTCCTCATATGAGAAAAACCAAGATCCCCAACGAGCTATCACATTCGGGGATGGAAATCAAGGTTTGGTCAAAGGATTGGGTAAAATTGCTATATCACCTGACCATACTATTTCCAATGTTTTTCTTCTAGATTCTTTAGATTACAATTTGCTTTCCGTATCCCAATTATGTCAAATGGGCTACAACTGTCTATTTACTGATATAGGTGTTACTGTCTTTAGAAGAAGTGATGATTCAATAGCATTTAAGGGAGTGTTAGAGGGTCAGCTATACTTGGTAGATTTTGATAGAGCTGAACTCGACACTTGCTTGGTTGCTAAGACTAACTTGGGTTGGCTCTGGCACCGCCGACTAGCCCATGTTGGAATGAAGAATCTTCATACGCTTCTAAAGGGAGAGCACATTTTAGGACTAACAAATGTTCATTTTGAGAAAGACAAGATTTGTAGCGCATGCCAAGCCGGGAAGCAAGTTGGCACTCATCATCCACACAAGAACATCATGACTAGTGACAGGCCACTGGAGCTCCTACACATGGACCTATTCGGCCCGATCGCTTACATAAGCATCGGCAGGAGTAAGTACTGTCTAGTTATTGTGGATGATTATTCTCGCTTCACTTGGGTGTTCTTTTTGCAGGACAAATCTTATACCCAAGAGACCTTAAAGGGATTCTTGAGACGGGCTCAAAATGAGTTCGGCTTAAGGATCAAGAAAATTAGAAGCGACAATGGAACGGAGTTCAAGAACTCTCAAATTGAAGGCTTCCTTGAGGAGGAGGGCATCAAGCATGAGTTCTCTTCTCCCTACACTCCACAACAAAATGGTGTAGTGGAGAGGAAGAATCGAACTCTATTGGACATGGCAAGAACCATGCTTGATGAGTACAAGACACCGGATCGGTTTTGGGCCGAGGCGGTCAACACCGCCTGCTACGCCATCAACCGGTTATATCTACACCGAATCCTCAAGAAGACATCCTATGAACTCCTAACCGGTAAAAAGCCCAATATTTCATATTTTAGAGTTTTTGGTAGCAAATGCTTTATTCTTGTTAAGAGAGGTCGAAAGTCTAAATTTGCTCCTAAAACTGTAGAAGGCTTTTTACTAGGATATGACTCAAACACAAGGGCATATAGAGTCTTTAACAAGTCCTCAGGACTTGTTGAAGTTTCTTGTGACGTTGTGTTTGATGAGACTAACGGCTCTCAAGTAGAGCAAGTTGATCTTGATGAGATAGGTGAAGAACAGGCTCCATGCATAGAGCTATGGAACATGTCCATTGGGGATGTGTGTCCTAAGGAATCCGAAGAGCCTCCACATGCACAAGATCAACCATCCTCCTCCACGCAAGCATCTCCACCAACCCAAAATGAGGACGAGGCTCAAGTTGATAAAGATGAAGAACACAATGATGAGTCACCTCAAGACGACAGCAATGATCAAGGGGGAGACGCAAATGATGAAGACAAGGAGGATGAACAACCAAGGCCGCCACACCCAAGAGTCCACCAAGCAATACAACGAGATCACCCCGTCGACACCATCCTCGGCGACATTCATAAGGGGGTAACCACTCGATCTCGTGTTGCACATTTTTGTGAGCATTACTCTTTTGTTTCCTCTATTGAGCCACACAGGGTAGAGGAAGCACTACAAGATTCGGATTGGGTGATGGCGATGCAAGAGGAGCTCAACAATTTCACGAGGAACGAGGTATGGCATTTAGTTCCACGTCCTAACCAAAATGTTGTAGGAACCAAGTGGGTCTTCCGCAACAAGCAAGATGAGCATGGTGTGGTGACTAGGAACAAAGCTCGACTTGTGGCCAAGGGATACTCCCAAGTCGAAGGTTTGGATTTCGGTGAAACCTATGCACCCGTAGCTAGGCTTGAGTCAATTCGCATATTATTAGCCTATGCTACTTACCATGGCTTCAAGCTTTACCAAATGGACGTGAAGCGTGCCTTCCTCAACGGACCAATCAAGGAAGAGGTCTATGTTGAGCAACCTTCCGGCTTTGAAGACAGTGAGTACCCTAACCATGTTTATAGGCTCTCTAAGGCGCTTTATGGGCTCAAGCAAGCCCCAAGAGCATGGTATGAATGCCTTAGAGATTTCCTTATTGCAAATGGTTTTAAAGTCGGCAAGGCCGATCCTACTCTTTTCACTAAGACTCTTGACAATGATTTGTTTGTATGCCAAATTTATGTTGATGATATCATATTTGGGTCTACTAACGAATCTACATGTGAAGAATTTAGTAGGATCATGGCACAAAAATTCGAGATGTCGATGATGGGGGAGTTGAAGTATTTTCTAGGATTCCAAGTCAAGCAACTCCAAGAGGGCACCTTCATTAGCCAAACGAAGTATACTCAAGACATTCTAAGCAAGTTTGGAATGAAGGATGCCAAGCCCATCAAGACACCCATGGGAACAAATGGGCATCTCGACCTCGACACGGGAGGTAAGTCCGTGGATCAAAAGGTATACCGGTCGATGATTGGTTCATTGCTTTATTTATGTGCATCTCGACCGGACATTATGCTTTCCGTATGCATGTGTGCAAGATTCCAAGCCGACCCTAAGGAATCACACCTTACGGCCGTAAAACGAATCTTGAGATATTTGGCTTATACTCCTAAGTTTGGGCTTTGGTACCCTCGGGGATCCACATTTGATTTGATTGGTTATTCGGATGCCGATTGGGCGGGGTGTAAGATTAATAGAAAGAGCACATCGGGGACTTGCCAGTTCTTGGGAAGATCCTTGGTGTCTTGGGCTTCAAAGAAGCAAAATTCGGTCGCTCTTTCTACCGCCGAAGCCGAGTATATTGCCGCAGGCCATTGTTGCGCGCAATTGCTTTGGATGAGGCAAACCCTGCGGGACTACGGTTACAAATTAACCAAAGTTCCTCTTCTATGTGATAATGAGAGTGTAATCCGCATGGCGGATAATCCCGTTGAGCATAGCCGCACTAAACACATAGCCATTCGGTATCATTTTCTTCGGGATCACCAACAAAAGGGGGATATCGAGATTTCATATATTAACACTAAAGATCAATTAGCCGATATCTTTACCAAGCCACTTGATGAACAATCTTTTACCAGACTTAGGCATGAGCTTAATATTCTTGATTCTAGGAATTTCTTTTGCTGAACTTGCACACATAGCTCATAATAATATCTTTGATCATGTCTCTTTTATATGCTATGACTAATGTGTTTTCAAGTGTATTCCAAACCAAGTCATAGGTATATTGAAAGGGAATTGGAGTCTTCGGCGAAGACAAGGCTTCCACTCCACTCTACTACTCATCCTTCGCCGTCGCTCCGCATCACTCTCCATCTTTGGTATAATCTTCACTCATTTATTTTATGACCAAAGGAGGAGAAAGTACTTCAATGGGCTCTAATATTTCCGTTTTTGGCGATTCATGCCAAAGGGGGAGAAAATATGAGCCCAAAGCAAAAGGACCGCACCCACCACGCTAATTTTAAAAACTTGATGATTTTCAATTGGTAAAATTCAAAATTGGTATCTTTTTGTGTTCTAAAGGGGGAGCAAGTAGTACTTTCAAAAATTGATGTCTTAAAACCCTCTTGAACACTAAGAGGAGACTTTATTTGAGGGGGAGTTTTGTTTAGTCAAAGGGAAAGCATTTTGAACAAAGGAAGAAAATTTCAAAACTTGAAAATGCCTTGCAAAATCTTATTCATTTACCTTTGACTATCTTGCAAAAGGACTTTGAAAAGAATTTACAAAAGAGTTTGCAAAAACAAAACTTTTGGTGCAAATGTGGTCCAATATGTCAAAAACAAAGAAAACAATCCATGCGCATCATGTAAGTATTTATATTGGCTTAATTCCAAGCAACCTTTGCACTTACATTATGCAAACTAGTTCAATTATGCACTTCTCTATTTGCTTTGGTTTGTGTTGGCATCAATCACCAAAAAGGGGGAGATTGAAAGGGAATTAGGCTTACACCTAGTTCCTAAATGATTTTGGTGGTTGAATTACCCAACACAAATATTGGACTAACTAGTTTGCTCTAGTGTATAAGTTATACAGGTGCAAAAGGTTCACACTCAGCCAACAAAAAGATCAAGTTTTGGATTCAACAAAGGAGCAAAGAGGCAACCGAAAGGCACCTCTGGTCTGGAGGCACCGGACTGTCCGGTGTACACCGGACAGTGTCCGGTGCGCCACCGGACAGTGTCCGGTGCACCAGAGGACTCCAACTCGAACTCGTTGCCCTCGGGGAATTTCTCAGGCCGCACCGCTATAATTCACCGGACTATCCGGTGTACACCGGACAGTGTCAGGTGCTCCATGGAAGCGCGGCCTCCTCAACTCGCCAGCCTCGGGTTCGCACAGCAGCCGCTCCGCTATAATTCACCGGACATGTCCGGTGTGCACCGGACTGTCCGGTGTAACCACGGAGCAACGGCTATTTCGGCGCCAACGGCTACCTGCGACGCATTTAATGCGCGCTCTACGCGCGCAGAAGTCAGGCGCGCCCATACTGGCGCACCGGACAATGAACAGGCGATGTCCGGTGTGCACCGGACATCCAGGCGGGCCAGCTCCAACGGTCAGAATCCAACGGCATTGATGACGTGGCGGGGGCACCGGACATGTCCGGTGTGCACCGGACTGTCCGGTGCGCCATCGACAGACAGCCTCCACCAACGGTCAAGTTTGGTGGTTGGGGCTATAAATACCCCAACCACCCCACCATTCATTGCATCCAAGTTTTCCAACTTCCAACCACTATACAAGAGCTAGCATTCATTGCAAAGCACACCAAAAGAGATCAAATCCTCTCCCAACTCCACACAAAGCCCTAGTGACTAGAGAGAGTGATTTGTAGTGTTCATTTGAGCTCTTGCGCTTGGATCGCTTCTTTTTCTTTGGCATTCTTTCTTGTGATCAAACACTCACTTGTAATTAAGGCAAGAGACACCAATTGTGTGGTGGTCCTTGCGGGAAGTTTGATTCCCAAGTGATTTGAGAAAGAGAAGCTCACTCGGTCCGAGGGACCGTTTGAGAGAGGGAAGGGTTGAAAGAGACCCGGCCTTTGTGGCCTCCTCAACGGGGAGTAGGTTTGAGAGAACCGAACCTCGGTAAAACAAATCCGCGTGTCTCACTTCATTATTCGCTTGCGATTTGTTTTGCGCCCTCTCTCGCGGACTCTATTATATTTCTAACGCTAACCCGGCTTGTAGTTGTGATTATTTTTGAGAATTTCAGTTTCGCCCTATTCACCCCCCTCTAGGCGACTTTCAGTACCCCGAGGCATGCTCTTGGGGTTCATCGTCTCCGAGCGGGGCATCGAGGCCAACCCGGAGAAAATCGCGGCCATCACCAGCATGGGGCCCATCAAGGACCTGAAGGGCATATAGAGGGTCATGGGATGCCTTGCAGCTCTGAGCCGCTTCATCTCGCGCCTCGGCGAAAGAGGCCTACCCCTGTACCACCTCTTAAGGAAAGCCGAGAGCTTCACTTGGACCCCCGAGGCCGAGGAAGCCCTCGGGAACCTGAAGGCGCTCCTCACGAACGCGCCCATCTTGGTGTCTCCCGCTGCCGAAGAAGCCCTCTTGATCTACGTCGCCGCTACCACTCAGGTGGTCAGCGCTGCGGTCGTGGTTGAGAGACGAGAAGAGGGGCATGCATTGCCTGTCTAGAGACCGGTCTACTTCATCAGTGAGGTACTGTCCGAGACCAAGATCCGCTACCCAAAAATTCAGAAGTTACTGTACACGGTAATTCTGACGCGGCGAATGTTGTGACACTACTTCGAGTCTCATCCAGTGACTGTGGTGTCATCCTTTCCCCTGGGGGAGGTCATCCAGTGCCGAGAGGCCTCGTGTAGGGTTGCAAAGTGGGCAGTGGAAATCATGGGCGAGACAATCTCGTTCGCACCTCGGAAGGCCATCAAGTCCCAAGTCTTGGCAGACTTTGTGGCTGAATGGGTCGACACCCAGCTTCCAGAGGCTCCGATCCAACCGGAACTCTAGACCATGTTTTTTGACGGGTCGCTGATGAAAACAGGAGCGGGCGCGGGCCTGCTCTTCATCTCACCCCTCGGGAAACACCTCCGCTACGTGCTGCGCCTCCACTTCCCGGCGTCGAACAACGTGGCCGAGTACGAGGCTCTGGTTAACGGGCTGCGCATCGCCATCGAGCTAGGGGTCCGACGCCTCGACGCTCGCGGTGACTCGCAGCTTGTCATCGACCAAGTCATGAAGAACTTTCACTACCGTGACCCGAAGATGGAAGCCTACTGTGACGAGGTTCAGCGCCTGGAAGACAAGTTCTACGGGCTCGAGCTCAACCACGTCGCCCAACGATACAACGAGACTGCGGATGAGCTCGCTAAGATAGCCTCGGGGCGAACAACGGTTCCCCCGGATGTCTTCTCCAGAGACCTACATCAACCCTCAGTCAAGACTGACGACACGCCCAAGCCCGAGAAGGCCCCGGTCCAGCCCGAGGCACCCTCGACCGAGCCCGAAGCACCCTCGGCCCCCGAGGGTGAGGCACTGCGCGTCGAGGAGGAGCGGAGCGGGGTTACGCCTAATCAAAACTTGCAGACCCCGTACTTGCAATATCTCCACCGAGGAGAGCTACCACTCGACCAAGCCGAAGCTCGGCGATTGGCACGGCGTGCCAAGTCGTTCGTCCTACTGGGGGACGGGAAGGAGCTCTACCACCGCAGCCCCTCAGGCATCCTCCAGCGATGCATATCCATTGCCGAAGGTCAGGAGTTACTACAAGAAATACACTCGGGGGCTTGCAGTCATCACGCAGCGCCTCGAGCCCTTGTCGGAAAAGCTTTCCGACAAGGTTTCTACTGGCCGACAGTGGTGGCCGACGCCACTAGGATTGTCCGCACCTGCCAAGGGTGTCAATTCTACGCGAGGCAGACCCACCTGCTCGCTCAGGCTCTGCAGACGATGCCCATCACCTGGCCGTTCGCTGTGTGGGGCCTGGACCTCGTCGGTCCCTTGCAGAAGGCACTCGGGGGCTACACGCACCTGCTGGTCGCCATCGACAAATTCTCCATGTGGATCGAGGTCCGACCCCTAAACAGCATCAGGTCCGAACATGCGGTGGCTTTCTTCACCAACATCATCCATCGCTTCGGGGTCCCGAACTCCATCATCACCGACAACGGCACCCAGTTCACCGGCAGAAAGTTCCTGGACTTCTGCGAGGATCACCATATCCGGGTGGACTGGGCTGCCGTAGCTCACCCCATGACGAATGGGCAAGTGGAGCGTGCCAACGGCATGATCCTGCAAGGACTCAAGCCACGGATCTACAACGACCTCAACAAGTTCGGCAAGCGATGGATGAAGGAACTCCCCTCGGTGGTCTGGAGTCTGAGGACGACGCCGAGCCGAGCCACGGGCTTCACACCGTTCTTTCTAGTCTATGGGGCCGAGGCCATCCTGCCCACGGACTTAGAATGCGGTTTCCCGAGGGCGAGGGCCTACGACGACCGATGCAACCAGACCAACCGAGAAGACTCGCTGGACCAGCTGGGAGAGGCTCGAAACATGGCCTTACTACACTCGGCGCGGTACCAGCAGTCCCTGCGACGCTACCACGCCCGAGGGGTTCGGTCCCGAGACCTCTAGGTGGGCGACTTGGTGCTTCGGCAGTGACAAGACGCCCGAGGGCGGCACAAGCTCACGCCTCCCTGGGAAGGGCCGTTCGTCGTCGCCAAGGTTCTGAAGCCCAGCACATACAAGCTGGCCAACAGTCAAGGCGAGGTCTACAGCAACGCTTGGAACATCCGACATCTACGTCGTTTCTTCCCTTAAGGTGCTTTCAAGTCGTTCACACACCCCGTTCACGCACAAAAGTCTAACCATCAAGGAAGGGTCAGCCTTGCCTCAGCAAAGCCCGACCCTCCCTCGGGGGCTAGAAGGGGGAACCCCCTCTGCGTCAAAATTCTCCTCGAAAAAAGTCTTCCATCAAAACGACTTTCGTGTCTCCCGTCTATATTAGTAACAAGGCCCCAAGAAACGAATAAGAGTGCATGTAAGTGGCAAGGTCGACCGAGCTGAGGGACTTCTACGCCTCCGGGACACGGATACCTCACTCGTCGCCTACCGCGAAAAATAACTCTTACTTGGGCAAGAAATCCTGTTACTGACGAACGAGCCCGGATACGCAAAACAGAAGGGAAAAGACGCAGCTTCATATCACAATGATAAAAGTGTTTAGGCCTCAGCGGCCGCGAAAGGCACACACGTGTCCAAAATAAACTGCTCCGGCATGAATCAAGCATCGCCCGGGGGAGGGTCGGCACCCTTGGCGTCATCCCCGGCTTCAGCGCCGTCTCCACCCTCGGCGAGACCCGCCTCAGCCTTGAAAGGCGGCGCAGGAGGAAGGATCTCCACCTCGAAGATGGACGCCAGCATCGCGCCCGGGCCCGCGGCGGCCGCGTCGAGCCTCTGGACTTCGACCAGGGCAGCATCGTCTTCATCGGGAAGGCAATACCCCTCGCTGACCCGCTCCAGATCCACGTCATAGTGGGACGTGAGCACGGCGAAAGCCTGCCTAACGCCGTGATGTAGCGCCTTGCGGAGTCGGGCGCGCGCGCGGTCGCCCAAGGCCTGCAGGCGACTCTGAGGGGAACTCCCCGAGGGGATGTCGTCGAGGCCTAAGGCCTGCCCGAAGGCCAAGATAACCTCGGACATGGCCGCACTGTCGGCCTCCTTCTGGGCAAGCACCTTGGTGGACTCACCGAGGGCAGACTCGAGCTCTGAAAACAGCCAAACAGAAGACTTCAAACACTGGTTAAGGAACGAAGCTGGATCAGAATCTTAAAACAGCCAAGACATGCCTTCGGCTCGGGCGCGCTGCTCCGAGGATGCGGCTCGGGCCTCGGCTAGGTCTGCTACAAGGGTTCCGACCTGAGCAGACGCCTCGGCCAACTGGACACCAAGAGCCTCAGCCCGGCTCTCGGCCTGGTCCCGCTCGCCGATGATCTGGCCAAGCTCAAGCTGCTGCCGCTGCGCCTCTGCACGTGCCGCCGCTGCCTCTGCTCCCAGATCGGTGCAGAGCAACCGAAGGTCTGCCGCCTCAGCGTTCCGTTGGGAGAGGCGTTCGGTAGCCCCAGCAAGCGTGCTCTTCAGGGACCGCAGCAAACCCCAGACATTGGCCTCTCGGCGGATGAACGACGACTTGGCGGCGCTCAGGTCCGTCAGATCCTGAGGAAGGGAAGCAAGGCGTCACGAAGGATGCCTTGGTCACGTGAAAGGTATGCTCGAACTTATTACCTAGAGGATCTTAGGAACGTCCCTGCGAAGGACCTCCAAGGTCGACCGAAGCGACCCCACCGTTGCCTCGGTACACTCACGAAGCCTGTCCCAAGACTACTCCTCTCGCTCATCATCAAGAACGAAGAGGGGATCCGAAGCCCCATTTGTCCAAAATCGGAGCGACGCACGCCGCTCGTCGGGACTGCACCGCGCGGGGACGAGGTCGCCACTCCCCAGGACGGGTCGCGGTACCGCGCCCCCTTCCGCTGGGGCATCAGGTAGCGACGCCTCGGCCATCTCCGCATCAGCGGCGACAGGTGGCTCCAAGGCTAGAGCAGCAATAGCCTTGGCGGAAGCCGGTGCCAGCGTCGGCAACGCATCTGGTGGGCTCAGGGCCGCGGCCGCATCAGCAGTCTCCCTCGGCACGATGGCTGCCTCGATGGAGGGGCCAACCTCGAGGGCTTGCCCCACGGCAACTCGTGCCGCCTGTGCCCCCCGCTCAGAGGAACCTTGCGTGGAGGCCAGCCAGCCGACAAGGCCTGGTACGGCACCGGCTGCAGAAGCTGGCGCCGTCTTAAGAGCCTCCCGGGGAGCCAGACTGGTCGAATTGTGCCTCCGTTTGCTGGAAAGAAAGGGCAGAGCAAGATCAGGACATGTAAGGAAGGAACCGGAACAGAGGTATTCTCCAATACTTACCCACTCCGGGCCACGACCAATCGTGCCTGTGGGGAGGCCCCTTGAGCCTCGGTCCCCGCCGGCACCTCCGAGGTTTGCCCCGCTACCGGCTTCGGCACCCCTCCTGCCTCAGGCGCCCGAGGCACCGAAGTGACGGTCTGCCCAGGCGCAGACACGACGACCTGAGGGTCGGCCTCCTGCGCCGCCGGCATGGGCAACGGCTCTTCAGGGACAGGCGGGTCGGCCTGGCCCCCTGGGGTCGCCTCAACCACCTCAGCCACGGGGTTAAGAGCCCCCTCGGTCTGCCCCCGATCTTCGGGCCAGGGCCCCGACGTCCTAGCCCCGGGCACCGACGGCGCCAGCCCACTCGGGGGCTGGCTCGACGACCCCTGGCCCGGCCTCAGATCTGGGCTGAGGCCAAGGCGGGCGGCCATGTCATCGTCTTCATCATCATCGTCATCGTCATCATCAGGCGTCTCCGGCGATGGCTCCCTCGGGAGCCCGTCCCTCTCCTGCCGTCGACGACGCTTCTCCAAGGCGTCCCGAGCCCGCATTCGCTCGCGGGCCTGAGCCTTCTCCGCGTCCTTCTTCTCCTTCTTCCTCTCCGCAGCAACCCTCCGCGCGGCTCGGTCCACTGCGTCCTCCGGGACCCATGGCAGGGAAGGCTTGTGAAACCCTAGCACCTGGAGACGAACGAAAAGTCTCGACTGAAGGCACCAGGGGCAATCCGACACAAGAAGGAAGGAGGAGCAGACACTCACCAGGGACATGCACCCGCGATCGGGACGCATCGGAAGCTGGGTGAGGGCGCCGGCGTCAGGCTTCCCTAGCGCACCGGCCACCCGCCTGTGGAGATCATCGGCGAAAAGGAGGACCGGGGACATCTGCGAACACTCCAGGTCGACTCCCGGCGTCATCTCCCACAACGGCAGCCGCCGCTCCGTCAAAGGGAGCACCCTCCGGCGATGAATGGCGGCAACCACCCCCGCGGCGGTGAGCCCTCCTTCCCATAGCTCTTCCAGGGCCTTCAAAAGAGGCTGGAGATTCTTCTGCCTCTCGCGCGGGGCCCCGTAGCGCCAGTTATCGGTAGCGGCGGTCACCACTCATTGGGAGAACGACGGGAGCCTCCCGTCGTCGTTTCGGAGATAAAACCACCGACGCTGCCACCCTTTGTTCGAAGACGCGAGGATGACAGGGATGTACTGCGGCGCCCGTGACTGCCTCAACTAGAGGATGCAGCCACCGGCCCACACCGCCATGCGGACCTTCCTTTCCCCCGTCGGCGAGGCAAAAAGCTCCGTGGAGAAGAGATGGGTCCACAGGTCCCAGTGAGGGGCGATCCCCAAATATCCTTCGCAAACCGTCGCGAAGATGGCTACTTGCAAAATGGAGTTGGGGCTGAGATTGTGCAGCTCCACCCCGTAGGTGTGCAGAATCGCACGCATGAAACGGCTTGCTGGCACTCCAAACCCCCGCTCGTGGAAGGATACGAAGCTCAGCACGTACCCCGGCGGCGGGGACGGGGCGGCCCCGCTCAGGGGGGCCATCCACTCCGGCAGCGAGTCGCCAGAGAGAGGGCGAAGCAGACCATCAGCGACAAGGGCCTCCAGGTCACCTGCCGTGACGGTGGAGAAAGGCCACGGGTCACGCGGCGAAACGACAGTCACCCGGTTGGCCATCGTCAAGCAAAGAGGGTGGCAGCGGAGAGGGCAAGGTGTGCGGTTTCCTTTCTCTGGCTATTCCCTCGGGTTGCGAAAACCTAAGTGGGATGCGAGCGACAGAGTAAAGAACCATCACTGATCCCTCTCCCAAATATATAAAGGACCAGGCGAGACCCGTTCAACGCTTTGCCCGAACCCGCCGCGAGGTTCAAAACTCAAAGCAAGACGCCCATTCCTTGAACGGCTCACGCACGCACAATGGCTGCCCCGCGAACCTCTTGTCCCATCACATTAACCCTGCGGCAGGGCAGGCGACACCTTTGACAGGCGAAGCAGACGACGCTTCGTTTCTGCCGCATTGACCGCGTCAAAAAAGGTGCGCCACGACGTTCGATTTTATATCGTTCCCTTTTTTTTCTCTTTCTCTCTCTTACAACAGGGACCGGAAAAGGGAATACACGGGATCCTTCTCCGTGAAGGAAACGGGCTCCGAGCCCCCCACTACTGATCAGAGGTTCGAAGGCTGGCCCCTCGGAAGGGTTCAACAGCCGCCTCAGAGCACTCGGGTTCGGCACCCGCTACTGGTCAGAGGTTCGATGGCTGGCCCCTCGGAAGGGTTCAACGGCCGCCTCAGGCTACTCGGGCTCCGCGCCCACTACTGATCAGGGGTTCGTAGGCTGGCCCCCGAAGGGTTCACAGCCGCCTCAGACACAGAGTGAGGGATGACCATGGGTACGTTCGATACATAACCAAGGCTCGGGCTGCGCTCCCGAGGTACCCTAGGACATTTCTGAGACCCATGGGAACGATTCTGTAACGGAATCCCACCAGAGGGAGGCATCGAGCCCTCGGACGCCATCGAAACGGGACCGGGTCTGGCAAATCACCCGCAGGTACTTTTGGGCACGCATCTGGGCCACATCCGACCCCTAACGAATGGGGCACGAGCGTCCACTCGGATCACCCGTTCGCAACTCGCTGGAGACACCATGTTCGACGCCCTCCAAGGGCAAACATGGCGCTTTCCCCCCTCCTCCTTGCGGAAAGGCGATGCTGGGGCGTATATAAAAAAGTCGAGTCTGTCCTTGACCGTCCTCTCGCTCTGTGCGGAGGCTCGGGGGCTTCTCTCGCAAACCCGGCTCCAGCCAAACCGTTGACAGCGTCAACATACCAGCCCGAGAACTTGGGACTCGACGTTGCACCCGGGCTACGGCCAGTTCGCATGAGGGGACGACCAGATCGGCCAAAGCATCACGAAACGCATTAAGACCTCGAAGGAGTCTAACCACTCCTCCGAGGCCTCGGGGGCTACTGTCGGGGACCATAATTAGGGGTACCCCCGAGGTTCCTAAATCTCAGCTGGTAAACCCCATCATCACAAAGCTACAAAGGCCTGATGGGTGCGATTAACTCAAGGGACACGATCCCGCCTCGCCCGAGCCCAACCTCGGGCAAGGTCAGCCGACCCCAGGGGATTCACGCCTCGCCCGAGGTACCCCCTCAAGCAACGGGCACACCCTCGGCTCGCCCGAGGCCCAGTCTTTGCCAAGAAGCAACCTTGGCCATATCACCACACCTATCGACCGAATCGTAGTAGCATTTAATGCAAAGGTGGCCTGACACCTTATCCTGACGCACGCCCCTCAGTCGACAGAGCCGAAGTGACCGCAGTCACTTCGCCGCTCCATTGACTGGCCTGATAAGGGACAGCGCCGCCTGCGTCGCTTCGACTGCCGTGCCACTCGACAGAGTGAGGCTGATAGCGGCCAAGTCTGGCTTCGGGCGCCATAGGAGACTCTGCCTCGCCCGACCCAGGGCTCGGACTAGGCTACGGCCTCGGAAGACGCGAACTCCGCTCGACCCAGGGCTCGGAGTAGGCTACAGCCTCGGAAGACGGCGAACTCCGCCCGACCCAGGGCTCGGACTAGGCTATGGCCTCGGAAGACGACGAACTCCGCCCGACCCAGGGCTCAGACTAGGCTACGGCCTCGGAAGACGACGAACTCCGCCTCGCCCGACCCCAGGGCTCGGACTCGACCCCGACCCCAGGGCTTGGACTCGACCTCGACCTCGGAGGAGCCTCCGCCTCGCCCGACACAGGGCTCGGACAGACCACGCCACGGGAGGGGTCATCATTACCCTACCCCTAGCTAGCTCAGGCTACGGGGAACAAGACCGGCGTCCCATCTAGCTCGCCTCGGTAAAACAGGTAATGATGACCCCCCACGTGCTCCGTGACGACGGCGGCTCTCACCCCCCCTTACGGAAGCAAGGAGACGTCAGCAAGAGCTTGACAGCCCCGACAGCTGTCCTTCCGCAAGGCTTCAACGCTCCTTCGACGGCCACGACATTACAGGAACAGGGTGCCAAAACCTCTCCAGCTGCCACGACGGCGTGTACTTAGGGCGCTAGCTCTCTTCTGCTAGACACGTTAGCACACTGCTACACCCCCCATTGTACACCTGGACCGTCTCCTTACGCCTATAAAAGGAAGGTCCAGGGCTCTCTTACGAGGAGGTTGGCCGCGCGGGAGGACAGGGCTGGCGGACGGTCACTCCCCCACGCGGACGCTTGTAACCCCCTACTGCAAGCGCACCCGACCTGGGCCCAGGGCAACACGGAGGCCGCGGGATTCCCACACTTTGCCTGTCTCCTTTCCCCCCTTCGTGCTCCGCCTCGCGTCGACCCATCTGGGCTGGGGCACGCGGCGACAATTCACTCATCGGTCCAGGGACCCCCCGGGGTCGAAACGCCGACAATACCTTTGATCATATCTCTTTTATGTCTATGACTAATGTGTTTTCAAGTGTAATATTATGCTTAGTCATATAATTGAAAGGGAAATGGAGTATTCGGCAAAGACGACGCTTCCACTCAACTCCATCGGTATTATCTACTCCTTGCCGGTATTCCACATAGTTCTCCACTTTGGTATAATCTTCACTCATATCTATTTGTTTGCCATTGGGGAGAAAGTACAAGGGCTTATATTTCACTCACAAGTATCCGTTTTTGGTGATTCATGCCAAAGGGGGAGAAAGTATGAGCCCAAAGCAAAAGGACCGCACCACCACCGAATTTTAAAAATGAAGTTTTCAAATTGATATCTTATTGTGTTCAAAAGGAGGAGAAAGTTCTAGTATCTTCAAAAATTTGTAAAACCCTCTTGAACACTAAGAGGAGAATTTCTTTGAGGGGGAGTTTTGTTTTAGTCAAAGGAAAAGCATTTGAAACAGGGGGAGAAAATTTCAAATCTTGAAAATGCTTCTTTTAATCTTATTCATATACCTTTGACTATTTGCAAAAGGTTTTTGTAAATAATTTTACAAAGAACTTACAAAAACAAAACTCATGGTGCAAGCGTGGTCCAAAATTTTAAATAAGAAGAAAACCATCCATGCATATCTAGTAGAAATAATTATTGGTTTAATTCCAAGCATCCTTTGCACTTACCATATACAAACTAGTTCAATTCTGCACTTCTATATTTGCTTTGGTTTATGTTGGCATCAATCACCAAAAAGGGGGAGATTGAAAGGGAAATAGGGTCAAACCTTTTCCTAAATGAATTTTGGTAGTTGAATTGCCCAACACAAATTATTGGACTAACTAGTTTGCTCTAGATTATGAGTTCTACAGGTGCCAAAGGTTCACAACAAACCAATACAAAGTCCAAGAAAGGGTTCAAATAAAAAGAGCAAAAGACAACCGAAGGCTGCCCTAGTCTGGCGCACCGGACTGTCCGGTGCACCAAGGTGGATCCACTCTGAACTGCTCAGCTTCGGGAATTTGGGGAGCCACTCCGCTATAATTCACCAGACTATCCGGGGTAGCACCGGACTATCCGGTGTGCCAGTAGAGCAACGACTACTTTGCGCCAACGGTCGTCTGCAAAGGAACAGTGAAACGCTACAGTGCGTGCCTACGCGTGCAGAAGTCAGACAAGCGTCAAAAGGCGCACCGGACAGTGAATAGTAATTGTTCGGTGCACCACCGAACTGCCTGGTGGCCCCACATGTCAGAGCTCCAACGGTCGAACCCTAACGGTTGGGTGACGTGGCTGGCGCATCGGACTGTCCGGTGCGCCATTCGATAGCAGCCATCCCCAACGGCTACTTTGGTGGTTGAGGCTATAAATACCCCCAACCACCAACACTTCAAGGCATCCAAGTTTTCAGCCATTGCATTCAATACAAGAGCTCTAGACTTCACTCCAAGACACAAACAAAGAGATCAAATCCTCTCCCAAGTCCAAAGATCATTCCAATCAAATAGTGGCTAGTGAGAGAGTGATATTTGTGTTCTTTTGAGTTCTTGCGCTTGGATTGCTTTTCTTCTTCTTTCTTTCTTGTTCCCAACTCAATTGTAATCAAGGCAAGAGACACCAATTGTGTGGTGGTCCTTGTGGAGACTTAGTGTCCCGATTGATTGAGAAGAGAAGCTCACTCGGTCTAGGTGACCGTTTGAGAGAGGGAAAGGGTTGAAAGAGACCCGGTCTTCGTGACCACCTCAACGGGGAGTAGGTTCGCAAGAACCAAACCTCGGTAAAATAAATCACCGCGTCTCACTCTTCATTTGCTTCTGATTTGTTTTCGCCCTCTCATTCGGACTCGATTATATTTCTAACGCTAACTCCGGCTTGTAGTTGTGCTTAAGTTTATAATTTTCAGATTCCGCCTATTCACCCCCCTCTAGGCGACTTTCATAGCTGGTTCCGTGAATATAAAAACTGTTTCTCTTCGTATCTGTCTATAGCCCTTCTGTTTATCTAACACGCACACAAGATTAATTTATCCACCAACAATTTTGAAAAATAAGGGTCAATTATAGGGATAGCAATGAATGTGATTTATCCGCGGACCCGCGGATAAAAAACTCGTTAGACACGGTTTTGGGTACGAGCCTGTATCCGTGGATACGGATACGGGTAGCATTTGATATCCATGGATATTTTTAAAACGGGTACGAAAAATCAGTATCCATACCCGAATACACGAATATCTGTTAAAGTAACCTGACATGTAGGGTCACTGGAGTTTGGAACCAATTCACGGACCACAGCCAGCCCAAGTCCCATCGTGGCCCACCCATCTCCTGGCCGTCTAGCCTCTCCAAATCCCCAATCTAGCAAGGTAAGGCGGTAACCCGTCTAGGTCTAGCCACAATCCCACAACCCGAGTCCCCACCCCCACCCTCCTCGAGGCATCGACGGCCAGCCGCCACCCCGCTAGTCGGCCACCACGACCACAGTCCGGTGCCTGGCGGTCCCCACTCCTCGTGCATGCCAGCGACCTAGCGTGTGCGGACTGCGGACGGCTGGTCCCCACTCTCCATCGTAGCTCAGATCCGCTTGCCCTGATCCTAGTTACTTTTATTAATTCAATGCCTTACAACTACCATGGAAACCCCTAGTGGTGGCACTCAACAAGCCTCTGCAACTGGTCCTCCTACCATGGAAACCCCTGATCATAGTTGTAGTTTTATCAATTTGAATAATTCAGATTTGATTTTGCTAGACAATTTTATATTGCTCGCTGTATGCCTTAATACATGTATCAGATTTGATTTGTTGAACAAATTTTGTATGGTTGTATGTTTTTATCATATTTAAATTTGCTAGACAAATACGTTATCATATTTGAATTTGCTGGATTTAAATATGTTGTATGTGTAATGGGCAAACGGATATATCCGCGGATATCCGTTACCCACGGGTAACGGATGTAGATACTATTTTTATTCGTAGCGACTAATAGGTATGAGTTCAGATATCGGATATAAATTGTGGATATAGATATCTAGAGATATTATCCACAGATAGTTTATCGGTTGCCATCTCTAGTCAGTTAGGAAGATGGTCTGTTGGCGATGAATGAGCGGTAAAGCCGCACCAGCCGGATCGGGACATGCGTCACACGGATCGCATTCCAAAAGCGAGTGAAGCGACCAGACCAGGCAATGAGCTATCCGAAAACGTTAAAACAGGATTGAGAAAAAGAAAGAGCTGATGGCCCAGTTCGGCCCGTACACTGATACAATTCCTTGGGCTGGCAGGCCCGACGATCCGTGCTTTGGTTAGGCTCAGGCTCAGTTAGGAACAGGCCCATTGGAGCCCAGTTACCAACGCGCTACAGTACGACCGCAGGAGTAGCTGTTTTGCCTGTTTGTACTTTGTACTGCAGTCTGCAGATGAGTGATGTGCACACTTTGGTTAATCATGTCATTTAGCCCTGATATATACTCTCCTAGCAGCCGTCATCATTTTATTCATTTTCGTTGACAAGAGAGACATAGTCATTTTGTTTGGGTACTTTAGTATTGACCCCAATCCACATATAAATTAGGTGTAATTTAGTTTAAGTTACACCCCAATCCTCTCAATACATGTGTTGGCACCTTTTTGGGGCGCTAATCACCCAACAAGAACCAGCGGCGGTGCTCTCTGGTCAGGCGCGGACGGTCCGCGGCACAGGGTCGGACGGTCCGCGACCTGGCACGTGGCTAGGGTTCCCTGCCTGACGACCGGACGGTCCGCGCCCTAGGGCCAGACGGTCCGCGACCTGGCGACAGGGTCGTCTTCCTCCTCCTTACTGGAATCTAGATCTCGTCCCATGAGGGAAAAAGATCTTAAGGTGCTCTGGGTCGATAGGTCACCCGGGGCGTCCCCAGACGACGTGGAGTCGCCTAGAAATTAAGAGATCAATTCGAGGAAGAGGTCTTGGATGGACAACTAGATCTTGCCCCCTAGGAGGGGTGAGATCCTAGGGTCGTCTTGGGATCGGCAGGCCAGCCAAGACGGATCTAGACGACGTAGAGTCGAATAGGGGTGGAGGTGGATATGTGAAAGACTACAACTAGAACTATGCTACATCTACTCCTAGGGCAGGAAAAGTAAATAAGGTAATTGGTTCGATTGGAATGTGTTCGGGGGTTCTCAATCGGCCGTACCCCTTTATATTTATAGGGGAGGAGGTCTGGACCTTTTCCTAAGAGATAGCCAACAAACTCCCACGTGATTAGATGGATAACCACGCGCGAGATAAGGATAAATATCCGAGTTAATCTTATCTCGGGACACGCGGACTGTCCGGGCCCAAGGGCCGGACCGTCCGCTCATTTTGGTGTCCAACATATGCCCCCCTGTCTTTTGGTGGAGCTTGGCGAACCAAAAGCATCAGTGAAAACTTCGGAAATAATTGACCTCATGAGCTTTAGTTCCCGAAGTAAGGACTCAGCTCAATGCAAGTCATCGGCTCTTGCGATCAGATAATATAAATACTTGATGGAACTTTAATGCACAGAGGCCGTTTCGGATCTGAAAGGGAATTAGGCTTACACCTATTTTCCTAAGTGATTTTGGTGGTTGAATTGCTCAACACAAATAATTGGACTAACTAGTTTGCTCTAGTCTATAAGTTATACAGGTGCCAAAGGTTCACAATAAGTCAATAAAAAGACCAAGGATGAGTTCGAATAAAGAGAGCAAGGGATAACCGAAGTGTGCCCTGGTCTGGCGCACCAGACTGTCCGGTGCACCAGGGGACTCCAAGCTGAACTCCTCACCTTCGGGAATTCTCAGAGGCGCTTCGCTATAATTCACCGGACTGTCTGGTGCATCACCGGACAGTGTCCGATGCCCCAAGGAAGAGCAACTCTGAACTCGCTAGCTTCGGGAATCCGCTCCACTATAATTCACCGGGGCGGAGCAACGGCTACTTCGCGCCAACGGTCACCTGCAGCAGCATTTAATACGCGCCAGAGCGCGCAGAAGTCAGGCATGCGCGAGACGGCGCACCGGACAGTCTACAGTACCTGTCCGGTGCACCACCGGACACCCAGGCGACCCCACCAGTCAGAGCTCCAAAGGTCGAACCCTAACGGCCGGGTGACATGGCTAGCGCACCGGACACTGTCCGGTGGTACACCGGACTGTCCGGTGCGCCATGCGACAGCAGTCTTCACCAAACGGCTAGTTTGGTGGTTAGGGTTATAAATACCCCCAACCACCCCACATTCAAGTCATCCAAGTTTTCCACCTTCCAACTACTTACAAGAGCTAGGCATTCAATACAAGACACACCCAAGTGATCAAATCCTCTCCCAATTCCACACAAGGCTTTAGCGGTTAGAGAGAGAGATTTGTTGTGTTATTTTGAGCTCTTGCGTTTGGATTGCTTCTTTCTTTCATTCTTTCTTGCGATCATCTCAATTGTAATCAAGGCAAGAGACACCAATTGTGTGGTGGTCCTTGCGGAGAAGTTTGATTCCCGGTTGATTGAGAAGAGAAGTTCACTCGGTCTGAGGGACCGTTTGAGAGAGGGAAAGAGTTGAAATAGACCCGGCCTTTGTGGCCTCCTCAACGGGGAGTAGGTTTGCGAGAACCGAACCTCGGTAAAACAAATCCTTGCGTCTCATTTCTTCATTCACTCGCGATTTGTTTTTACGCCCTCTCTCGGACTCGTTTCTATTTCTAACGCTAACCCAGCTTGTAGTTGTGTCGGCGTTTCGAGACCGGGGGGTCCCTAAGCCGATGAGTGAATGTCGCCGCGTGCCCCAGCCCAGATGGGTCGACGCGAGGCCGAGCGCGAAGGGGGGAAGAGAGGTGGCCGGAAGTGGGCGTGAGAGAGGAGTGGAAATCCCGCGGCCTTCGTGTTCGTCCCGCGCCCTGGTCGGGTGCGCTTGCAGTAGGGGGTTACAAGCGTCCACGCAGGAGAGGGAGCGAGCGGCCCCACACGAGCACCTGTCTCATCCTCGTCCCCGCGCGGCCAACCTCCTCTAAGTGGGCCCTGGTCCTTCCTTTTATAGGCGTAAGGAGAGGACCCAGGTGTACAATGGGGGTGTAGCAGAGTGCTACGTGTCTAGCGGGGGAGAGCTAGCGCCCTAAGTACATGTCGTTGTGGCAGTCGGAGAGATTTTGGCACCCTGCTGGCGTGATGTCGTGGCCGTCGGAGGAGCGCTGGAGCCTGGCGGAGGGACAGCTGTCGGAGCTGTTGAGTCCTTGCTGACGTCCTCTTGCTTCCGTAAGGGGGCTGAGAGCCGCCATCGTCACTGCGTATGCGGGGCGCCATCATTGCCTATCTGGTGGAGTGAGCCAGATGGGACACCGGTCTTGTTCCCTGTGGCTCGAGTCAGCTCGGGGTAGGGTGATGATGGCGCCTCCTGTTGACGTAGCCGGTCCGCGCCCTAGGTTGGGCGATGTGGAAGCTCCTCCGAAGCCGAGGTCGAGTCTGTCTTCCATGGTCGAGGTCGAGTCCGAACCCTTGGGTCGGGCGAGACGGAGATCGTCGGCTGAGGCCAGAGCGGAGTCTGAGCCCTGGGGTCGGGCGAAGCGGAGTTCGTCGTCTTCTGGGGCTGAGCCCGAGTCCGAGCCCTGGGTCGGGCGGAGCGGAGTTCGTCGTCTTCTGGGACTTAGCCCGAGTCCGAGCCCTGGGTTGGGCGGAGCGGAGTTCGCCGTCTTCCGGGACTTGGCCCGAGTTCGAGCCCTAGGTCAGGCGGAGCGGAGTTCGCCGTCTTCCGGGACTTAGCCCGAGTCCGAGCCCTGGGTCGGGCAGAGCGGAGTTCGCTGTCTTCCGGGACTTAGCCCGAGTCCGAGCCCTGGGTCGGGCGGAGCAGAGTTCGCCGTCTTCCGGGACTTAGCCCGAGTCCGAGCCCTGGGTCGGGCGGAGCGGAGTTTCCTATGGTGCCCGCGGCCGGGCCTGACCGCCTGTCAGCCTCACTCTGTCAAGTGGCACCGCAGTCGGAGTGGCGCAGGCGGCGCTGTCTTTCTGTCAGGCCGGTCAGTGGAGCGGCGAAGTGACGGCGGTCACTTCGGCTCTGTCGACTGCAGGGCGCGCGTCAGGATAAGGGCGTCAGACTGCCTTTGCATTAAATGCTCCTGCGATTTGGTCGGTCGGCGCGACGACTTGGTCAGGGTTGCTTCCTGGCGAAGACAGGGCCTCGGACGAGCCGGAAATGCATTAGCCGCTGGAGGGGGGCCTCGGGCGAGGAGGAGATCCTCCGGGGTCGGCCACCCTTGTCCGAGGCTAGGCTCGGGCGAGGCGTGATCGCGTCCTTCGAATGGACTGATCCCTGACTTAATCGCACCCATCAGGCCTTTGCAGCTTTATGCTGATGGGGGTTACCAGCTGAGAATTAGGAACCTCGGGGGTACCCCTAATTATGGTCCCCGACAAGTTGTGATTAAGTTTGTAAATTTCAGATTCGCCCTATTCAACCCCCTCTAGGCGACTTTCAATTGGTATCAGAGCCCGGTGCTTCATTAGAGCCTAACCGCTCGAAGTGATGTCGGGAGATCACGCCAAGAGGGAAATGGAGACCGACGACAAGCCCACTACAAGTCACGGGAAGACTTCATCGGAAGAGTCCCGCAACAAGGGGAAAGGGAAGGAGAAGAAATCTTCTTCCCACAAGTCGCATCGGAGTGGCGGCAAGCACAAAAAGATGAGGAAGGTGGTCTACTACGAGACCGATACTTCATCACCTTCCACCTCCGGCTCCGACGCGCCGTCCGTCACTTCTAAGCGCCATGAGCGCAAGAAGTTTAGTAAGATCCCCCTACGCTATCCTCGCATTCCTAAACATACACCTTTACTTTCTGTCCCATTAGGCAAACCACCAACATTTGATGGTGAAGATTATGCTAGGTGGAGTGATATGATGCGATATCACCTAACCTCACTCCACAAAAGTATATGGGATATTGTTGAGTTTGGTGTACATGTACCATCCGTAGGGGATGAAGATTATGATGAGGACGAAGTGGCCCAAATTGAACACTTCAATTCCCAAGCCATAACTATACTCCTCGCCTCTCTAAGTCGAGAGGAGTATAATAAGGTGCAAGGGTTGAAGAGCGCTAAAGAAATTTGGGACGTGCTAAAGACCGCGCACGAAGAAGATGAGGTGACCAAGATCACCAAGCGGGAAACGATCGAGGGGGAGCTAGGTCGCTTCCGTCTTCGCCAAGGGGAGGAGCCACAAGACATGTACAACCGGCTCAAAACCTTGGTGAACCAAGTGCGCAACCTCGGGAGCAAAAAATGGGATGACCACGAAGTGGTTAAGGTTATTCTTAGATCACTTGTTTTCCTTAACCCTACTCAAGTTCAATTGATTCGTGGCAATCCTAGATATACATTAATGACTCCCAAGGAAGTAATCGGGAATTTTGTGAGCTTTGAATTGATGATCAAAGGCTCAAAGAAGATCAACGAGCTTGTCGGCCCCTCCACATCCGAAGCACAACCGGTCGCATTCAAGGCAACGGAAGAAAAGAAGGAGGAATCTACTCCAAGTCGAACACCCATCGACGCCTCCAAGCTCGACAACGAGGAGATGGCGCTCATCATCAAGAGCTTCCGCCAAATCCTCAAGCAAAGGAGGGGGAAAGACTACAAGCCCCACTCCAAGAAAGTTTGCTACAAATGTGGTAAGCCCGGTCACTTCATTGCTAAATGTCCATTATCTAGTGATAGTGATAGGGGCAACGACAAGAAGGGGAGAAGAAAGGAGAAGAAGAGGCACTACAAGAAGAGGGGCGGCGATGCCCATGTATGCCGCGAGTGGGACTCCGAGGAGAGCTCCTTCGACTCCTCCTCCGACGAGGACGCCGCCAACATCGCCGTCACCAAGGGTCTTCTCTTCCCCAACATCGTCCACAAGTGCCTCATGGCAAAAGACGGCAAAAGGAAGAAGGTAAAATCAAGATCCTCCAGCAAATATGAAACCTCTAGCGATGAGGATAATGCTAGTAATGAGGAGGATAACTTGCACATTCTTTTTGCCAACCTCAACATGCAACAAAAGGAAAAATTAAATGAATTGATTAGTGCCATCCATGAAAAGGATGATCTCTTGGACTCCCAAGAGGACTTCCTAATCAAGGAGAACAAAAAGCATGTTAAAGTTAAAAATGCTTATGCTCTAGAAGTAGAGAAATGTGAAAAATTATCTAGGGAGCTAAGCACTTGCCATGAGACTATTGCCAACCTTAGAAATGAAAATGCCAAATTAATTGCTAAGGTTGTGTCGGGGACCATAATTAGGGGTACCCCCGAGGTTCCTAATTCTCAGCTGGTAACCCCCATCAGCATAAAGCTTCAAAGGCCTGATGGGTGCGATTAAGTCAGGGATCAGTCCATTCGAAGGACGCGATCATGCCTCGCCTGAGCCTAGCCTCGGACAAGGGCGGCCGACCCCGGAGGATCTCCGCCTCACCCGAGGCCCCCCTCCAGCGGCTAATGCATTTCCGGCTCGTCCGAGGCCCTGTCTTCGCCAGGAAGCAACCCTGACCAAGTCGCCGCGCCGACCGACCAAATCGCAGGAGCATTTAATGCAAAGGCAGCCTGACGCCCTTATCCTGACGCGCGCCCTGCAGTTGATAGAGCCGAAGTGACCGCCGTCACTTCGCCGCTCCACTGACCGGCCTGACAGAAAGACAGCGCCGCCTGCGCCACTCCGACTGCGGTGCCACTTGACAGAGTGAGGCTGACAGGCGGTCAGGCCCGGCCGCGGGCACCATAGGAAACTCCGCTCCGCCCGACCCAGGGCTCGGACTCGGGCTAAGTCCCGGAAGACGACGAACTCCGCTCCGCCTGACCCAGGGCTCGGACTCGGGCTAAGTCCCGGAAGACGGCGAACTCCGCTCCACCCGACCCAGGGCTCGGACTCGGGCTAAGTCCCGGAAGACGGCGAACTCCGTTCCGCCCGACCCAGGGCTCGGACTCAGGCTAAGTCCCGGAAGACAGCGAACTCCGCTCCGCCCGACCCAGGGCTCGGACTCGGGCTAAGTCCCGGAAGACGGCGAACTCCGCTCCGCCCGACCCAGGGCTCAGACTCGGGCTAAGTCCCGAAAGACGGCGAACTCCGCTCCGCCCGACCTAGGGCTCGGACTTGGGCTAAGTCCCGGAAGACGGCGAACTCCGTTCTGCCCGACCCAGAGCTCGGACTCGGGCTTAGCCCCAGAAGACGACGAACTACGCTCCGCCCGACCCCAGGGCTCGGACTCCGCCTTGGCCCCAGCTGACGGTCTCCGCCTCGCCTGACCCAAGGGTTCGGACTCGACCTCGGCCACGGAAGACAGACTCGACCTCGGCTTCGGAGGAGCTTCCACATCGCCCAACCTAGGGCGCGGACCGGCTTCGTCAACAGGAGGTGCCATCATCACCCTACCCCGAGCTGACTCGAGCCACAGGGAACAAGACCGGCGTCCCATCTGGCTCACTCCACCAGACAGGCAATGATGGCGCCCCGCATACGCAGTGATGATGGCGGCTCTCAGCCCCCTTACGGAAGCAAGAGGACGTCAGCAAGGACTCAACAGCTCCGACAGTTGTCCCTCCGCCAGGCTCCAGCGCTCCTCCGACGGCCACGACATCACGCCAGCAGGGTGCCAAAATCTCTCCGGCTGCCACAACGGCATGTACTTAGGGCGCTAGCTCTCCCCCGCTAGACACGTAGCACTCTGCTACACCCCCATTGTACACCTGGGTCCTCTCCTTACGCCTATAAAAGGAAGGACCAGGGCCCTCTTAGAGGAGGTTGGCCACGCGGGGACGAGGACGAGACAGGCGCTCGCGTGAAGCCGCTCGCTCCCTCTCTCGCGTGGACGCTTGTAACCCCCTACTGCAAGCGCACCCGACCTGGGCGCGGGACGAACACGAAGGCCGCGGGATTTCCACACCTCTCTCACGCCCACTTCTGGCCACCTCTCTTCCCCCCTTCGCGCTCGGCCTCGCGTCGACCCATCTGGGCTGGGGCACGCGGCGACATTCACTCGTCGACTTAGGGACCCCCCGGTCTCGAAACGCCGACAGTTGGCGCGCTAGGTAGGGGCCTACTGCGTGCTGACGAACAGTTTCCCGTCAAGCTCTAGATGGGCAGTCTCCAGCAACTTCCCCGACCCAGTACGGTGCTCCGTTTCGGGAGCCTCGAGTTCATGTCCCTCGACGGCGGCTACGACATGATACTCATTCCACCGCCGGGCAACAGCGGCAATGGCGGCCGACAACCCGTCCGCCGGCGGCGGAATCGACGACGTCTTCCCCGTGGGGTGGAAGAACAACCTTCGGGCTTGCCCCGTCCTCTCCCACACCAACGGAGGAGGAGGCGGGGCCACCAAGGCCAAGCAGGAGGCGGCACCTCGTCGACTGTCGAGCGAGTCGACGGCCCCAACGCTCCAACGGGGGGCGCGTCGGGCATCGACCTCTCGTTTGAGACGGAGGCGAGCGCTGTCTCCCCGTGACACGCCAACTCCGAGCAAACGGACAACACCGGCACGCTCGCGGAAAGCTTGCTGGACGTCACCCTCGTACCTGGGACGACGGTGCAGTCAGCCCCCGACGTGACTTCATCACCGCCCGTCGACCAAGAGGTACCGACCGATTCCCATCTCGCGCCTTTCGCATTCAGCCTCGACCCACCAAGCGGCCTTGCTTTGGCGGACGCTCTCGTAGAGGCGAGTCCCAACCCTTTAGGGTTTCGTATGCAGTCACCTTGGGACCGGCTGACGGACGTCTCGACCTACGGGCCCTCTGGGTCCGAGGAAGACGACGAGCCCAGCTTCTGTTGGGATTTCTCTGGACTTGGCAACCCCGGTGCCATGCGGGGCTTTATGACCGCATGCGACTACTGCCTTTCCGACTGTTCCGACGGTAGCCATAGCCTCGGCGACGAGGACTGCGGCCCAAGCCGCGAATGTTTCCACGTCGATCTAGGGGGTCCCTCCGAAGGCAACCATCTCGGCATGCCAGAGGACGGTGATCTCCCTAGGCCAGTGCCTCGCGTTGACATCCTTCGGGAGCTAGCTGTGGTCCCAGTCCCTGCGGGGGGTCAGGACACACAGCTCGAGCAAATCCGCGAGGTGCAGGCCAGGCTCGACGAGGGAGCAGGAGCGCTTGAGCCGATCCGCCGGGACGTCGGGCAGGCAGGGGTGGCCCAACCTCCAGCCGGAGAAATACGTCATCTACCCCAGGGCTTCCAGCACCGCATCGCCAACGATGTCAGGGTTAGGCCGCCACCCACATCCAGTGGGGTTGGCCAGAACCTGGCCGCAGCAGCAATGCTCCTCCACGCGATGCTAGAGCCATCAACCACCGAGGGGCGGCGAATCCAGGGAGAGTTCAAGAATCTCCTGGAAGGCGTCGCGGTCCGACGGGCCGAGAGCTCCGCCTCCCGAAGGCAGGGGTACCCCTCGAAACCACATGTCGCGACTTCTCGGTTCATGCGGGAAGCCTCGGTCTGCACCGGGCGCACGCGCCACACAGCGCCTGCGGCCCCGGGTCGCCTTGGCAACGAGCACCCCCACCGCGACCATCGGGCCCGCCTCGACGAGAGGGTGCGCCGAGGCTACCACCCCAAGCATGGGGGACGCTACGACAGCGGGGAGGATTGGAGTCCTTTGCCCGAACCACCCGGTCCGCAGGTCTTCAGCCGGGCCATACGACGGGCGTCGTTCCCAACCCGGTTCCGACCCCCGACTACTATCACAAAGTACCCGGGGGAGACGAGGCCGGAACTGTGGCTCGTGGACTATCGTCTGGCCTGCCAACTGGGTGGAACGGATGATGACAACCTCATCATCCGCAACCTCCCCCTGTTCCTCTCCGACACCGCTCGCGCCTAGTTGGAGCACCTACCTCCGGGGCAGATCTCCAACTGGGACGACCTAGTCCAAGCCTTCGCCGGCAATTTCCAGGGCACATACGTGCGCCCCGGGAATTCCTGGGACCTCCGAAGCTGCCGACAGCAGCCGGGAGAGTCTCTCCGGGACTACATCCGGCGATTCTCAAAGCAGCGCACCGAGCTACCCAACGTCACCGACTCGGATGTCATCAGCGCGTTCCTCGCTGGCATCACCTGCCGCGACCTGGTGAGCAAGCTGGGTCGCAAGACCCCACCAGGGCGAGCGAGCTGATGGACATCGCCACCAAGTTCGCCTCCGGCCAGGAGGCGGTCGAGGCTATCTTCTGGAAGGACGAGCAGCCCCAGGGCCGCCCATCGGAAGATGCCCCCGAGGCGTCAACTCAGCGCGGCGCCAAGAAGAAGGGCAAGAAGAAGTCGCAAGCGAAACGCGACGCCGCCGACGCGGACCTTGTCGCCGCCGCCGAGTACAAGAGCCCTCGGAAACCCCCAGGAGGTGCCAACCTCTTCGACAAGATGCTCAAGGAGCCGTGCCCCTATCACCAGGGGCCCATTAAGCATACCGTTGAGGAATGCGTCATGCTTCGGCGCCACTTCCACAGGGCCGGGCCACCCGCGGAGGGTGGCAGGGCCCACGACGACGATAAGAAGGAAGATCACCAAGCAGGAGAGTTCCCCGAGGTCCGCGACTGCTTCATGATCTACGGTGGGCAAGCGCCGAATGCCTCGGCTCGGCACCGCAAGCAAGAGCGCCGGGAGGTCTGTTCGGTGAAGGTGGCGGCGCCAGTCTACCTAGACTGGTCCGACAAGCCCATCACCTTCGACCAAGCCGACCACCCCGACCATGTGCCGAGCCCGGGGAAATACCCGCTCGTCGTCGACCCCGTCATCGGCGATGTTAGACTCGCCAAGGTCCTCATGGACGGAGGCAGTAGCCTCAACATCATCTACGCCGAGACCCTCGGGCTCCTGCGTGTCGATCTGTCCTCCATCCGGGCAGGCGCTGCGCCCTTCCATGGGATCATTCCCGGGAAGCGCGTTCAGCCCCTCGGGTAACTCGACCTTCCCGTCTGCTTAGGGACACCCTCCAACTTCCGAAGGGAGACCCTGACGTTCGAAGGTGGTCAGGTTCCGAGGAACCTACCACGTGGTACTGGGAAGACCATGCTACGCGAAGTTCATGGCCGTCCCCAACTACAGCTACCTGAAGCTCAAGATGCCAGGCCCCAACAGGGTCATCACCATCGGCCCCACGTACAAACACGCGTTCGAATGCGACGTGGAGTGCGTGGAGTACGCCGAGGCCCTCGCCGAGTCCGAAGCCCTCATCGCCGACCTAGAGAGCCTCTCTAAGGAGGTGCCAGACGTGAAGCGCCATGCCGGCAACTTCGAGCCAGCAGAGACGGTCAAGTCCGTCCCTCTCGACCCCAGCAACGATGTCTCCAAGCAGGTCTGGATCGGCTCCGGGCTCGACCCCAAATAGGAAGCAGTGCTCGTCGACTTTCTCCGCGCGAACGCCGACGTCTTCGCGTGGAGTCCCTCGGACATGCCCGGCATACCGAGGGATGTCGCCGAGCACTCGCTGGACATCCGAGCCGGAGCCCGACCCATCAAGCAGCCTCTGCGCCGATTCGACGAGGAGAAGCGCAGAGCCATAGGCGAGAAGATCCACAAGCTCATGGCGGCAGGGTTCATCAAAGAGGTATTCCATCCCGAATGGCTTGCCAACCCTGTGCTTGTGAGAAAGAAAGGTGGGAAATGGCGGATGTGTGTAGACTACACTGGTCTGAACAAAGCATGTCCGAAGGTTCCCTACCCTCTGCCTCGCATCGATCAAATCGTGGATTCCACTGCTAGGTGCGAAACCTTGTCTTTCCTCGATGCCTACTCAGGGTATCACCAAATCAGGATGAAAGAGTCCGACCAGCTCGCGACTTCTTTCATCACACCCTTCGGCATGTACTGCTATGTCACCATGCCGTTCGGCTTGAGGAATGCGGGCACGATGTACCAGCGGTGCATGAACCATGTGTTCGGCGAACACATTGGCTGCACGATCGAGGCCTACGTCGATGACATCGTAGTCAAGACAAGGAAAGCCTCCGGCCTCCTTTCCGACCTTGAAGTGACATTCCGATGTCTCAAGGCGAAAGGCGTCAAGCTCAATCCCGAAAAGTGTGTCTTCGGGGTGCCCCGAGGCATGCTCTTGGGGTTCATCGTCTCCGAGCGGGGCATCGAAGCCAACCCGGAGAAGATCGCAGCCATCACCGGCATGGGGCCCATCAAGGACTTGAAAGGCGTACAGAGGGTCATGGGATGTCTCGTGGCTCTGAGCCGCTTCATCTCACGCCTCGGCGAAAGAGGTCTACCTCTATACCGCCTCTTAAGGAAGGCCGAGTGCTTCACTTGGACCCCTGAGGCCGAGGAAGCCCTCGGGAACCTGAAGGCGCTCCTCACGAAGGCGCCCATCTTGGTGCCCCCAGCCACTGGAGAAGCCCTCTTGGTCTACGTCGCCGCAACCACTCAGGTGGTTAGCGCCGCGATTGTGGTCGAAAGGCAAGAAGAGGGGCATGCATTGCCCATTCAGAAGCCAGTCTACTTCGTCAGCGAGGTGCTGTCTGAAACCAAGATCCGCTACCCACAAGTTCAGAAGCTGCTGTATGCGGTGATCCTGACACGGCGGAAGTTGCGACACTACTTCGAGTCTCATCCGGTAACGGTGGTGTCATCCTTCCCCCTGGGGGAAATCATCCAGTGCCGGGAGGCCTCGGGGAGGATTGCAAAGTGGGCGGTGGAAATCATGGGCGAGACAATCTCGTTCGCCCCTCGGAAGGCCATCAAGTCCCAGGTCTTGGCGGACTTCGTAGCTGAATGGGTCGACACCCAGCTCCCAATATCTCCGATCCAGCCGGAGCTCTGGACCATGTTCTTTGACGGGTCGCTGATGAAAACAGGAGCCGGCGCAGGCCTACTCTTCATCTCGCCCCTCGGGAAGCACATACGCTATGTGCTACGCCTCCCTTTCCCGGCGTCCAACAACGTGGCCGAATATGAGGCTCTGGTCAACGGGTTGCGGATCGCCATCGAGCTAGGGGTCCGACGCCTCGACGCTCGCGGTGACTCGCAGCTCGTCATCGACCAAGTCATGAAGAACTCCCACTGCCGCGACCCGAAGATGGAGGCCTATTGCGATGAGGTTCGGCGCTTGGAAGACAAGTTCTACGGGCTCGAGCTTAACCACATCGCCCGACGCTACAACGAGACTGCGGATGAGCTGGCTAAAATAGCCTCGGGGCGGACGACGGTACCCCCGGACGTCTTCTCCCGAGACCTACATCAACCCTCGATCAAGGCTGACGACTCGCCCGAGCCCGAGAAGGCCTCGGTCCAGCCCGAGGCACCCTCGGCTGAGCCCGAGGCGCCCTCGGCTCCGCCCGAGGCACCCTCGGCCCTCGAGGGTGAGGCACTACGCGTCGAGGAGGAGCGGAGCGGGGTCGCGCCTAATCGAAACTGGCAGACCCCATACCTGCAATATCTTCACCGAGGAGAGCTACCACTTGACCAAGCCGAAGCTCAGCGATTGGCACGGCGTGCCAAGTCGTTCGTCCTACTGGGGGACGGGAAGGAGCTCTACCACCGCAGCCCCTCAGGCATCCTCCAGCAATGCATCCCCATCACCGAAGGTCAGGAGTTACTACAAGAAATACACTCGGGGGCTTGCGATCATCATGTAGCACCTCGAGCCCTTGTCGGAAATGCTTTTCGACAAGGTTTCTACTGGCCGACGGCGGTGGCCGACGCCACTAGAATTGTCCGCACCTGCGAGGGGTGTCAGTTCTACGCAAGGCAGACTCACCTGCCTGCTCAGGCTCTGCAGACGATACCCATCACCTGGCCTTTTGCTGTGTGGGGTCTGGACCTCGTCGGCCCCTTGGAGAAGGCACCCGGGGGCTACACACACCTGTTGGTCGCCATTGACAAATTCTCCAAGTGGATCGAGGTCCGACCCCTAAACAGCATCAGGTCCGAGCAGGCGGTAGCGTTCTTCACCAACATCATCCATCGTTTCGGGGTCCCGAACTCCATCATCACCGACAACGGCACCCAGTTCACCGGCAGAAAGTTCCTGGACTTCTGCGAGGATCACCACATCTAGGTGGACTGGGCCGCCGTGGCTCATCCCATGACGAATGGGCAAGTAGAGCGTGCCAACGACATGATTCTACAAGGACTCAAGCCTCGGATCTACAACGACCTCAACAAGTTCGGCAAGCGATGGATGAAGGAACTCCCCTCGGTGGTCTGGAGCCTGAGGACAACGCTGAGCCGAGCCACGGGCTTCACGCCGTTCTTTCTGGTCTATGGGGCTGAGGCCATCTTGCCCATAGACTTAGAATACGGTTCCCCAGGACGAGGGCCTATGCCGACCAAAGCAACCAAGCTAGCCGAGAGGACTCGCTGGACCAGCTGGAAGAGGCTCGGGACAGGGCCTTACTACACTCGGCGCGGTACCAGCAGTCCTTGCGACGCTACCACGCCCGAGGGGTCCGGTCCCGAGACCTCCAGGTGGGCGATCTGGTGCTTTGGGTGCGACAAGACGCCCGAGGGCGGCACAAGCTCGCGCCCCCCTGGGAGGGGCCGTTCGTCATCGCCAAGGTTCTGAAGCCCAGAACGTACAAGCTGGCCAACAGTCAAGGCGAGATCTACGACAACACTTGGAACATCCAACAGCTACGTCGCTTCTACTCTTAAGATGTTTTCACGTTGTTCATATACCTCGCTCCTACGCAAAGTTTAGTCATCAAGGAAGGGTCAATCTTGCCTCGGCAAAGTCCGACCCTCCCTTGGGGGCTAAAAGGGGGGAACCCCCTCTGCATCGAATTTTTTCATCGAAAAAAGATCCTTTCTGCCAGAATGTCTTTCGTGCTTTTTGACTATGTAACGCCCTGAATTTTGCAGTTGAATTTTTTTTCTTTTCTTCACTCGCCAAATTCGGGCGTTACCCTTTCCTTTTCTTTTTCCCCTCGCTAGACCTTGATCTTTTCCAAAGTTAGCGGGATTCGGCTTGGAATTCCCGTGTAAAGAAAAACCCTAAATTGCTTTATATTGTTTGATGCACCATGCCGAACTATGCAATCTTTGATTGCTTGAAAATGCAAATGCATTCATCTAGGAAGATCGGATTTCGAAAATGAGAAGAAACCTTTTCTTTCTTTTTCTTTCTCTCTCTCCTCCCTTTTCTCTCTCCCGCGCCGTGGGCTGCTCCTGGCTGGCCCAGCTGCCCCCAGCCGGCCCAGCCGCCCCCGCGCCCCCCTTCTTGGGCCTAGCCGGCCCAACCGCCCCCCACTCCCTTCCCCTTATCTCTCTCTCTCCCTCCCTTTCTCCCATTCCCTCCCCACCCTAGCCGCCGCCGCCCTCTTGCCCTAGCTCGGTCGCCCCTGCCGCCGGCCCAACCGCCGTCCGTCGTCGCTCGCCCGTCCCCGTCCCCGGTGAGGCCCTCCCCCTCCTCCCTCTCCCCTCCCCTCTCCCCTCCTCCTCCCCCCTGGCTGCCCCCTGGCCGCCCTTGGCCGTGCCCCTCGCCGCCCCTGGCCGCGCCCCCTGGCCGCCCCTTGCCGCGCCCCCTGGCCGCCCCTTGGCTGCCCCCTAGCTGCGCCCCCTGGCCGCCCTGGCCGCGCCCCCAGCCGCCCCTGGCCGCCCTTGGCCGCGCCCCTGGCCGCGCCCCTGGCCGCTCGGCCGGCCCAGCCGCCCCGGCTCGGCCGCCCCTGCGCGCCCTCGGCCGCCCGCCCGGCCCAACCGCCCCGGCTCAGCCGCCCCCCCTGCGCGCCCAGCTCGACCGCCCCGCGCCCGCGCCCTACCCAGCCGCTCCTGCCCCAGGCCGGTTCAACCGCCCCCTGGCCGGTTCAACCGCCCCCCTTTTTTATTATTTTTTTATTTATTTTATTTTATTTTACTTTCTGTTATCATTGTTATTTATTTTATTTTAGGCAAGCTAATCATCGTTCATGTTATTGAAGTAGGAAACTTAATTTAGAATTCTGTTACGCTAGTTATTTCATATATAGTTAATTGTTTATCTAGTTCAATGTTGATCAACTAAAAATGACTAGGTTTCCATTAATGCATATAACTAATTCTTTTGTTAGAACCAATTGGAACTAGAGCGCATAATTTAACTAATCATTAGTGCATAAGCTTTAACCCCCCCTGCGAGACCTTTCCCCGTTTCTTTCTAACCATAATGAATGCGATATCGAATGTCATACTTGATGCATATTCGCTTTATTTGTTCCCTTGTATGGTGTACTGTTTGTTTCCTAATTTAAATGGATGGATGTATGCATGCTTGCAATCGCATAGAGAACGATCCGGTCGAAGAGCCCAAGGAATTCGCAGGAGAAGCCCCTGAGCAGCAGTCGGTTGGTGGAGGCAAGTGTCCTTTGACCCATCTCAGTCCTATTCATTCTTTAATTCACCTCCCGCATTACACATTTATACCTAAGGACTTACTAGCTTTTGTTATCCATGTCCTTGTTTACCTATTTGGGTCGGATTATTACTGCTTAGTTTGATGCTATTGCTCAACTCTAATCAATGAACATGATGTGATTATCTATGATACGCTGTTTTCCCTTCTTATTTATGATTATATTTGTGACCTTCAAGGGGACTCGAGCGGTTTCTCGAGTGCCTCTCCGTAAGGACCTGTTCAATGGATGACCGCCCGAGAAAACAGTGCAACCATGAGGGTGGAATGGGACGCCCTTAGCTGAATAATTAGAGGAACCGGGGTGTAAATCACTTAGCCGTCGTGCCGTCAATGGGGCTCGGTGTATGCGGCTCGCTCTGCCAAGGTTGATTTGTCCCTTGGGGAGGAGTGCGGTACATTTAGGAAACCTAATGGGTGGCTACAGCCCCGGGGAATCTTTGTAAAAGCTTCGTAGTGAATCCCTAGCCATTCACCTTGGGAGTGAATAAGGGTCTTGCAAGCCCGGGCTAGAGAGGGAATCACGGCTTATGGGTAAAGTGCACAACCTCTGCAGAGTGTTATGAAACTGATATATCAGCCGTGCTCACAGTTATGAGCGGCCAAGGGAGCTCCAGAGATTAGTGATATTTGATCAGAGACATTTTGGTACAGGTGGCAATGAGATTGATGATTCTGGTTATGATTATGATGCTGGTAAGTGGTATTCTTTCCGTTTGGAAAGGATACATTGGGCTAATAACTTGGGTTAATGTTAAAACCTGGCTTCCTACTAGTAAGTAATAACGTGACCAACTAAAAGCAACTGCTTGACTTATCCCCACATAAAGCTAGTCCACTACAGCCAAACGGGATGCTTGCTGAGTATGTTGATGTGTACTCACCCTTGCTCTACACACCAATCCCCCCCCCAGGTTGTCAGCATTGCAACCACTGCTCAGGAGAAGATGAAGCTGTGGAAGGAGACTTCCAGGAGTTCCAAGACTACGACGAGTTCTAGGCGTGGGTTAGCGGCAACCCCCAGTCGGCTGCCTGTGAAGGCCGCGTTATCTACGTTTCGTTTTCGCACTTTGATTTATTGTAAGAACTATATGGACGTCTCAGACGTATGATGTAATCGACTATTATTTCCCCTTTTAATACTATTTGAGCACTGTGTGATGATGTCCATGTTATGTAACTACTGTGTACGTGAATAACTGATCCTGGCACGTACATGGTTCGCATTCGGTTTGCCTTCTAAAAACCGGGTGTGACATAAGTGGTATCAAAGCCGTGCTGACTGTAGGACCGCTAACCTAGAGTAGAATGGTCGTTTTAAGGACTATAGACCTCTGTCTCTGCCTTGACTTTGATATCTCTTCAAAAGTTGGTCATATTGACCAAAACTATGTCCTACTATATATTATACCTTGCTGAAAATTATGTTTTATTCTACTCCTTCATTTATTTATGGTTCATTATTTGTTGGTCATATCGATTCTGTTCTCACTCTTTTGCTTGTGATATCTTTTATAGATGGCTCGTCTTAGACACACTGCACGAAAGTCCGTCATCCCCTTCTTACCCTCCCGCCTTGCTGAGCGTCCGCTTCGCCGTCCAGTGGCCGGACAGTCCAGTCACTTGGAGAGGCTGCACCACCGCCTGCATGAGGAGCAGGAGCGTCGACGATAGGAGCAGCAGGGCTCTTCTTTCTCGCTCCACCAGGAGGTAGAGTCCGTGAGGAGCTGTTCCCCTGTGCTACCCCTAGAGGCGCCCCCTGCACCACCGCTGGGCGTCCCAGTCCCGGGAGTAGCTGCTGGAGGAGACCCAGACGACGGAGATGGCGACGATAGCTCGAGCCACGACACCGACTTCTCTTCTGTCCAGGAGCTGGAAGGATGGGTTGCTCGACCCATCACTCGCGACGCTGCTCGCGGGTGTCACTTCCACGATGCGCTTGATACCCTGCTACGTCGGGCACTTGACCGGCGTACTTGGTCCATCGAGTATCGCTGTGTGGTCTACCAGCATAGTCGCGGGGTCTACCCGGACCGCTGGGAGGCAACCTGCTTGGTGCGCCGTCCAGAGAACAGTCTCTGGGGTGCTGAGGTCTGCTCAGAGCACTATTCTATCTCTGAGCGGGACTCAGCTGAGGCAGCCATGCAAGATGCTGCACAGCGTGCGCTTTCGCACTACTGCTCGGTTTTCGGTGGGGTAGCTGACGGTCTTGACCTGAAGTATTACCCCCGCCGTCCATCTGGCAGCACAGGAGGCGTGATTGTCTCACCTGTCGGTGAGGGCAATCCTAGGTTGAGCAGCACAGTCAACCTAGCCGCCGTGCTAAACACGGAGCTGGACCATGCACTAGACGAGTTGAGTAGGGCTCGTGCTGAGATCGCCCTGCTGCGGGCTGAGCACGCGGAGCGTCGTCACTTGGATGATGGTTCCCCCGCTCCCGTCGGGACTCAGCACCCGTACCGCTCACCTCGGTGTGGACGCCAGTCTTATGGCAATCCCGACTGCAAGACCAAGATAGACTTGGAACCATAGATCGCTAGAGTCGGATCTTGTAATTAATGCATAATATATACATAGAAGCTGCAGTCTTAGCGTTAGTCTCGCTCTTAGTTAGTCTTAGTTAGACAGGGTAGTTTGCTATATCCTGTGCATTTATGCTTGTCATGATGAACTATGTTTGGTTTGGATCTTTGTAATGACTGTCACCAGAGTGTGGGTATCCCCTGCATTTTGGTTTACCTGTTATATATTAAAAGAGTTAGTTATTTAGTTGGGAAACCTTCTATTCCACTTTCCTCTTTATCTGAGAAGCTGTGTTGGTCTGTGTTGGAGATCAGTGAAGATGCTCATCTGCTCAGTGCTGTTGAAGAATTCTATACTCTTTTCTTATGCTGCAAGATTTGCAAGATCAGTTCTGATGCGTGGTTGCGTTCTGCAGATGTCAGAGAACAGGCGTAGATGAGGAAGGCGTGCTCAGCAGGAGCAAGCCGGTCAGCAGGGTGAGGCGCCCCAGCAGCAGCAGCTGCCGCCCCCGCCCCCGATGTCCATCAAGCAGATGTTTCTGATGCAGACTCAGGCAGTTCAAGCCATCGGTCAGACTCTGGCCGCCATTCAGCAGCAGCAGCAGGCACCACCTCAGCCTCAGATGCCTCAGATGCCCAGAGATAAGCGTGCTGAATTCATGAGAGGTCATCCACCAACGTTCGCTCATTCTTCTGACCCCATGGATGCTGAAGACTGGCTGCGCACTGTGAAGCGGGAGTTGCATACCGCTCAGTGCAATGACAGGGAGAAAGTTCTGTATGGTCCCTGTCTATTGAGAGGAGCAGCCCAGTCATGGTGGGAGTCTTATCTCGCCACCCATGCCGACCCCGACGCCATCACCTGGGAAGAGTTCAGATGTAGCTTTCGTCAGTACCATGTGCCCGCAGGTCTGATGACAGTGAAGAAAGAGGAGTTCCTGGCTCTCAAGCAAGGGCCGATGTCAGTCAGTGAATACCGGGACAGATTTCTGCAGCTGTCTCGCTACGCTCCCGAAGATGTCAACACCGATGCCAAGCGACAGTACCGTTTTCTGAGAGGCTTGGTCGACCCTCTGCAGTATCAGCTGATGAATCACACATTCCCGACATTCCAGCACTTGATTGACAGAGCAATCATGACAGAGAGGAAGCGTAAGGAGATGGAGGATCGTAAGCGCAAGATCAGTGGACCCCAGCCTGGAAGCAGCAGCCGCCCTCGTTTCTCAGGCAATCAACCTCGGTAGTTCAGGCAAAATCAGCGTCCACCTCAGCAGCATCAGCAGCGTCAGCAGCATCAGCAGTTCCAAAGGCAGTACCCTCAGCATCAGTACCAGAATCGTCAGAGCAATCAGTCAGGAGGAGGTCAGTTTCAGAGGCAGAATCAGCAGGCACCTCGTCTTCCTGCCCCCGCAACTCAGCAGAACAGTCAGGCAGCACCAGCTCAGGTTGGAAACAGGGCATGTTCCACTGTGGAGAGCAAGGCCATTGGGTGATGCAATGTCCGAAGAAAGCAGCCCAGCAGCAGTCAGGCCCCAATGCCCCAGCAAAGCAGAATGTGTCTCAGCCTGGATCAGGCAACCGCCCTCAGCAGCGCTATAATCATGGAAGATTGAATCACTTGGAGGCTGAAGCAGTTCAGGAGACCCCCGGCATGACAGTAGGTATGTTCCCAGTCGATTCCCATATTGCAGAAGTGTTATTGGATACTGGAGCAACGCATTCTTTTATTACTGCATCATGGGTGAAAGCACATAATCTTCCAATTACTACCATGTCAACCCCCATTCAAATTGACTCAGCTGGTGGTAGAATTCGAGCTGATAGCATTTGTTTGAATGTAAGTGTGAAAATAAGGGGGATAGCGTTTCCCGCTAATCTCATAGTAATGGGTACTCAGGGAATAGATGTCATCCTAGGGATGAATTGGCTAGATAAGTATCAGGCAGTTATCAGTTGTGATAAAAGGACAATCAAGTTGGTGTCCCCACTAGGAGAGGAAGTGGTGACCGAGTTAGTCCCGCCTGAGCCGAAGAAAGGAAGTTGTTATCAGATAGCCGTCAATAGCAGTGAAGCAGACCCAATTGAGAGGATCAAGACTGTGTCTGAGTTTCCAGATGTGTTTCCCAAGGAACTACCGGGTATGCCACCAAAGCGGAAAGTTGAGTTTGCCATAGAGCTTCTTCCTGGAATCGCCCCTATCTATAAGAGAGCTTACAGAATATCTGGACCCGAGTTGGTTGAGCTTAAGAAGCAGATTGATGAGCTGTCAGAGAAAGGTTACATTCGGCCAAGCACCTCGCCTTGGGCCGCCCCTGTCCTATTTGTGGAAAAGAAAGATGGCACCAAAAGGATGTGTATCGATTATCGAGCTCTAAATGAAGTCACAATTAAGAACAAGTATCCCTTTGCCCAGAATAGAAGATCTATTCGACCAGTTGAGAGGAGCCAGTGTGTTCTCAAAGATTGATCTGAGGTCAGGTTATCATCAGCTCAGGATTCGACCTTCAGACATTCCGAAGACAGCGTTCATTACCAAGTATGGGTTGTATGAGTTCACAGTGATGTCTTTCGGTTTGACAAATGCACCAGCCTTCTTTATGAACTTGATGAACAGTGTATTTATGGATTATCTTGATAAGTTTGTGGTGGTATTCATTGATGACATTCTGATTTATTCTCAAAGCGAAGAAGAGCATGCAGATCATTTGAGGATGGTATTGCAGAGATTGCGAGAGCACCAGTTGTATGCAAAGTTGAGCAAGTGTGAGTTCTGGATCAGTGAAGTCTTATTCTTGGGTCACATAATCAACAAAGAAGGATTGGCTGTGGATCCGAAGAAAGTGGCAGACATTCTGAACTGGAAAGCGCCAACAGATGCCCGAGGAATCAAGAGTTTCATTGGAATGGCCGGATATTATCGGCGATTCATTGAAGGGTTTTCGAAGATTGCGAAACCAATGACAGCGTTGCTAGGCAACAAGGTTGAGTTCAAGTGGACCCAGAAATGTCAAGAGGCCTTTGAAGCGCTGAAAGAGAAGTTGACTACAGCGCCTGTCCTAGTCTTGCCTGATGTGCACAAGCCCTTCTCGGTGTATTGCGATGCTTGTTACACGGGTTTGGGATGTGTCTTGATGCAAGAGGGAAGAGTTGTGGCTTACTCGTCCTGACAGTTGAAGGTTCATGAGAAGAATTACCCAATCCATGATTTAGAGTTGGCAGCAGTGGTTCACGCACTGAAGACATGGAGGCACTATCTGTATGGACAGAAATGCGATGTTTACACAGACCACAAGAGTCTTAAGTACATATTCACTCAGACAGAGCTGAATATGAGGCAGCGAAGATGGTTAGAGTTGATCAAAGACTATGAGTTGGAGATTCATTACCATCTAGGCAAAGCGAACGTAGTGGCAGATGCTTTGAGCAGGAAGAGTCAAGTCAATCTGATGGTCGCTCGTCCGATGCCTTATGAGTTGGCCAAAGAGTTTGACAGGTTGAGTCTCGGATTTCTGAATAATTCGCGAGGAGTCACAGTTGAGTTGGAACCTACCTTGGAGCGGGAAATCAAAGAAACGCAGAAGAATGATGAGAAGATCAGTGAGATTCGGCGGCTGATTTTGGAAGGCAAAGGCAAAGATTTTCGAGAAGATGCTGAAGGTGTGGTATGGTTCAAAGACCGCTTGTGTGTTCCTAATGTCCAGTCTATTCGGGAGTTGATTCTCAAGGAAGCTCATGAGACAGCTTATTCGATTCACCCTGGTAGTGAGAAGATGTATCAGGATCTAAAGACGAAATTCTGGTGGTATGGAATGAAGAGGGAAATCGCAGAGCATGTGGCTATGTGTGATAGTTGTCAGCGAATCAAGGCCGAACATCAGAGACCAGCTGGATTGTTGCAACCGTTGCAAATTCCTCAGTGGAAATGGGATGAGATTGGTATGGATTTCATAGTCGGATTGCCTCGCACTCGAGCCGGCTACGATTCCATTTGGGTAGTGGTGGACCGCTTAACCAAGTCAGCCCACTTCATACCTGTCAAGACCAGCTACAACAGTGCAGTATTGGCAGAGTTGTACATGTCTCGGATCGTTTGTCTTCATGGTGTGCCAAAGAAGATAGTGTCAGACAGAGGAACGCAGTTCACCTCTCATTTCTGGCAGCAGTTGCATGAAGCCTTGGGCACACATCTGAATTTCAGTTCAGCTTATCATCCGCAGACAGATGGTCAGACTGAAAGAACCAATCAAATTCTTGAAGACATGTTGAGAGCCTGTGTGTTGCAAGATCAGTCCGGATGGGACAAGCGATTGCCTTATGCAGAGTTTTCCTATAACAACAGTTACCAGGCCAGTTTGAAGATGTCACCATTTCAGGCGCTCTATGGAAGGAGTTGTAGAACTCCGTTGCAATGGGATCAGCCTGGAGAAAAGTAGGTGTTTGGGCCAGACATTCTGCTTGAAGCTGAAGAGAACATCAAGATGGTTCGGGAGAATCTGAAGATAGTGCAATCGAGGCAGCGAAGCTATGCAGACACAAGAAGAAGAGAGCTGAGTTTCAAAGTCGGAGACTTTGTCTATTTGAAAGTGTCACCGATCAGAGGAGTCAGAAGGTTTGGAGTGAAAGGCAAGCTAGCACCCCGCTACATTGGTCCGTACCAAATTCTCTCAAGGCATGGAGAAGTGGCTTATCGGCTCAGCCTGCCAGAGAATTTGTCTGCTGTGCATGATGTCTTTCATGTGTCTCAGTTGAAGAAGTGTTTGCGTGTGCCAGAAGAGCAGTTGCCAGTGGAAGGTCTGGAAGTCCAGGAGGACTTGACCTACGTTGAGAAGCCAGCTCAGATCCTTGAGATTGCAGATAGAGTCACCCGAAGGAAGACCATCAGAATGTGCAAGGTTAAATGGAATCATCACTCTGAGGAAGAAGCAACCTGGGAGCGTGAAGATGATTTGATGGCCAAGTACCCAGAGCTCTTTGCTAGCCAACCCTGAATCTCGAGGGCGAGATTCTTTTAAGGGGGATAGGTTTGTAACGCCCCGAATTTTGCAGTTGAATTTTTTTTCTTTTCTTCACTCGCCAAATTTGGGCGTTACCCTTTCCTTTTCTTTTTCCCCTCGCTAGACCTTGATCTTTTCCAAAGTTAGCGGGATTCGGCTTGGAATTCCCGTGTAAAGAAAAACCCTAAATTGCTTTATATTGTTTGATGAACCATGCCGAACTATGCATTCTTTGATTGCTTGAAAATGCAAATGCATTCATCTAGGAAGATCGGATTTCAAAAATGAGAAGAAACCTTTTCTTTCTTTTTCTTTCTCTCTCTCCTCCCTTTTCTCTCTCCCGCGCCGTGGGCTGCTCCTGGCCGGCCCAGCTGCCCCCAGCCGGCCCAGCCGCCCCCGCGCCCCCCCTCTTGGGCCTAGCCGGCCCAACCGCCCCCCCACTCCCTTCCCCTTATCTCTCTCTCTCCCTCCCTTTCTCCCATTCCCTCCCCACCCTAGCCGCCGCCGCCCTCTTGCCCTAGCTCGGCCGCCCCTGCCGCCGGCCCAACCGCCGTCCGTCGTCGCTCGCCCGTCCCCGTCCCCGGTGAGTGTAACACCTAATTTGTAAGAGATCATATTAAAAGGAGAAAAGTGTTTTCCTTTATTTATAAGTGTGTATCGCATCCATTTGTCATCACATGTGAACACCACCTTTAAAAACAATTAATAAAAAAAAATATATATCACTAAGCCATGGCATCATGCTGGATTTTGTTTTGTGTGCATTTTGCGACAACATAAAATAATTTGAAGAAGAAATATATTAAGTTCCCAAAATAGAATTTGGAAAATAAAAGGAGATCCTAGAATTTAGAAAAAGAGAAGCAAACAAATATTATGTGAAATAAAAATGAGTATATATATGTATATATTATTATTCTTACACATATTTGAATTTATACATTTGACTTAAAGGTGAAACTCTTAAAAAGGTCTCAAATTCAAATTTGGAATTCAAAATAAAAAGGAGACATAATAGGAATAAAAATATAAAAGGCGAAATCTCACTGTTGGGCCCAAAACTACCCATTCGGCCCAATTCTCCTTTGATCTGCGCGACCCATTTCTACATCCCGCGCGTGCCGACATTAGGGCCCCACCGGGCAGACGCACGCGCTCGACCGCGACCCTCGTCCTCCATGGCATAGGCTCCATGCGGTGGTGAAGGGAATGTGGCCGTTCCGAATCCATCACCAGAGCACTGATGAACGCCGCCACCATGGGACCTCTCCGGCGACTGCGATTGGTGGCCAAGATGTGGTTTGGGAGCCTCTCTCGTGCGTGTGGATGTCACGTCTACTGCTATTACGACGGCGAAATAGTTGTGGCTCAAGAAATTGCTCACCGGACTTACTCCTTCCCCGTGGTCCGCCTCCTACCGCGGCCGGCTATGTACCTGCCGCTTCTACCCAAAAGGTACCCCCTCTCACGTCCGTATTCTCCCTCTCTGCGTGTAGCTCGTTTAGGACTTGAGTAGCTTGCACAGAGTTCGAATTTGGGGAAGTCCGACGTGATCACCACCGTGACCGGGGCGGCGCCGCCGTGGCTTGTGTCTGGGGGGAGAAGAAGAACGCGGGGGGGCCGTTGATCGATGGTTGGACGGCGCAGATTAGATCCCAGGTGCCGGTTCGGCCAGAAGAAATCCAAGCCGTTGATCGATGGATGGAGGGGCGTGAGGTGATCTTGGCGTTTTAAAATCCAGGGCATTGATCTCAGATCCTAGGGCTCCGGATGCGTACCCCTTCGTCATCTAATCGGGACTCTTGATCTTTGATCGAGCGGCCAGGGCGCATCCGAGTTACACCACCTTGACATTTTTCCAATGGAGCCCCTCGTCTTTTGCGTAATAAACCCGCCGTCCACCGCGGGTTGAATCTGAGTCTGGGATATTTTTATACATTAGTCCATGTGTTTCTCTGTTATTGGCGCCCAGTCCTGAGATCAGTAAAACAGGAAAAATAGATTAGAAAATAGATTTTTAATATAAAAATAAATACAGAAACTTGTTTAATCCATAAGAAATTCATATTAAGTCCAAATTAGTTCATTCTGATTTCTATAATTCTATAATATTATTATTTATCACATAGTACATCTGTTTTGATATGAAAGTCACATTAAAATTTGTATTCTATTTAATCTTGTACAAAGCACATAAAATCATTAGAAATTCATAACTTTCTCATTTTAACTTCAAATTGAGTCCTTCCAGTTGCAATAATTTTATTTTAATATTTTCTATCAACTAGTAACACTGTTTAGCCATGAAACTTGAAGTAAAATTGTTCATTTGAATTAATCTGTTCTAGGTGCTAAATAATTTCGAAAATTCATAATTTAATAACCGTAGCTCTGAATTTAGTGGTTCTTGTTTCTACGATCTCATAGAGACGCGTAGATTATTATTACACAATTTGTACTTATGTTTGGTGTAATGTTAATTTTGCCTATATAATGTTTGTTTGTATTGCTACGACTAGCGTGAGGTCACGAGTCATCTGAAGATCATCCTGGTACCTGGAATCTCAAGTCCCAGGCAAGTTGTGCCCTTGATCACTTCTTTTTATCCAGCCATGTTCTAATTAATCATAATGATCTGCATAGGTTAATTTTGATGGGACCCAACAGGTTACCTAGTTTGATTATCTTTATACCTTGTTCACCACTAAATTTCTGGGTAGTACTTGCTAGTGCTTTATGTGGTTTTGGGTATGAAGATACATTATTCATGATCATATTTTTATTATCTGTTTATTATTACTGTTCATGATAAGATCATTATGTTAATTGGAACATGGAGCGACCACCCGGGAAAAACAGTGCTACCACAAGGGAGGAATGGGACCCCTTGGTTGATTAATTAGGAAAGCTAGTGGAAGACTACCTTACCCGAAAGGGGCAAGGGCAGTAGGGGAGTGGTCAGTGTAGGGAGGCCCTCGGGAGGATTTTGCTGCGATGGCGGTCCTGCAAGGGATTCTTGCATTGGAGCTTCCTATAAACTGTAGCGGGTTTTCTGAAGCTAGTGGAACTTTGTAAAGGCCTCGTAGTGTTACCCTGCCTCGCCTCCTCGGCAGAGGTGTATGGGAAGTCGCGATCCCTTGGCAGATGGGTAACATGACTTGTGGGTAAAGATGCGCAACCTCTGCAGAGTGTAAAACTGGTATACTAGCCGTGCTCACGGTCATGAGCAGCTCGGACCCTCACATGATTAAATTATGGAACTAAATTCAATTTGTCATATGCATTGCACTGCAGGTGAGGTTGTTACTTTTGTTCTACTGCTTAATTGGGTTTGGTATTTACTTATAGTTAGTAACTGCTAATAAAATTTTGACCAACTTTAAAAGCAATGCTCAGCTCTAACCATCTTCTTTGGTAAGCCTTACACTTCACGTGAGCTCCCACCTTTGGCGAGTTCATGCACATTATTCCCCACAACTTGTTGAGCGATGAACGTATGTGAGCTCACTCTTGCTGTCTCACACCCCCCCCACAGGTCAAGAACAGGTACCGCAGGATGAGGCGCATGGAGGATGCTGTGATGTGTTCGTGAGAGGTCTAGGTCGTCGTCTCCCAGTCAACTTTGGGTTGCTGGACCGTTGTCTCCTTATAATGTAATTATTTATTTTGTACAGAATTCCTGTTATGTAGTAAAGATATGACATTCGATCCTGTGCCATGATTCATCATATGTGTGAGACTTGGTCCCAGCACACCTGGTGATTATGTTCGCGCCCGGGTCTTGGTGCCCCTAAAACCCGGGTGTGACAGAAGTGGTATCAGAGCAATGTTGACTGTAGGACGAAACCTAGATAGAACTGGACAGCCATTATCTACTTACCTTTGCTACTCTGATTCTTTTCTAAACTTTTCTTAATCTTTTCCTCATCTATTTCCGCTTTACTCTGATTATTCTTACCTTTTCTTTCTAAAGACAAACTTGGATTTCACACTTTGAAATCCTGTGCCTAAAGTTACCTTTAGGAATAGAAGACCCATTCTTAGGAACAAAAACAAAACTATTTTTATAGATATCTATGAACTTGAATGTTTGTTCTTATGATACTTGTTTGATTTGGATCTTTGATTGAGTGTGATGAGTTATGGAATAATGTCCACAATTACATCTGCATATACATATAGAAAAAATGCTTATAAAAATAACTAGATAAACTAGGTTATCCCTCATTAAAGTATCTAGCCTAACAATATCTATCTCATCTTGAAAGATTCATACTCTATACTCATATATCCCTCAAAAAAAAAGATCCTAACTTATCCTAATTAAAATATATCTAGCTTCACAGATCCATTCTTATCTTCAAAGAATCTATCTTATCTTATCTTATCCTAACCACTATGCTCATCTCACCTCGGAGTAACAATCATGATCCAGTCCAAATTAATTAGATCTTATCTAGTTCAAGCTAGTCACACCAATCTAACCTAGATCTGATCTAATCTAAAGTCACTTATCAAACATGTTAGATAATACTGATGAACTAGATTAGACTCTACTCCATAGAACATGTCTTAACTTAGTTCACCCTGCACTAAATTAAGAACGACAGACCGACTTGGCCATATGCAACTACCTTAACCATCTGATAGTTGCATAACCCCTCGATTTTAACCTAGCAAGAGATTCTAACCTACCTACACATAATCCATCCTACTCACATATATCTTAACCATATGTCCTTAACTTGGATGGCAACTCCAAGAAGAATGGCCCAAGGAGACCAACCACGTCAAAGAAGGGTAAGCATCAACTCAAGACTTCAAAGATCAAGTTGAATCGCCAGCGGAATCAAGATCCACAATCTTGGATGGAGTCTTTCCTTACCCTACTCTTTCTTACCCAAAACTATCTACGCTTTAAAGACACTTTTACCCTGCATAGTAGATGCCTTGATACCCAGGCTTTCCTAATCCTTTTGGTATTAAAACCAATTAGAAACTAGCACAAAGACTGCAAACAATTCTTTTTGCAACCCCTTTTCTTACCAATCTCGAGGACGAGATTCTTTTTAAGGGGGGTAGGATTTGTAACACCTAATTTGTAAGAGATCATATTAAAAGGAGAAAAGTGTTTTCCTTTATTTATAAGTGTGTATCGCATCCATTTGTCATCACATGTGAACACCACCTTTAAAAACAATTAATAAAAAAAAATATATATCACTAAGCCATGGCATCATGCTGGATTTTGTTTTGTGTGCATTTTGCGACAACATAAAATAATTTGAAGAAGAAATATATTAAGTTCCCAAAATAGAATTTGGAAAATAAAAGGAGATCCTAGAATTTAGAAAAAGAGAAGCAAACAAATATTATGTGAAATAAAAATGAGTATATATATGTATATATTATTATTCTTACACATATTTGAATTTATACATTTGACTTAAAGGTGAAACTCTTAAAAAGGTCTCAAATTCAAATTTGGAATTCAAAATAAAAAGGAGACATAATAGGAATAAAAATATAAAAGGCGAAATCTCACTGTTGGGCCCAAAACTACCCATTCGGCCCAATTCTCCTTTGATCTGCGCGACCCATTTCTACATCCCGCGCGTGCCGACATTAGGGCCCCACCGGGCAGACGCACGCGCTCGACCGCGACCCTCGTCCTCCATGGCATAGGCTCCATGCGGTGGTGAAGGGAATGTGGCCGTTCCGAATCCATCACCAGAGCACTGATGAATGCCGCCACCATGGGACCTCTCCGGCGACTGCGATTGGTGGCCAAGATGTGGTTTGGGAGCCTCTCTCGTGCGTGTGGATGTCACGTCTACTGCTATTACGGCGGCGAAATAGTTGTGGCTCAAGAAATTGCTCACCGGACTTACTCCTTCCCCGTGGTCCGCCTCCTACCGCGACCGGCTATGTACCTGCCGCTTCTACCCAAAAGGTACCCCCTCTCACGTCTGTATTCTCCCCCTCTGCGTGTAGCTCGTTTAGGACTTGAGTAGCTTGCACGGAGTTCGAATTTGGGGAAGTCCGACGTGATCACCACCGTGACCGGGGCGGCGCCGCCGTGGCTTGTGTCTGGGGGGAGAAGAAGAACGCGGGGGGGCGTTGATCGATGGTTGGACGGCGCAGATTAGATCCCAGGTGCCGGTTCGGCCAGAAGAAATCCAAGCCGTTGATCGATGGATGGAGGGGCGTGAGGTGATCCTGGCGTTTTAAAATCCAGGGCATTGATCTCAGATCCTAGGGCTCCGGATGCGTACCCCTTCGTCATCTAATCGGGACTCTTGATCTTTGATCGAGCGGCCAGGGCGCATCCGAGTTACACCACCTTGACATTTTTCCAATGGAGCCCCTCGTCTTTTGCGTAATAAACCCGCCGTCCACTGCGGGTTGAATCTGAGTCTGGGATATTTTTATACATTAGTCCATGTGTTTCTCTGTTATTGGCGCCCAGTCCTGAGATCAGTAAAACAGGAAAAATAGATTAGAAAATAGATTTTTAATATAAAAATAAATACATAAACTTGTTTAATCCATAAGAAATTCATATTAAGTCCAAATTAGTTCATTCTGATTTCTATAATTCTATAATATTATTATTTATCACATAGTACATCTGTTTTGATATGAAAGTCACATTAAAATTTGTATTCTATTTAATCTTGTACAAAGCACATAAAATCATTAGAAATTCATAACTTTCTCATTTTAACTTCAAATTGAGTCCTTCCAGTTGCAATAATTTTATTTTAATATTTTCTATCAACTAGTAACACTGTTTAGCCATGAAACTTGAAGTAAAATTGTTCATTTGAATTAATCTGTTCTAGGTGCTAAATAATTTCGAAAATTCATAATTTAATAACCGTAGCTCTGAATTTAGTGGTTCTTGTTTCTACGATCTCATAGAGACGCGTAGATTATTATTACACAATTTGTACTTATGTTTGGTGTAATGTTAATTTTGCCTATACAATGTTTGTTTGTATTGCTACGACTAGCGTGAGGTCACGAGTCATCTGAAGATCATCCTGGTACCTGGAATCTCAAGTCCCAGGCAAGTTGTGCCCTTGATCACTTCTTTTTACCCAGCCATGTTCTAATTAATCATAATGATCTGCATAGGTTAATTTTGATGGGACCCAACAGGTTACCTAGTTTGATTATCTTTATACCTTGTTCACCACTAAATTTCTGGGTAGTACTTGCTAGTGCTTTATGTGGTTTTGGGTATGAAGATACATTATTCATGATCATATTTTTATTATCTGTTTATTATTACTGTTCATGATAAGATCATTATGTTAATTGGAACATAGAGCGACCACCCGGGAAAAACAGTGCTACCACAAGGGAGGAATGGGACCCCTTGGCTGATTAATTAGGAAAGCTAGTGGAAGACTACCTTACCCGAAAGGGGCAAGGGCAGTAGGGGAGTGGTCAGTGTAGGGAGGCCCTCGGGAGGATTTTGCTGCGATGGCGGTCCTGCAAGGGATTCTTGCATTGGAGCTTCCTATAAACTGTAGCGGGTTTTCTGAAGCTAGTGGAACTTTGTAAAGGCCTCGTAGTGTTACCCTGCCTCGCCTCCTCGGCAGAGGTGTATGGGAAGTCGCGATCCCTTGGCAGATGGGTAACATGACTTGTGGGTAAAGATGCGCAACCTCTGCAGAGTGTAAAACTGGTATACTAGCCGTGCTCACGGTCATGAGCAGCTCGGACCCTCACATGATTAAATTATGGAACTAAATTCAATTTGTCATATGCATTGCACTGCAGGTGAGGTTGTTACTTTTGTTCTACTGCTTAATTGGGTTTGGTATTTACTTATAGTTAGTAACTGCTAATAAAATTTTGACCAACTTTAAAAGCAATGCTCAGCTCTAACCATCTTCTTTGGTAAGCCTTACACTTCACGTGAGCTCCCACCTTTGGCGAGTTCATGCACATTATTCCCCACAACTTGTTGAGCGATGAACGTATGTGAGCTCACTCTTGCTGTCTCACACCCCCCCCACAGGTCAAGAACAGGTACCGCAGGATGAGGCGCATGGAGGATGCTGTGATGTGTTCGTGAGAGGTCTAGGTCGTCGTCTCCCAGTCAACTTTGGGTTGCTGGACCGTTGTCTCCTTATAATATAATTATTTATTTTGTACAGAATTCCTGTTATGTAGTAAAGATATGACATTCGATCCTGTGCCATGATTCATCACATGTGTGAGACTTGGTCCCAGCACACCTGGTGATTATGTTCGCGCCCGGGTCTTGGTGCCCCTAAAACCCGGGTGTGACAGTGAGGCCCTCCCCCTCCTCCCTCTCCCCTCCCCCTCTCCCCTCCTCCTCCCCCCTGGCCGCCCCCTGGCCGCCCTTGGCCGCGCCCCTGGCCGCCCCCTGGCCGCCCTTGGCCGCGCCCCCTGGCCGCCCTTGGCCGCGCCCCCTGGCCGCCCCTTGGCCGCCCCCTGGCCGCGCCCCCTGGCCGCCCTGGCCGCGCCCCCCAGCCGCCCCTGGCCGCCCTTGGCCGCGCCCCTGGCCGCGCCCCTGGCCGCTGGGCCGGCCCAGCCGCCCCGGCTCGGCCGCCCCTGCGCACCCTCGGCCGCCCGCCCGGCCCAACCGCCCCGGCTCAGCCGCCCCCCCTGCGCGCCCAGCTCGACCGCCCCGCGCCCGCGCCCTACCCAGCCGCCCCTGCCCTAGGCCGGTTCAACCGCCCCCTGGCCGGTTCAACCGCCCCCCTTTTTTTATTATTTTTTTATTTATTTTATTTTATTTTACTTTCTGTTATCATTGTTATTTATTTTATTTTAGGCAAGCTAATCATCGTTCATGTTATTGAAGTAGGAAACTTAATTTAGAATTCCGTTACGCTAGTTATTTCATATATAGTTAATTGTTTATCTAGTTCAATGTTGATCAACTAAAAATGACTAGGTTTCCATTAATGCATATAACTAATTCTTTTGTTAGAACCAATTGGAACTAGAGCGCATAATTTAACTAATCATTAGTGCATAAGCTTTAACCCCCCCTGCGAGACCTTTCCCCGTTTCTTTCTAACCATAATGAATGCGATATCGAATGTCATACTTGATGCATATTCGCTTTATTTGTTCCCTTGTATGGTGTACTATTTGTTTCCTAATTTAAATGGATGGATGTATGCATGCTTGCAATCGCATAGAGAACGATCCGGTCGAAGAGCCCAAGGAATTCGCAGGAGAAGCCCCTGAGCAGCAGTCGGTTGGTGGAGGCAAGTGTCCTTTGACCCATCTCAGTCCTATTCATTCTTTAATTCACCTCCCGCATTACACATTTATACCTAAGGACTTACTAGCTTTTGTTATCCATGTCCTTGTTTACCTATTTGGGTCAGATTATTACTGCTTAGTTTGATGCTATTGCTCAACTCTAATCAATGAACATGATGTGATTATCTATGATACGCTGTTTTCCCTTCTTATTTATGATTATATTTGTGACCTTCAAGGGGACTCGAGCGGTTTCTCGAGTGCCTCTCCGTAAGGACCTGTTCAATGGATGACCGCCCGGGAAAACAGTGCAACCATGAGGGTGGAATGGGACGCCCTTAGCTGAATAATTAGAGGAACCGGGGTGTAGATCACTTAGCCATCGTGCCGTCAATGGGGCTCGGTGTATGCGGCTCGCTCTGCCAAGATTGATTTGTCCCTTGGGGAGGAGTGCGGTACATTTAGGAAACCTAACGGGTGGCTACAGCCCCGGGGAATCTTTGTAAAAGCTTCATAGTGAATCCCTAGCCATTCACCTTGGGAGTGAATAAGGGTCTTGCAAGCCCGGGCTAGAGAGGGAATCACGGCTTATGGGTAAAGTGCACAACCTCTGCAGAGTGTTATGAAACTGATATATCAGCCGTGCTCACGGTTATGAGCGGCCAAGGGAGCTCCAGAGATTAGTGATATTTGACCAGAGACATTTTGGTACAGGTGGCAATGAGATTGATGATTCTGGTTATGATTATGGTGCTGGTAAGTGGTATTCTTTCCGTTTGGAAAGGATACATTGGGCTAATAACTTGGGTTAATGTTAAAACCTGGCTTCCTACTAGTAAGTAATAACCTGACCAACTAAAAGCAACTGCTTGACTTATCCCCACATAAAGCTAGTCCACTACAGCCAAACGGGATGCTTGCTGAGTATGTTGATGTGTACTCACCCTTGCTCTACACACCAATCCCCCCCAGGTTGTCAGCATTGCAACCACTGCTCAGGAGAAGATGAAGCTGTGGAAGGAGACTTCCAGGAGTTCCAAGACTACGACAAGTTCTAGGCGTGGGTTAGCGGCAACCCCCAGTCGGCTGCCTGTGAAGGCCGCGTTATCTACGTTTCGTTTTCACACTTTGATTTATTGTAAGAACTATATGGACGTCTCAGACGTATGATGTAATCGACTATTATTTCCCCTTTTAATACTATTTAAGCATTGTGTGATGATGTCCATGTTATGTAACTGCTGTGTACGTGAATAACTGATCCTGGCACGTACATGGTTCGCATTCGGTTTGCCTTCTAAAAACCGGGTGTGACAGACTACTTCGAAAGCGGATCCTGAAAATGATGGAGTACACGTAAGCAGCCAAGGCTGACCGAGCCGAGGGACTCCTACGCCTCCGGGATATGGATACCTCACTCATCACCTTCTGCGATAAGTAACTCACGTTCGGATAAGTGATTTCGCGGACCGAACAAGTCTTCACGTTCGAAAGCTCTTCTGCCGAAATGATTCTTCGAGCCCTCTCGACTGCGTCAGTGACAGAACCCTATGGGCGGGTAAGAGTGCGCGTAAGCAGCAAGGCCGACCGAGCCGAGGGACTCCTACGCCTCCGGGATACGGATACCTCACTCGCCACCTTCTGTGAGAAGCAACTCTCGCCCGCACAAGCAATTCTGTTACCGACAGAAAAGTCCAGATACTCGAAATAAGAGGAAAGGAGACGTAGCTTTACAACACGGCGAGGTGTGTTTTGGCCTCGGCGGCTGCAGAAAACATGCACTACAAGATGGTCCGACCCTGCAAGCACGGATCTTGACGCTTGAAGGGAGCAGCAACACCCTCGGCATCGACAACACCTTCGGCAGGTCAATTTCGGCGTCGGTCCTGTAACGGACGACCCGGTCAGGCTCCGGCTGACCAGGTCTTCTTCTCGGGCCAACTCTGCCTCTGTTCACGCTGACACCGCTACCCTTGGCCTCGGCTCATCGAAGAGTGGCCGAGGGGTTCCTCTAACTAAGCAAGGGAAGCCTCGGACAACAAGGCTGACCGAGCCAAGGGACTCCTACGCCTCCGGGATATGGATACCTCACTCGTCACCTTTACATGGGGCGACTCACGCTTGGTGAAGCGGTTCAAGCAATCAACAGGCGAGTCTTAGCGCTCGAAAATGAGAAAAAAACATGGCTCCGTGCCAAAATTACATACATGTTCAGGCCCCGAAAGCCACGATGAACAGACACCGACACTCGAAGTGCCATTACAAACGGATCTCCGATTCCGCCCCTCGCGGGAATGAACAACCCCCATTCCAGGGGGCCCGCGGGACGACGAACTCCAAGCGGCTCACCGCCGCCCGCTCCGACAGCTACAACAACGACTTCCTGGCAAGTGCAGCGGCAGAAGAGTTCTCGCCCACCGAGGACGAGAACCAGCCATTCAGGTCAGGGGGAGGCGACGCCCACCTGTCCACCAACACCGCGCCGGCAGGCGCCGGACACCCCAAAGCGCACCGACAGGTTCTCGCTTCCGCCCTCGCTGAGGCCGCCCCGGAACATGAGCACCGCCCTTGCGGTATGCGACGTGCTGGGCAACCCTCTGGCGCGGCTGTCGGTGCGAGGAAGACCTGGACGCGGCACAACCATCGCCCGGACAGAGGGCAGAATGCTGAACCCTGGCTGGGCAGCAGCAGTTCGCCTTCCCCGGCATGGCTGGAGGAAGCCTCCGCAGGGCTAGAGGGTGCTTTTCTCCCCCAGACAACGGGGGAAGAAAAGGGTTCCCGACCCCCGCGAAGGCGACCCCCCGCTCGGTGTGCTCCTCCGCCTCAGCCCGGATGACGAAAATCCTTGAGGCTGAGGGCGAGGCAGAGGCCGCAGCCTGGTTTGCTTCTCCCCACCAGACCGACCATTGGTGAGGGAATGCAGCCAGGCTGCTTGACGAAAATCCTTGAAGCCGATCGATGGCTGAAAGGTACCAACCTCCACGAGGTTGCGCCCCAACAACAGCAAGACGAAGACGACGCGGGCGCTCCCCGCCCGGGGGCCCGGAAGGCGGAAAGACTGCAAGCATCCCCCATCCGGGGGCTTGGAAGGTGGAGAGGCACGATGCATAAGGGAGCGCAAAGACATGGTCGCCTTCCAAGAGGATCACCCTCCTTTTAAAGGCGACTCTCCCTACTTGCGTCCCCAGCCGTCGTGGGCTGAGTCTTCTCCAACACGTTCCAAGGTCCTTCCCCCACGGCGCGGGGGCTGGGTCCCACACGTCATGCAAGCTGCCCCAAGGCGAAAGAAGTCAAACCGCCTCGCGTGGTGCGCGTAACTGCCCAATGGTTACAAGCGCTCCTCCGCTTTTGCCCAGACCAGCGGGTGAAAGGGCGGACCGCCATGCAGGCGACATGCAACCACACCAAGGGGGCACACCCGTTCGACTTCGACGCGCCCAGCATGGAGACCTAGGCCCACACGTCATGTAACCGGCGCGTCGGTTACTACGTGCAAGAGACTGCACCGCCACTCGCGCCACTACCCGCGCCTCCTCGACTGCGGAACCAGTACCGCGACTCGAGGCAACCCCGCGCATGACCCAACAGTGCCAACCTAGCACACTCGTCACGGGTGAGCCAGCCGCGGGAGAAGGCGTGGCGGTCGATGCGGTCAAAGATGGGCCGGCAATGATGGCGGTGGCGGGCAGACGGAAGCAGCGGTCAAGTCGTCTGCAGGCTCGCGTTCCCTCCAGGGACAGTAAGGGAACCCTCTCCCACGGCGAGAAGACGACGCGCCCGTGGTCCATTCCTCGAACGGCTCACGCACGCGCAACGGCTGCCCCGTGAACCACGCGCCCCGTTGCATTAACTCCACGGTGGGACAGGCGGCGCCTCTGGTAGGAGAAGCGAGCGACGATTCGCCTTCGCCACAATGACCGTGTCGAAAAAGGTACGCCACGTCGTTCGATTTCGTATCCTTTTCCTTTTTTCCTCTTTCTCTCTCTTGCAACAGGGACCGGGAAAGGGGGATACCCCGAAAAGGATCCTTCTCCGTGAAGGAACCAGGCTCTGAGCCTCCCTACTGATCAGAGGTTCGAAGGCTGGCCCCTTGGAAGGGTTCGACAGTCGCCACAGATCGCGTGGGCTCTACACCCACTACTGATCAGAGGTTCGAAGGCCGGCCCCTCGGAAGGGTTCAATGACCGCCTCAGGCTACTCGGGCTCCGCGCCCACTACTGATCAGGGGTTCTAAGGCTGGCCCCCGAAGGGTTCACAGCCGCCTCAGACACAGAGCGAGGGATGACCATGGGTACGTTCGATACATAACCAAGGCTCGAGCTGCGCTCCCGAGGTACCCTAGGACATTTCCGAGACCAGCGGGAACGATCTTGTAACGGAATCCCATCAGAGGGAGGCATCGAGCCCTCGGACCCCGTCACCAGAGGACCGGGTCCGGCAAGTCACCCGCAGGTACTTTTGGGCACGCCTCCGGGCCACAGCCGACCCCTAACGAATGGGGCACGGGCGTCCACTCGGATCACCCATTCGCAGCTCGCTGGGGACACCATGTTCGACGCCCACCGAGGGCAACATGGTGCTTCCCCCCTCCTCCTTGCGGAAAGGCGACGCAGGGGCGTATGTAAAAAGTCGAGTCTGTCCTTGATCGTCCTCTCGCTCTGTGCGGAGGCTCGGGGGCTGCTCTCGCAAACTCGGCTCTGGCCAAACCGTTGACAGCGTCAACATACCAGCCCGAGAACTTGGGACTCGACGGTGCACCCGGGTTACGGCCCGTTCGCATAAGGGGACAACCAGATCGGCCAAAGCATCACGAAACGCATTAAGACCTCGAAGGAGTCTAACCACTCCTCCGAGGCCTCGGGGGCTACACCCGGCGGGTGCGCTCGCGCGCCCCCGCCGGAACAAACAGCAACCGAGAAAGGCTGGTCCCCTTGCAAAAAAGTGCGACAAAAGCCTCCAAGCGAGTATTAACACTCCCTTGGAGGCTCGGGGGCTACTGTCGGGGACCATAATTAGGGGTACCCCCGAGGTTCCTAATTCTCAGCTGGTAACCCCCATCAGCATAAAGTTGCAAAGGCCTGATGGGTGCGATTAAGTCAGGGATCAGTCCATTCGAAGGACGCGATCACGCCTCGCCCGAGCCTAGCCTCGGACAAGGGCAGCCGACCCCGGAGGATCTCCGCCTCGCACGAGGCCCCCCTCCAGCGGCTAATGCATTTCCGGCTCGTCCGAGGCCCTGTCTTTGCTAGGAAGCAACCCTGACCAAGTCGCCGTGCCGACCGACCAAATCGCAGGAGCATTTAATGCAAAGGCAGCCTGACGCCCTTATCCTGACGCGCGCCCTGCAGTCGACAGAGCCGAAGTGACCGCCGTCACTTCGCCGCTCCACTGACCAACCTAACAGAAAGACAGCGCCGCCTGCGCCACTCCGACTGCAGTGCCACTTGACAGAGTGAGGCTGACAGGCGGTCAGGCCCGGCCGCGGGCACCATAGGAAACTCCGCTCCGCCCGACCCAGGGCTCGGACTCGGGCTAAGTCCCGGAAGACGGCGAACTCCACTCCGCCTGACCCAGGGCTCGGACTCAGGCTAAGTCCCGGAAGACGGCGAACTCCGCTCCGCCCGACCCAGGGCTCGGACTCGGGCTAAGTCCCGGAAGACGGCGAACTCCGCTCCGCCCGACCCAGGGCTCGGACTCGGGCTATGTCCCGGAAGACGGCGAACTCCGCTCCACCCGACCCAGGGCTCGGACTCGGGCTAAGTCCTGGAAGACGGCGAACTCCGCTCCGCCCGACCCAGGGCTCGGACTCGGGCTAAGTCCCGGAAGACGGCGAACTCCGCTCCGCCAGACCCAGGGCTCGAACTCGGGCTAAGTCCCGGAAGACGGCGAACTTCGTTCCGCCCGACCCAGGGCTCGGACTCGGGCTTAGCCCCAGAAGACGACGAACTACGCTCCGCCCGACCCCAGGGCTCGGACTCCGCCTTGGCCCCAGCCGATGGTCTCCGCCTCGCCCGACCCAAGGGTTCGGACTCGACCTCGGCCACGGAAGATAGACTCGACCTCGGCTTCGGAGGAGCTTCCACATCGCCCAACCTAGGGCGCGGACCGGCTACGTCAACAGGAGGCGCCATCATCACCCTACCCCGAGCTGACTCGAGCCACAGGGAACAAGACCGGCGTCCCATCTGGCTCACTCCACCAGACAGGCAATGATGGCGCCCCGCATACGCAGTGACGATGGCGGCTCTTAGCCCCCTTACAGAAGCAAGAGGACGTCAGCAAGGACTCAACAGCTCCGACAGCTGTCCCTCCACTAGGCTCCAGTGCTCCTCCGACGGCCACGACATCACGCCAGCAGGGTGTCAAAATCTCTCCGGCTGCCACAACGGCATGTACTTAGGGCGCTAGCTCTCCCCCGCTAGACATGTAGCACTCTGCTACACCCCATTGTACACCTGGGTCCTCTCCTTATGCCTATAAAAGGAAGGACCAGGGCCCTCTTAGAGGAGGTTGGCCGCGTGGGGACGAGGACGAGACAGGCGCTCGCGTGAAGTCGCTCGCTCGCTCTCTCGCGTGGACGCTTGTAACCCCCTAGTGCAAGCGCACCCGACCTGGGCGCGGGACGAACACGAAGGCCGCGGGATTTCCACACCTCTCTCACGCCCACTTCCGGCCACCTCTCTTCCCCCCTTCTCGCTCGGCCTCGCGTCGACCCATCTGGGCTGGGGCACGTGGCGACATTCACTCGTCGGCTTAGGGACCCCCCGGTCTCGAAACATCGACAAGTTGATTCTAATGTTTGTAATGTTTCAATTCCCAATCCTAGAGATGATAATGTTGATTTACTTGCTAAGATTGATGAATTGAATATTTCTCTTGATAGCCTTAGATGTGAAAATGAAAAATTGCTTGCTAAGGCTAAAGAATTAGATGTTTGCAATGTTACAATTTCCGATCTTAGAGATAACAATGATATTTTGCGTGCTAAGATTGTTGAACTTAATTCTTGCAAACCCTCTACATCTACTATTGAGCATGTTTCTATTTGCACTAGATGTAGAGATATTGATGTTAATGCTATTCATGATCACATGGCTTTAATTAAACAACAAAATGATCATATAGCAATACTAGATGCTAAAATTGCCGAGCATAACTTAGAAAATGAAAAGTTTAAATTTGCTAGAAGTATGCTCTATAATGGGAGATGCCCTGGCATCAAGGATGACATTGGCTTCCAAAAGGGAGACAATGTCAAACTAAATGCCCTCCTAAAAGATTGTCTAATTTTGTTAAGGGCAAAGCTCCCATGCCTCAAGATAACGAGGGTTACATTTTATACCCTACCAGTTATCCTGAGAGCAAAATTAGGAGAATTCACTCTAGGAAGTCTCACTCTGGCCCTAACCATGCTTTTATGTATAAGGGTGAGACATCTAGCTCTAGGCAACCAACCCGTGCTAAGTTGCCTAAGAAGAAAACTCATAGTGCATCAAATGATCATGACATTTCATTTAAAACTTTTGATGCATCCTATGTTTTAACTAACAAATCCGGCAAGGTAGTTGACAAGTTTGTTGGGGGCAAACACAAGGGCTCCAAGACTTGTGTTTGAGTACCCAAAGTTCTTGTTTCTAATGCTAAAGGACCCAAAACCGTTTGGGTACCTAAAGTCAAGAACTAAAATTGTTTTGTAGGTTTATGCATCCGGGGGCTCAAGTTGGATCATCGATAGCGGGTGCACAAACCACATGACAGGGGAGAAGAAGATGTTCTCCTCCTACGAGAAAAACCAAGATCCCCAAAGAGCTATCACATTCGGGGATGGAAACCAATGTTTGGTCAAAGGTTTGGGTAAAATAGCTATATCTCCTGACCATTCCATTTCCAATGTTTTTCTTGTTGATTCATTAGATTACAACTTGCTTTCCGTTTCCCAATTATGTCAAATGGGCTACAACTGTCTATTTACTGATGTAGGTATCATTGTCTTTAGAAGGAATGATGATTCAATAGCATTTAAGGGAGTGTTAGAGGGTCAGCTATACTTGGTAGATTTTGATAGAGCTGAACTCGACACTTGCTTAATTGCTAAGACTAACATGGGTTGGCTCTGGCACCACCGACTAGCCCATGTTGGAATGAAGAATCTTCATAAGCTTCTAAAGGGAGAACACATTTTAGGATTAACAAATGTTCATTTTGAGAAAGACAGGATTTGTAGCGCATGCCAAGCTGGGAAGCAAGTCGGTGTTCATCATCCACACAAGAACATCATGACGACTGACAGGCCACTTGAGCTCCTACACATGGATCTATTCGACCCGATTGCTTACATAAGCATCGGCGGGAGTAAGTACTGTCTAGTTATTGTGGATGATTATTCTCGCTTCACTTGGGTATTCTTTTTGTAGGAAAAATCTCAAACCCAAGAGACATTAAAGGGGTTCTTGAGACGAGCTCAAAATGAGTTCGGCTTAAGGATCAAGAAAATTAAGCAACGGGACGGAGTTCAAGAACTCTCAAATTGAAGGCTTCCTTGAGGAGGAGGGCATCAAGCATGAGTTCTCTTCTCTCTACACCCCACAACAAAATGGTGTGGTGGAGAGAAAAAATAGAACTCTATTGGACATGGCAAGAACCATGCTTGATGAATACAAGACGCCGGATCGGTTTTGGGCCGAGGCAGTCAACACCGCCTGCTACACCATCAACCGGTTGTATCTACACCGAATCCTCAAGAAGACATCATACGAACTCCTAACCGGTAAAAAGCTAAATATTTCATATTTTAGAGTCTTTGGTAGCAAATGCTTTATTCTTGTTAAAAGAGGTAGGAAATCTAAATTTGCTCCTAAGACTGTAGAAGGCTTTTTATTAGGATATGACTCAAACACTAGGGCATATAGAGTCTTTAACAAGTCCTCAGGACTTGTTGAAGTTTCTTGTGACGTTGTGTTTGATGAGACTAATGGCTCTCAAGTAGAGCAAGTTGATCTTGATGAGATAGGTGAAGAAGAGGCTCCGTGCATCGCGCTAAGGAACATGTCAATTGGGGATGTGTGTCCTAAGGAATCCGAAGAGCCCATTCAAGCACAAGATCAACCATCCTCCTCCACGCAAGCATCTCCACCAACTCAAAATGAGGACGAGGCTCAAATTGATGAAGGAGAAAATCAAAATGATGAGCCACCTCAAGATGACGGCAATGATTAAGGGGGAGATGCAAATGATCAAGACAAGGAGGATGAAGAACCAAGACCGCCACACCCAAGAGTCCACCAAGCAATCCAACGAGATCACCCCGTCGACACCATCCTCGGCGACATTCATAAGGGGGTAACCACTAGATCTCGTGTTGCACATTTTTGTGAGCATTACTCTTTTGTTTCTTCTATTGAGCCACACAGGGTAGAGGAAGCACTCCAAGATTTGGATTGGGTGGTGGCGATGCAAGAGGAGCTCAACAATTTCACTAGGAACGAGGTATGACATTTAGTTCCACGTCCTAACCAAAATGTTATAGGAACCAAGTGAGTCTTCCGCAACAAACAAGACGAGCATGGTGTGGTGACTAGGAACAAAGCCCGACTTGTGGCCAAGGGATATTCACAAGTCGAAGGTTTGGATTTTGGTGAAACCTATTCACCCGTAGCTAGGCTTGAGTCAATTCGCATATTATTAGCCTATGCTACTTACCATGGCTTCAAGCTTTACCAAATGGACGTGAAGAGTGCCTTCCTCAATGGACCAATCAAGGAAGAGGTCTGTGTTGAGCAACCTCCCGGCTTTGAAGACAGTGAGTACCCTAACCATGTCTATAGGCTCTCTAAGGCGCTTTATGGGCTCAAGCAAGCCCCAAGAGCATGGTATGAATGCCTAAGAGATTTCCTTATTGCTAATGGCTTCAAAGTCGGCAAGGCCGATCTTACTCTATTCACTAAAACTCTTGACAATGATTTGTTTGTATGCCAAATTTATGTTGATGATATTATATTTGGGTCTACTAACGAATCTACATGTGAAGAATTTAGTAGGATCATGACACAGAAATTCGAGATGTCGATGATGGGGGAGTTGAAGTATTTTCTAGGATTCCAAGTCAAGCAACTCCAAGAAGGCACCTTCATTAGCCAAACGAAGTATACTCAAGACATTCTAAACAAGTTTGGGATGAAGGATGCCAAGCCCATCAAGACTCCCATGGGAACAAATGGGCATCTCGACCTCGACACGGAAGGTAAATCCATCGATCAAAAGGTATACCGGTCGATGATAGGTTCACTACTCTATTTATGTGCATCTCGACCGGACATTATGCTTTCCGTATGCATGTGTGCAAGATTCCAAGCCGACCCTAAGGAATCTCACCTCACGGCTGTAAAACGAATCTTGAGATATTTGGCTTATACTCCTAAGTTTGGGCTTTGATACCCTCGGGGATCCAATTTTGATTTAATTGGTTATTCGGATGCCGATTGGGCAGGGTGTAAAATTAATAGAAAGAGCACATCAGGGACTTGCCAGTTCTTGGGAAGATCCTTGGTGTCTTGGGCTTCAAAGAAACAAAATTCGGTCGCTCTTTCAACCGCCGAAGCCGAGTACATTGCCGCAGGCCATTGTTGCGCGCAACTGCTTTGGATGAGGCAAACCCTGCGGGACTATGGTTACAAATTAACCAAAGTTCCTCTTCTATGTGATAATGAGAGTGCAATCCGCATGGCGGATAATCCCGTTGAGCATAGCCGCACTAAACACATAGCCATTCGGTATCATTTTCTTAGGGATCACCAACAAAAGGGGGATATCGAGATTGCATACATTAACACTAAAGATCAATTAGCCGATATCTTTACCAAGCCTCTAGATGAACAAACTTTTACCAAACTTAGGCATGAGTTAAATATCCTTGATTCTAGGAATTTCTTTTGATGTCTTGCACACATAGCTCATGAATATACCTTTGATCATGACTCTTTTATATATGCTATGACTAATGTGTTTTCAAGTGAATTTCAAACCAAGTCATAGGTGTATTGAAAGGGAATTGGAGTCTTCGGCGAATACAAAGGCTTCCACTCCACTCTATCACTCATCCTTTGCCGTCGCTCCAAGCAATTCTTCGTCTTTGGTATAATCTTCACTCATATGTTTTATTTGCCAAAGGGGAGAAAGTAGTTAGTAAAGGGCTTATATTTCACTCTAAGTATCCGTTTTTGGCGATTCATGCCAAAGGGGGAGAAAGTATTAGCCCAAAGCAAAAGGACCGCACCACCACCCTAATTTTAAAATTAATGATTTTCAAATTGGTTGGTAATTTTCAAATTGGTATCTTATTGTGTTCAAAAAGAGGAGAAAATAGAACTTTCAAAAATTGGTATCTTAAAACCCTCTTGAACACTAAGAGGAGAATTTATTGAGGGGGAGTTTTGTTTAAGTCAAAGGAAGAGCATTTGAAATAGGGGGAGAAAATTTCAAATCTTGAAAATGCTTCTCAAAATCTTATTCATTTACCTTGACTTTTTGCAAAAGGACTTTGAAAAGGATTTACAAAAAGAATTTGCAAAAACAAAACATGTGGTGCAAGCGTGGTCCAAAATGTCAAAAATTAAAGAAACAATTAATGCATATCTAGTAAGTAATATTTATTGGCTCAATTCTAAGTAACCTTTGCACTTTCATTATGCAAACTAGTTCAATTATGTACTTCAATACTTGCTTTGGTTTGTGTTGGCATCAATCACCAAAAAGGGGGAGATTGAAAGGGAATTAGGCTTACACCTATTTTCCTAAGTGATTTTGGTGGTTGAATTGCCTAACACAAATAATTTGACTAACTAGTTTGCTCTAGTCTATAAGTTATACAGGTGCCAAAGGTTCACAATAAGTCAATAAAAAGACCAAGGATGGGTTCGAACAAAGAGAGCAAGGGATAACCGAAGTGTGCCCTGGTCTGGCACACCGGACTGTCCGGTGTGCCACCGGACAGTGTCCGGTGCACCAGGGGACTCCAAGCTGAACTCCTCGCCTTCGGGAATTCGTAGAGGCGCTTCGCTATAATTCACCGGACTGTCCGGTGCATCACCGGACAGTGTCCGGTGCCCCAAGGAAGAGCAACTCTGAACTCGCTAGCTTCGGGAATCCGCTCCGCTATAATTCACCGGACATGTCCGGTGCACACCGGACTGTCCGGTGTAACGGCGGAGCAACAGCTACTTCGTGCCAACGATCACCTACAGCAGCATTTAATGCGCGCTAGAGCACGCAGAAGTCAGGCATGCGCGAGATGGCGCACCGGACAGTCTACAGTACCTGTCCGGTGCACCACCAGACAGCCAGGCGACCCCACTAGTCAGAGCTCCAACGGTCGAACCCTAACGGCCGGGTGACGTGGCTGGCGCACTGGACACTGTCCGGTGGTGCAACGGACTGTCCGGTGCGCCATGCGACAGCAGTCTTCACCAAACGGCTAGTTTGGTGGTTGGGGTTATAAATACCCCCAACCACCCCACATTCAAGTCATCCAAGTTTTCCACCTTCCAACTACTTACAAGAGCTAGGCATTCAATACAAGACACACCCAAGTGATCAAATCCTCTCCCAATTCCACACAAGGCTTTAGCGGTTAGAGAGAGAGATTTGTTGTGTTCTTTTGAGCTCTTGCGCTTGGATTGCTTCTTTCTTTCATTCTTTCTTGCGATCATCTCAATTGTAATCAAGGCAAGAGACACCAATTGTGTGGTGGTCCTTGCGGGGACGTTTGATTCCCGGTTGATTGAGAAGAGAAGCTCACTCGGTCCGAGGGACCGTTTGAGAGAGGGAAAGGGTTGAAATAGACCCGACCTTTGTGGCCTCCTCAACGGGGAGTAGGTTTGCGAGAACCGAACCTCGGTAAAACAAATCCTTGCGTCTCATTTCTTCATTCACTCGCGATTTGTTTTTACGCCCTCTCTCGGACTCGTTTCCATTTCTAACGCTAACCCGACTTGTAGTTGTGATTAAGTTTGTAAATTTCAGATTCACCCTATTCACCCCCCTCTAGGCGACTTTCAGGATCGCATCCTCTTCGGCCATGTCTACCTGATCAACCTGTCAATAGGCAAAAACTTGTAGTGTCCCCAGCCCAAATAAGCAAACGGATTGGGCCAGTAATACGAATTCATCGCCGTACCACCCCACACATGAGCAGGACAACACATCGGCGATGGATAGAACAGGACGCACCATGCTATCCCCGGAGGAGGATGACAAGGATATCTTGGTTGTGCTACCTTTTGGGTCCGTTTAGTTGGCTTTTGCTTTTGCACAGATCGCCCTTTTGACTTCGTCTGCTTTATTGACCGGTTGTGTGGAACAGCCTTCTTCATATATTTGGCAAGCAACTGACCAAAAGTAGGGCCGACTCTACTGAGTCGTCCAGATGTCTTAGTAGTATTTTGTTTCCTAACACTTGTTTTGGAACCTTGTGATCGGTGGTCTGAGGTTGCTGCTTCTGACTGTCTGCAGACCGTTCGACCATTATAGCCAGACCGCCCGCTCCTGTCTCGGACTGTTCGGCCTTAGTACCCGGATCGTCCGGCGTACGTAGGACAGGTGACCGTGATCAGGTGTCCGATCATGCTTGCCCCCCGGTGCCTCCGGTCTTTCTTTTGTCTGGAGTCTTCCGAGTAACCATTCTACGTGATATATTTGGTGTGCGGGGATCGCCAATGATGATATTTTTATCTTTGCTTTTATTGGCCGCACAGGGCCGAACTATGACTTTTTTGCTTGTCGGCTCTAATGTGGTGGTAGGGACAGGTGGCCTATCAATCCTCACCTCCTTTTGAAACCTCAACCGGCCTTCGTTTATAGCCGATTGTATTTGTCGACGAAAGACGACACAATCATTGGTGTTATGAAGAAAGGAGCCATGTCATTTACAATATATACGCCCTTTTAATTCTTCAACCGGAGGAATTATATGTGATAATTTAATATTACCATGTTTAAGCAACTCATCAAATATTTTATCACACTTAGTAATATTAAATGTGAACTTAACCTTTTCCTTTTGTGTCGAGTGCGGGTGAGAGCGAACAGAAGGTTTGGCCTTAGTGGGCCAAACAAGCTCAGGGACATGTGACTTTTTTGGTTCTTGGGGCTTAGGTGGCCGGTTATATTTATGCCGACCTTCCGTATTAGGCGGATCACAGGTGACTTCTAGTGCTCCGGACGGTCTGACCTGCACAGTCGGACGGTCTGCGGGTGGATTGGACGGTCCGGTACTATCCTCGGACTGTCCGGTCACGTCAGGCAACACATGTGACCCTTGTGGTGGGCTCTGTGTATCTCTGGACTGTCCGGCGTAGGGTGCCGGACGGTCTGACGGAGGGTCGGACGGTCCGCGATTGTGTGCGGACGGTCCGGCCGTGCTCAGAGTTGACTCACCATTTAGCGAAATGGTGGTGACGGTCGTCCTGTATATGAGTCCATCGGCATACCAGAATATGGCTGGGGAAACCCATTTGTCGCCGATGTGTTTGGTGCAATTGTTTCAGCGCCTAATTTATGTGATAAAAAATTAGGTATGTGAGTTTTTCCTAATGCATGTGCCATCCTCTCTATATCCTCCATGATACTTTTAATCCGATTATCAAAAGAAATTTTAATAGATGGAATATCATCGGCTGACCTGGCATCACCTATCGTGGGGAGCGATTGCAGCACGGCTAACATATACTCGGCGTTTATCTCCCTCTCTTGGACGGTCTTCTGGGGGCAGTCTACCCTGAAGTGCGAGAGGTACCACTTATTCGCACCTTGAGCACCTGATCCTTTTGTCGGTGGGCCTCCTCGTCTATTTTCTTCATGCCATCTTCTAATCTTTTATGCTCAGCGGCCGATAAATTAGTCAGCCTTGTGTTACTGTTTAGAGAAGCACCGTTGAGATCTTTAGAATCGGCCATGTAAGCCTGATTTTGTAGATATGCAACTTCGTCCCCAGCGGAGTCGCCAAAAAGTATGTTGGCACCTTTTTGGGGCACCAATCACCCAACAAGAACCAGCGGCGGTGCTCTCTGGTCAGGCGCGGACGGTCCACGGCACAGGGCCGGACGGTCCGCGACCTGGCACGAGGCTAGGGTTCCCTGCCTGACGGCCGGATGGTCCGCGCCCTAGGGCCGGACGGTCCGCGACCTGGCGATAGGGTCGTCTTCCTCCTCCTTGCTGGAATCTAGATCTCGTCCCTTGAGGGGAAAAGATCTTAAGGTGCTCTGGGTCGACAGGTCACCCGGGGCGTCCCCAGACGACGTGGAGTCGCCTAGAAATTAAGAGATCAATTCGAGGAAGAGGTCTTGGATGGATAACTAGATCTTGCCCCCCGGGAGGGGTGAGATCCTAGGCTCATCTTGGGATCGGCAGGCCACCTAAGACGGATCTAGATGACGTAGAGTCGAATAGGGGTGGAGGTGGATATGTGGAAGACTATAACTAGAACTATGCTACATCTACTCCTAGGGCAGGAAAAGTAAATAAGGTAATTGGTTCGATTGGAATGTGTTCAGGGGTTCTCAATCGGCCGTACCCCTTTATATTTATAGGGGAGTAGGTCTGGACCTTTTTCTAAGAGATAGCCAACAAACTCCCACGTGATTAGATGGATAACCACGCGCGAGATAAGGATAAACATCCAAGTTAATCTTATCTCGGGACACACGGACCGTCTGGGCCCAAGGACCAGACCATCCGCTCATTTTGATGTCCAACAACATGTGGATTGAAGTCAATACTAGAGTAACTAAACTAGGCCTTATGGTTACGGTGGTTAGCATCCATTGTTACGGCGTGGGCAGGTGCTTTGTGTATGCTTGAATACTGTATATTAGTAGCTGTACTAGAGCCTATAAGGTGCTGTAGTGGTTGGACGAATTTACAGCGAGCATGGTACTCTTGATCAACTTATTAACTGTAGTACTCCTGCACGATATAAGTATATTAATGGATACCTATATGGATACCGCATAATAATTATCAGAGATTAATTCATAGCTAATGGCTTCCATCCATCCATATCCATGAATCCATCACATGACACTTATGTGTGTTTTTAAGTGTATTCCTTGGTAGCTCTTGTTTTAGTTCATTTGTTAGTGTTTCCATGAGTTCTGATTTTTTTAACTTCAAACTTAAATTCTCCGGTTTGTAAAAAACACACTTCCCCTTGCAAACAATACTAATATGTGTTTTACAGTCTTTAGTGCACAACAATACGGAACTTTGTCGATAAAATAGCTATAGTCTTAAATTGATTACGCCATCATCTAGATCCATCGATCAATTACCGTGTGTTTGATTTCCTGCCTCTGCCGAGCTCTTGCACCCGCGGATTCCCAAAGCATCATTTGTTTGTTTTCCTGCATAACACAACCAGGCTCCACACATGCAAAAAATGGTTTCTCAGCCAGGCTCGTCAGATACGCGCGCCAGGAGCGTAGCTGATCGAGCAGGCCGCGTGCATACAGACCAAGCAGGCCGCTGCATACATCTTTGGTCTCGCACGTATTCCTAGAGCACTTTTTATTTTGTTTTTCCATTGTATATTTTAATTGAAATATTTAATCACTAAACCAATTTCAGATCTGTGTTCTTAATATTTTTACGAACAAAACTAGATTACACTTGCTATATAAATTTTAAAGATTTATTTATTTATTTTATCCCATCTTTATTTTGGTACGGATAACCAAACAAATGATACACTTGGCCTGAATGCACAAATACAAACAACCAAACAAAAGCCTGTTACATGGATCTAGCCTAATCATATAAGCCTGGCTCCTCAGCTACTGGCCAAGCCCAACCCGGTTGCCATCATGACGCAACCAATCACATGGTTAATGTATAACATATCTAGCATTGATGATCAATTTTTTTGCCCCTTTAGGAATAGTTAATTACTGGTCAAAACACTATAGTAACATCAACGAGGTTTGCTTCCTTAAAAGTACACTTGGATAAAATATGTGAAATAGATCTCCTATAGTACCACACCCTACAGTTGGATCACAGACGTGTGGGTTAGACCTTAGGTCGAGCTCAACCCAACTGCAGGGTGCAACGCTGCAGAGGATCTCGTTGTATGGTCCCCTTGGCCCTAGCCTAGCTAAAAAGGGATCTAATAGATTGAACAATCATAGTCATAAAACTAAATAAGAACGTGACCTTCTGTCAACCACCCCTAGTCTTTGGTGACCATGTTTATGGTGTCACAATGCACTGGACCATTATCTTTATACATGTCAGCTTGCTCATGAAGTTATGAAATATTGCATCTCATTATTACCGTTGCCCATACAAAATAAGTTTAAGGCGGCTACATGAATGCATCCATTTGATAACCTTTTGAGTAAACCTAGATTGACAATATGGTAATTGGTAATCATTGCATTGTGGTTGAGACGGTATACCACTACCGGAATTTCGCTCTTTGCCGAGTACCAAATATTTTGGCGAGTGCCACACAAAAAACCCTCGGTAAAAGAAAACACTCGGCGAAGAAGCTCTTTGCCGAATGTTTTAAATTTGACACTCGACAAATAGTTTCTTTGCCGAGTGTTTTATTTTTGACATTCGACAAAGAGCTTCTTTGCCGAGTGTTTTTTAACACTCGGTGTCAAAAATATAACACTCGGCAAAGAGCTCTTTGTAACACCCTGATTTTGGGGATATAAAATTTCTTTCTAATGATCACACAAAATCATGTGTTACTCTTCTCTCTCACACCCCAGGTTCTATCTCTCTCTAGATTTTCCCTCCATTTTTCCTTTTTAAGTAGACCTAGCTTAAGTTAGGGAGATTTAATTATTTATTTTTGCTAAAACATTTTGGATCATGACATGTTGCATCATGCTGAGCTTAAAATATTCTTTGAAGTGTTGCACATGTTTGAATTTATTTGAATTTGAAACCTAATTTGAATTTGGAATTGAAAACCCTATAGAAAAGAAATAGAAAAAGAATTAGAAAATCCAGATAAAAAAAGAGAAAGCAGCCCAGTCGGTCCACTAAGCCTAGCCAGGCAACACGCTCGCGCGCCCACGCCATCTGACATGCGGACCCCGCCTATCAGTGGCGGTTCTCCCTCGCGCACGCCCTCTCTCTCTCGCTCGCTGCCCAGTGGGGCCAGCCTGTCGGCGCCAGTTTTCTTCCCCACGCGCTCCCTCTCTCTCTCTGTCTCGCGGGCCCGTTTTGCCAGTCGTCAAGCCGTTGCCCCGTGCACCCCTTTCTTCTCTCTCTGCGCCGTGGGCCAACCTTGTTAGTTCCGCCTTCTCCACGCTCACCGTGGACCGGCGTGTGCGCACTCGCGCACGTCGCCGGGTTTCTCGGCCACGACGCCCGTCCACGTGCCCAGCCCTCTTTGTAAAGCCCCGTAAGTGCCCCGCGCACACCCCTCACCTCATTTCATGTAGCTTCGCCCTCTCTCGCGCTCTGCCCTCGCTGCCAGCTGCCGCCGGAGACCCGCGCCCGCGTCCTCAGCCATCCAGCTCATCGGAGACCGCTCCAAGCCTCCCCGAGCTCCGCCCTGAGGTGAGATACCTGTCCCCGTGCCCAATTTCCCTCATTGCGCCTTGTGTTCGTCCAATTTCGCCTTCGCCGGTGCTCGGCCGCGGCGGTCCGCCGTGCTCGCGCGGTGGCCGGCCGATTTAGCCCGGTCTAGTCCACCGGAGTAGACCCCTGTGTCACCCCTGCCTCTGCTGAAGTTAGCCCAAGCCGTAGCGTGCCTTAAGTCCCCTCCTAAAAGTCGCCTAGAGGGGGGTGAATGGGCGAAATCTGAAAAATACAAACTTAAGCACAACTACAAGCCGGGGTTAGCGTTAGAAATATAAACGATTCCGAAAGAGAGGGCGAAAACAAATCACAAGCAAATAAGAATGGATGGCACGATGATTTGTTTTACCGAGGTTTGGTTCTTGCGAACCTACTCCCCGTTGAGGTGGTCACAAAGACCGGGTCTCTTTCAACCCTTCCCTCTCTCAAACGGTCACTTAGACCGAGTGAGCTTCTCTTCTCAATCAAATGGGTCACTAAGTCCACTACAAGGACCACCACACAATTGGTGTCTCTTGTTTTGATTACAAGTGTTATGGAAACAAGAATGAGGAAGAAGAAAAGCAATCCAAGCGCAAGAGCTCAAAAGAACACAAAAGTCTCTCTCTCTAGTCACTAATTTGTTTGGAGTGATTCCGGACTTGGGAGAGAATTTGATCTCTTTGTTTGTGTCTAGTATTGAATGCTATAGCTCTTGTATGAGGTTTGAAGGCTGAAAACTTGGATGCATTGAAGTGTGGTGGTTGGGGGGTATTTATAGCCCCAACCACCAAAAGAACCGTTGGTGAGGGGTTCTGTCGAATGGCGCACCGGACAGTCCGGTGCGCCACCGGACACTGTCCGGTGCGCCAGCTACGTCACCAGGCCGTTGGGTTTCGATCGTTGGAGCTCTGACAATTGGGGCCACCGGACAGTCCGGTGGTGCACCGGACAGGTCCTGTAGACTGTTCGGTGCGCCTACTGGCGCCTGCTCTGACTTCTGCGTGCGCAGGCGCGCACTGTAGCGCATTTAATGTCTTCTGTAGACGACCGTTGGTGCGAAGTAGCCGTTGCTCCGCTGGCACACCAGACAGTCCGGTGTTACATCGGATAGTCCGGTGAATTATAGCGGAGTGGCCTCCCAAATTCCCGAAGCTGGCAAGCTCAGAGTCGATCTCCCTGGTGCACCGGACACTGTCTGGTGGCACATTGGATAGTCCGGTGAGCCAGACCAGGGCTGCCTTCGGTATACTTTGCTCCTTAGTTTTGAACCCTTTCTTTTGACTTGTATTGGTTTGTTGTGAACCTTTGGCACCTATAGAACTCATAATCTAGAGCAAACTAGTTAGTCCAATAATTTGTGTTGGGCAATTCAACCACCAAAATTCATATAGGAAAAGGTTTGACCCTATTTCCCTTTCAATCTCCCCCCTTTTTGGTGATTGATGCCAACACAAACCAAAGCAAATATAAAAGTGTTGAATTGAACTAGTTTGCATAATGTAAGTGCAAAGGTTGCTTGGAATTGAAACTAATAAACTTATTTCAATAGATGTGCATGGATGGTTTTCTTCTTACTTAAAATTTTGGACCTCATTTACACCACGGGTTTTGTTTTAGCAAATCCTTTGTAAAATTCTTTTCAAAAACCTTTTGCAAATAGTCAAAGGTACATGAATAAGATTGAAAGAAGCATTTTCAAGATTTTAAATTTTCTCCCCCTGTTTCAAATGCTTTTCCTTTGACTTAAACAAAACTCCCCCTAAATAGAATTCTCCTCTTAGTGTTCAAGAGGGTTTTGCAAGTTTTGAAGATACTACTTTCTCCCCCTTTTGAACACAATAAGATATTAATTTGAAAAAACTTTATTTTTAAAATTCGGTGGTGGTGCGGTCCTTTTGCTTTGGGCTCATACTTTCACCCCCTTTGGCATGAATCGCCAAAAACGGATACTAGTGAAATATAAGCCCTTATTCAAACTTTCTCCCCCTTTGGCAAACACAAAAATATGAGTGAAGATTATACCAAAGTGGAGAACGATGCGGAGTACCGGCAAATACAATTGGAGTTGAGTGGAAGCGCCTTCTTTGCCGAATACTTCATTTCCCTTTCATTATCTATGACTAAGCATAATATTATACTTGAAAACACATTAGTCATAGACATAAAAGAGATATGATCAAAGGTATATAAATGAGTTATGTGTGCAAAGAATCAATCAAAATTCCTAGAATCAAGTATATTTAGCTCATTCCTAAGTTTGGTAAATGTTTTCTCATCTAAAGGCTTGGTAAAGATATCGACCAATTGACCTTTGGTGTTTATATAGGCTATCTCGATATCCCCCTTTTGTTGGTGATCTCTTAGAAAGTGATACCGAATGGCTATGTGCTTAAAGCGGCTGTGTTCAACGGGATTATCTGCCATGCGGATTGCACTCTCATTGTCACATAGGAGAGGGACTTTGCTAAATTTGTAGCCATAGTCCCTAAGGGTTTGCCTCATCCAAAGCAATTGCGCGCAACAATGGCCTGCGGCAATGTACTCGACTTTGGCGGTAGAAAGAGCTACTGAGTTTTGTTTCTTTGAAGCCCAAGACACCAGGGATCTCCCCAGAAACTGACAAGTCCCTGATGTGCTCTTCCTATCAATCTTACACCCTGCCCAATCAACATCGGAATATCCTAATAAATCAAATGAGGATCCCTTGGGGTACCAAAGACCAAACTTAGGTGTTTGAACTAAATATCTCAAGATTCTCTTCACGACCCTAAGGTGAACTTCCTTAGGGTCTGCTTGGAACCTTGCACACATGCATACAGAAAGCATAATGTCCAGTCGAGATGTACATAAATAGAGTAAGGATCCTATCATCGACCGGTATACCTTTTGATCTATGGATTTACCTCCCGTGTCGAGGTCGAGATGCCCATTGGTTCCCATGGGTGTCTTGATGGGTTTGGCATCCTTCATTCCAAACTTGGTGAGAATATCTTGAATATACTTCGTTTGGCTGATGAAGGTGCCCTCTTGGAGTTTCTTGACTTGGAATCCTAGAAAATACTTCAACTCCCCATCATAGACATCTCGAATTTTTGAATCATGATCCTACTAAACTCTTCACAAATAGATTTGTTAGTAGACCCAAATATGATATCATCAACATAAATTTGGCATACAAACAAATCATTCTCAATGGTTTTAGTGAATAAAGTAGGATCGACCTTTCCGACTTTGAAGCCATTAGTGATAAGAAAATCTCTTAGGCATTCATACCATGCTCTTGGGGCTTGCTTGAGCCCATAAAGCGCCTTAGAGAGTTTATACACGTGGTTAGGATACTCACTATCTTCAGAGCCGGGAGGTTGCTCAACATAGACCTCTTCCTTGATTGGTCCATTGAGGAAGGCACTCTTCACGTCCATTTGGTAAAGCTTAAAGCCATGGTAAGTAGCATAGGCAAGTGATATACGAATTGACTCAAGCCTAGCTACGGGTGCATAGGTTTCACCAAAATCCAAACCTTTGACTTGTGAATACCCTTTGGCCACTAGTCGTGCCTTGTTCCTTGTCACCACACCATGCTCATCTTGTTTGTTGCGGAAGACCCACTTGGTTCCTACAACATTTTGGTTTGGATGTGGAACTAAATGCCATACCTCATTCCTTGTGAAATTGTTGAGCTCCTCTTGCATCGCCAGCACCCAATCCGAATCTTAAAGTGCTTCCTCTACCTGTGTGGCTCAATAGAGGAAACAAAAGAGTAGTGTTCACAAAAATGAGCAACACGAGATCGAGTACTTACCCCCTTATGAATATCTCCTAGGATGGTGTTCATGGGGTGATCTCTTTGGATTGCTTGGTGGACTCTTGGGTGTGGCGGTCTTGGATTTTGTTCATCCTCCTTGTCTTGATCATTTGCATCTCCCCCTTGATCATTGCCATCTTCTTGATGTGGCTCATCTTCTTGATCTTCTCCTTCATCATCTTGAGCCTCATCCTCATCTTGAGTTGGTGGAGATGCTTGCATGGAGGAAGATGGTTGATCTTGTGCTTGTGGAGGCTCTTCAAATTCCTTAGGACACACATCCCTAATGGACATGTTCCTTAGCGCGACGCACGGAGCCTCTTCATCATCTAGCTCATCAAGATCAACTTGCTCCACTTGGGAGCCGTTAGTCTCATCAAACACAATGTCACAAGAAACTTCAACTAGTCCAGTGGACTTGTTAAAGAATCTATATGCCCTTGCGTTTGAATCATATCCTAGTAAAAAGCCTTCTACAGCCTTAGGAGCAAATTTAGATTTTCTACCTCTTTTAACAAGAATAAAGCATTTGCTACCAAAGACTCTAAAATATGAAACATTGGGCTTTTTACCGGTGAGGAGTTCGTATGATGTCTTCTTGAGGATTCGGTGTAGATATAACCGGTTGATGGCGTAGCAAGCGGTGTTGACCGCCTCGGCCCAAAACCGATCCGAAGTCTTGTATTCATCAAACATGGTCCTTGCCATGTCTAATAGAGTCCTATTCTTCCTCTCCACTACACCATTTTGTTGTGGCATGTAGGGAGAAGGGAACTCATGCTTGATGCCCTCCTCCTCAAGAAAGCCTTCTATTTGTGAGTTTTTGAACTCCGTTCCATTGTTGCTTCTAATTTTCTTGATCCTTAAGCCGAATTCATTTTGAGCCCGTCTCAAGAATCCTTTCAAAGTCTCTTGGGTTTGAGATTTTTCCTGTAAAAAGAATACCCAAGTGAAGCGAGAATAATCATCTACAATAACTAAACAGTACTTACTCCCGCCGATGCTTATGTAAGCGATCGGGCCGAATAGGTCTATGTGGAGGAGCTCGAGTGGCCTGTCAGTTGCCATGATGTTCTTGTGTGGATGATGAACACCAACCTGCTTCCCTGCTTGGCATGCACTACAAATCCTGTCTTTCTCAAAATGAACATTTGTTAGTCCCAAAATGTGTTCTCCCTTTAGAAGCTTGTGAAGATTCCTCATCCCAACATGGGCTAGTCGGCGGTGCCAGAGCCAACCCATGTTAGTCTTAGCAATTAAGCAAGTATCGAGTTCAGCTCTATTGAAATCAACTAAGTATAGCTGACCCTCTAATACTCCCTTAAAAGCTACTGAATCATCACTTCTTCTAAAGACAGTAACACCTGTATCCGTAAAAAGACAGTTGTAACCCATTTTACATAATTGAGAAACAGAAAGCAAGTTGTAATCTAATGAATCTACAAGAAAAACATTGGAAATAGAATGGTCAGGTGATATAGCAATTTTACCCAATCCTTTGACCAAACCTTGATTTCCATCCCCGAATGTGATAGCTCATTGGGGATCTTGGTTTTTCTCGTAGGAGGAGAACATTCTTTTCTCCCCAGTCATGTGGTTTGTGCACCCGCTGTCGATGATCCAACTTGAGCCCCCGGATGCATAAACCTATAAAACAAATTTAGTTCTTGATTTTAGGTACCCAAACAGTTTTGGGTCCTTTGACATTAGATACAAGAACTTTGGGTACCCAAACACAAGTCTTTGATCCCTTGTGTTTGCCCCCAACATATTTGGCAACTACCTTGCCTGATTTGTTAGTGAGCACATACGAAGCATCAAAAGTTTTGAATGAAACATTATGATCATGATGCTTTAGGAGTTTTCTTTTTAGGCAATTTAGCATGTGTTGATTGTCTAGAACTAGATGCCTCACTCTTGTACATAAAAGCATGATGAGAGCCAGAGTGAGACTTTCTAGAATGAATTCTCCTAATCTTATCCTCAGGATAACCAGCAGGATACAAATATAACCCTCGTTATCCTGAGGCATGGGAGCTTTGCCCTTAACAAAATTAGACAATCTTTTAGGAGGGGCATTGAGCTTGACATTGTCTCCCTGTTGGAAGCCAATGCCATCCTTAATGCCAGGGCGTCTCCCACTATAGAGCATACTTCTAGCAAAATTAAATTTCTCATTTTCCAAGTCATGCTCATTGATTTTAGCAGTTAATGTAGCTATGTGATCATTTTATTGTTTAATTAAAGCAAGGTGATCATGAATAGCATCTACATGAACATCTCTACATCTAGTGCAAATAGAAACTTTCTCAATAGTAGATGTAGAGGGTTTGCAATCATTTAATTCAAAAATCTTAGCATGTAAAATAGCATTCTCATCTCTAAGATTGGAAATGGAAATATTGCAAACATCTAGTTCCTTAGCCTTAGCAATCAATTTTTCATTCTCATTCCTAAGGCAAGAAAGAGAGTCATTCAATTTGCAATCTTAGCAATTAAATTGGCATTATCATTTCTAAGACTAACAATTGAATCAGCACAAACATCAATCTTTTCAACCTTAGCAATTAATTTTGCATTTTCATTTCTAAGGTTGGAAACAGTGTCATGGAAAGTGCTTAGCTCACTAGTTAATTTTTCTCTACCTCCTGAGCATAAGCATTTTTAACTTTAACATGCCTTTTGTTTTCTTTAATTAGGAAGTCCTCTTGGCTATCCAAGAGTTCATCCTTCTCATGAATAGCGCTAATCAATTCATTTAATTTTTCCTTTTGTTGCATGTTTAAGTTGGCAAAAAGAGTGAACAAATTATCCTCATCATCACTAGAATTAGCCTCATCACTAGAGGTTGCATATTTGGTGGAGGATTTTGATTTTACCTTCTTCTTGCCGTCCTTCGCTATAAGACACTTGTGGCCGACGTTGGGGAAGAGGAGTCCTTTGTTGACGGCGATCTTGGCGGCGTCCTCGTCGTCGGAGGAGTCGGTGGAGCTCTCGTCGGAGTCCCACTCCCGGCAAACATGGGCATCGCTGCCCTTCTTCTTGTAATACTTCTTCTTTTCCTTCCTCCTTCCCCTCTTGTCGTTTTCCCTATCACTATCACTAGACAATGGACATTTAGCGATAAAATGACCGGGCTTACCACATTTGTAGCAAACCTTCTTGGAACGGGACTTGAAATCTTTCCCCTTCCTTTGCTTGAGAATTTGGCGGAAGCTCTTGATGATGAGCACCATCTCCTCATTGTCGAGCTTGGAGGCATCGATGGGGACCCTACTCGGTGTAGAGTCTTCTTTCTTCTCCTCCGTTGCCTTGAATGCAACGAGTTGTGCTTCGGGTACGGAGGAGGAGGCGCCTTGCTCGATGATCTTCTTGGAGCCTTTGATCATTAATTCAAAGCTCACAAATTTGCCTATCACTTCCTCGGGAGACATTAGTTTATATCTTGGATCACCATGAATTAATTGAACTTGAGTGGGGTTAAGAAATATGAGTGATCTAAGAATAACCTTGACCATTTCATGGTCATCCCACTTGGTGCTCCTGAGGTTGCGCACTTGGTTCACCAAGGTCTTTAGCCGGTTGTACATGGCTTGCGGGTCTTCTCCTTGGTTGAGCATAAAACGACCGAGCTCCCCCTCGATCGTTTCCCTCTTGGTGATCTTTGTTACTTCATCTCCTTCATGCGCCGTTTGAGTATGTCCCAAATCTCCTTGGCGCTCTTCAATCCTTGCACCTTGTTATACTCCTCTCGACTTAGAGAGGCGAGGAGTATTGTGGTGGCTTGTGAGTTGAAGTGCTGGATTTGGGCAACTTCGTCCGAATCATAGTCCTCATCCCCTACGGATGGTACCTGTACACCAAACTCAACAACGTCCCAAATACTAGTGTGGAGTGAGGTTAGGTGATGTCTCATTTTATCACTCCACATGTTATAATCTTCGCGTCAAAAACCGGTGGTTTGCCTAATGGAACGGAAAGCAATGGAGTACGTTTAGAAATGCGAGGGTAGCATAGGGGAATCTTACTAAACTTCTTGCGCTCATGGCGCTTAGAAGTTACGGACGGCGTGTCAGAGCCAGAGGTGGATAGCGATGAAGAATCGGTCTCGTAGTAGACCACCTTCTTCATCTTCTTTTTGTCACCACTCCGATGCGACTTGTTGTGGGAGTGTGATTCTCCCTTTCCTTTGGAGCCGGACTCCCTTGACGGAGCCTTCCCGAGGCTTGTAGCGGGCTTCTCGCCGGTCACCATCTCCTTCTTGGCGTGATCTCCTGACATCACTTCGAGCGGTTAGGCTCTAATGAAGCACCAGGCTCCGATACCAATTGAAAGTCGCTTAGAGGGGGGGTGAATAGGCGGAATCTGAAAATTACAAACTTAAGCACAACTACAAGCCAGGGTTAGCGTTAGAAATATAAACGAGTCTGAAAGAGAGGGCGAAAACAAATCACAAGCAAATAAGAATGGATGGCACGGTGATTTGTTTTACCGAGGTTCGGTTCTTGTGAACCTACTCCCCGTTGAGGTGGTCACAAAGACCGGGTCTCTTTCAACCCTTTCCCTCTCTCAAACGGTCACTTAGACCGAGTGAGCTTCTCTTCTCAATCAAATGGGACACTAAGTCCACTACAAGGACCACCACACAATTGGTGTCTCTTGTTTTGATTACAAGTGTTATGGAAACAAGAATGAGGAAGAAGAAAAGCAATCCAAGCGCAAGAGCTCAAAAGAACACAAAAGTCTCTCTCTAGTCACTAATTTGTTTGGAGTGATTCCAGACTTGGGAGAGGATTTGATCTCTTTGTTTGTGTCTTGTATTGAATGCTATAGCTCTTGTATGAGGTTTGAAGGCTGAAAACTTGGATGCATTGAAGTGTGGTGGTTGGGGGGGGTATTTATCGCCCCAACCACCAAAAGAACCGTTGGTGAGGGCTTCTGTCGAATGGCGCAGCGGACAGTCCGGTGCGCCAGCCACGTCACCAGGCCGTTGGGTTCCGACCGTTGGAGCTCTAACAATTGGGGCCACCGGACAGTCCGGTGGTGCACCGGACAGGTCCTGTAGACTGTCCGGTGCGCCTACTGGCACCTGCTCTGACTTCTGCGCGTGCAGGCGCGCACTGTAGCGCATTTAATGTCTTCTGTAGACGACCGTTGGCATGAAGTAGCTATTGCTCCGCTGGCACACCGGACAGTCCGGTGTTACACCAGACAGTCCGGTGAATTATAGCGGAGCGGCCTCCCAAATTCCTGAAGCTGGCAAGCTCAAAGTCGATCTCCCTGTTGCACTGGACACTGTCTGGTGGTGCACCGGACACTGTTCGGTGGCACACCGGACAGTCCGGTTCGCCAGACTAGGGCTGCCTTCGGTATACTTTGCTCCTTAGTTTTGAACCCTTTATTTTGACTTGTATTGGTTTGTTGTGAACCTTTGCCACCTGTAGAACTCATAATCTAGAGCAAACTAGTTAGTCCAATAACTTGTGTTGGGCAATTCAACCACCAAAATTCATATAAGAAAAGGTTTGACCCTATTTCCCTTTCATCTCCCCGTGGCCGGAATGGCTCACCGGAGTTTCTCCGACCCGCCTGAGGCCTTCTCACCACCGTTCTACCCTCTCTGCCCGTGGATTCATGGCCTCATCCCCGCCACTGAGTTCACCGTGGCGCCCTCTTCCCCTCTGCCCAACTCCGGCGACCCTGGAGCCACCCTGGCTCGCGCCTGCCTCAACTCCGGCGACCTCACCGCCGCGGAGAGGAGCGGCGCCGCTTCACGCATGTCTGTTTTCTTGGTCTGATTTCCCCCGTCTGATCTTGATCGCACGGCCCGGACCGCGGGATACCGCTTCACGCACGCGCGCCTGACGCCCTGGCTCGCCTGTCAGCACCACCCGTAGCCGCTCATTCTTCCCGGTCTGATTTCCTCCGTCTGATCTTGATCGAACGGCTCAGACCCCCTTGAACCCCCCGGACCCCCTTCGGACCCCCTCGGACCCCCTCGGACCCCCTCCGTCCGATCTTGATCGAACGGCTCGGACCACCCCCGGACCCAGCCGTCCGTTTCCCCCCTGGCGCTGGTCCCGCTCGGTCAGCGTGCTCTCCCGCTCTGTAACTGACACCCCCTAGCCCGCCTGTCAGCGCTCGCCCGCCCGCACGTGCCCTCGGTCACAGATCTAATCTCAGCCGTTGGTTTCTGATCCAACGGTTAGATTCACCCGATACCCCTTCGCATGGCTGTTTTGCTTAAGAAACCCCCTGGTTTTAGGAAATCAACCCGCCGTCCTCTGTTTTAGCGCATAGGTCCCTGGTTTGTTTTAATTAGACCCCTGGACTTTTATCTTATCACAAAATTAGCCCTAATATCATATTTTGAATTCCCAAACTTGTTTATTTCATAACTTTTGCATATGAACTCCAAATTGGGTGATTCAAATTGCAAAATGTTCATAGAATTATTCTCTGTTTAAATAAAATGGTTTCACTTACTGTCTACACACTCTAATTTTTAGGATTGAATATGAACTAATGAAGGTGTATGTTTTATTTATTTAATAAATAAATAAAGGAGAACCTTAGAGATTTAAACTTGTTTAATCTTATGAAATTAACGATAGGTATTGCGTGAGTTCATCTCTGTTCTAAATTATAGGTCACAATAAAATAAATGGATCTATGATTATGTACTTGTAAATAACACTTAGGTAAATAATAATCTATTTTTCAAATAAAGTTAATGTATGTCATAGTTTATGTTATACTTCGAATTCATTATGTAACACCCCTGGTGTTACTATAACTAAAACTTGAGCATGGCATCATAAACATTAGCATTGCATATGTTTGACACACCTAGAGTGCATTCACTAGGTAAAAATTTCAAACAAGTGTATTGTTTTTAGTATTTTGCAAATAGACCCCTGGTTAAGGAACTTGACCCTGAATAGGGATTATTGGGGCAAAACTTAACCCAACTGAGAAAACCTAAAGGCTTTAGGGGAAAAGTCATAAAATGTCCCCAAAAACAAAGTTGAGTTACATTTATACCCCTGGGATACCAAAAATCCCGATTCAAACCCTGGAAAAACCAAAAAAAAATCAAACCCTAGGGACCTATGTGCAAAATTGATGCACATTTGGACTAAAGTGTAAAAACTAGTATGTTTAAACCCATAAAGTCATTTGGTCCACATTTGAGGAGATTTACAAGCAAAACCCTTGGTTTTGGACTTATTTGCAAAATGGACCCTATTAAGTTCTAATCTAAGTCTGAAATTTTAGAGTTTTGGCCCAACTTTGGGGCTTTGTAACTTTCAAAGAATAAGGTCTTTACCCTAGATCACCACACCAAAGTTGTAGAGCAATCAAAGGAGAACAATTTTGCTGAAGAGAGCAAGCCCTGTTCTTGTGAGAAATTTGGAGATAATCATGCTCAAACTTGGACTGTCAGACTAGTACAGTCTGAATTTCAAGTTGACAGTGACTTTACTCTAAGTTTGAGAGCCAATTCAACTATGATCCAGTGCAAGTTTGAGAATGATTTCAATAACAAACTTGTAGATGGTAGGTGGCACTACAACTTTGATGCGGAAGGCTGGTTCAGGTGCCACATAAAAATCGAAGGAAATCAAGCTCCAACTTGGTCTGTCAGACAAGATTTTTACTGAATCTGGCACACTGTTCACCGTCTTCAGAAATATCGCGCCGTGGATAAGGGACAGCCCTTGCCGGCGATAAGAACAACACGGCGGCCGGGATGGGCTGGAGGCCACAGTAAATATCCTTGGCTACGTGGCAGTAACTCTCCCCGGTGGCGGGCTCCGATTAAACGACGACCCCATGCCATCACCGGAATCCGCCGCGCGGAAAGCTTGCCAGCGCACCTGAAATTCGCTCTTCTTCTCCAACTCCGGTCGACGGCCTATAAATTGATCTCGGCCTTTGTTTCTTCTCCCCATTACGCACCTCAGTGCTTAAGCAATCGACTCAATTCCGCCAGAGAACTTGCGCAGCCCAATTCCCTCTCTCCGCTGTTCTTAGCTCCGCCGCGAAGAACTTCCCCGTGGCCAGCGGTCCTCGGGTGAGTACTTATCCAATTGTTTGATGTTCTTACTTGCTGTCAGCCTCCTATTGCCCCCAGGATCAACTAATTGAATTGCGGCCGAAGTCTTTCACCAGAACGCGTGCTTGCTCTGTAGAACGTCGCCTTAACCCCCTCACCGTCGACCCGCTCTTCGGGTCTTGTTCTACCCCAAACCAAAGGTGTCCGTAGACCCTGGAGCACCCGTGAACCTATCCCCAGCCTTAATTCGGTCATCCCCATCGTCGTTTGGTCGGAACACGTTCACCCCCTTGTCCATCCGCCCGGTCACCGTGAACTGATCGATTCAGTGTCCCCTCGGTGAAATTAATGGAGGGGAAATGGCCGGGGTGGATCCAATTGTGTCCCTGTCGCTTGGGAGCTCCAGCCGTAGCGGCATCCGGCCGGTCCAGCTCGCCAGTGCTCAGCTCCCAGCACGGATCGCCGTCGGGGACCTCACCTGTGAAGGAATAGAACCTCAGGGACCTCGGTGCAAGTTGTCAGTGACTGATACAAATAGTGTCTGAACCCATTCGCAGTTTGACAGAAACGCAGGGGTCGTTCTGCAAAACCGCCAGGGTGCGGGCGCGCGCGGGCGCCTTTCTCCCTCTGAGCTGGGCCACTGGGCTGAAATCAGCCCAGTACTATTCACCTATTTTCTTTTTCTTTTTACTCCAGAGCTCAGAGGGAGAAAGGCGCCCCTCTGAGCTTCGGAAGATCACGACCTCATTTTCTTCAGGAGTAGGAGAAGTTTTCTCTCTGTCGTCAGCCCTCACAATAGACACATCTCGAAAATATCTCCCCCTCATATTGTCAAGATGACTCTGTTTAATACTTGATTTTCCGAAAACCGTGTGGCTTGGTCGCCATGGTCGGTCTTCGGACTCTTCCCCACCACTTTCCACATCATAACTGTCGCTATCACCAGTATCTTCAGATAAACCTTCCAAAATCTCTTTGGTAATTTTCTCTGTATTGGTCTTCGCCATTGATTCAAGGAAGCTAAGGTGCATTTCCTCAGAAAGACTTAGCTTCGGATCAACAGCAACTTTCTTGTCTGAAGACATCTCCGTAAGCACTGGAAAAGTGCTCTCAAAACCGAAGCTTAAAATTTAAGCAAGTTTTGTTGCGTAGGCTAAAGGTTGAGTGAGCAGGAGCAGATGGCAAGAAAGCGTGCCAATTAAGCTCGTGGTGTGCTCTTATTTATACGCCTGGTGCGTTGCATGCTGCAGGGCCCGCCTGTCAATGATTGTTGCTATCCTAGCAAAGGGAAGGTGTTTTTTCGGACCTTCGGCTTAGGGCCTTCGTCCATATCGCAATCTGAATTTATCATTCTAACAAATTAATATTGCGAGGGGCTACTGTTGGGGGCCTTCGGCTTCCGAAGGTCCTCAAAAACATGATTTAACAAAGTTTCCGGAGTATAATGCATGAACAGGTATCTTCGGACTTGGATTAAAACCACGGTGTGAAGAAGCACAAGAGGAATACGAAGGATGGCGCGAAGCCGAAGCTGTACGCAGGATAGCTTTGGCAAGATAGCGGAAAAGGAAACCGACTCAAAGATGAAAAGGCTTCGGAGAAAGCTGCTTATACGAAATGCCGAAGCTACCACTTGTGAAGCTTCGGAGTTATAGCATGCCCGAAGGTGAAGGATTGAACCGACTTAAAGATAGATTGACCCTTTAGTCCATAAGGGCCTGAGTCATCATTGTAAACTTTTGTAAAGGGCATGAATGTAATTCTGCATGGGCTGTGTCCCTTGCCTATAAATAGGTGAACAGTACTCCCGTACTGTTCACGCTGACTGGGCATTTGCTTTTGCGTCACGCTTGTACTTTTGCCTTCCTCAAGATCGAAGGTACATTTGTAATTTAAAATCATTTTTATTTTTCCATGATAATGAAATAGAAATGATTCTGTGATAATATTTAATTGTTTATTTTATATCTCATGCTTTATATGAATCATTCGTCATTTATTGCCATGTTTACGAAGGTATGTCTTTCGTAACCTTCGTCCGAAACTCATTATTTCCCGAAGGGGTATAATGTTTCGGAGGACGAAGGACTTTAACACTTAACACTTTTTATGTTGCCTTGTTCTTAACTCTTAGCATTTGAGAACAAGTCCCCAACATTGGCGCCCACCTCCGGTGAACTCACTTCCACTTTTTGAGTTTTGAACACCTTCGACAAGCATAGACCTTCGTCATGGCGCCGAAGAAAGCTTCAGCAACAGGGGCTGCAGCTCTGCAACCGCTGGACCCCAATCAGGAGACTCTCTCTCTTCGGGAGGCCCGAAGCCAGAAGAGGAAGGTCACCAGTCCAACGCCTCAGGAGGATGAGTTAGATCAAGAAATTAGAGATATGGAGATGCTTCATCAACAGGTGCAAAGGAAGAAGGAAAAGATGGCCAGGCTAGCTGAATTACAAAGGCAGATAGACGAAGCCTCTGAAGAAGTTCGTCATCTTACTCAAGATGAGCAGAACCGAAGGCCCCAGCACAGAGAGCTTCATCAGGAGGGCTTCTTCAACGAAGATGACTGGTATGAGAATTTCCATCAAAGAAATTTTGCTTTTGATGATGCTTCTCCTCTATCAGCTGAGTTGCAGGCTACACCCTGGCCTCCATCCTACAAGCCACCCCAACTCCCCATGTACGACGGCCACTCCGATCCGAAGCAGTTTTTAATGAGCTACGAAGCAACAATATCTTCGTATGGTGGCAATACTGCAGTCATGGCGAAGTCTTTTGTCATGGCTGTCAGGAGTGTTGCTCAAACCTGGTACTCCTCTCTTCGGCCAGGAACAATCACTTCATGGCAAAAGCTGAAGGACATGTTGTTAACCAGCTTTCAAGGGTTTCAAACGAAGCCGGTTACTGCTCAAGCTCTATTCCAGTGTACCCAGGATCACGAAGAATACCTTCAGGCGTATGTCTGAAGGTTCCTACGTCTGAGGGCACAGGCACCAACAGTGCCCAATGAAATCGTCATTGAGGCCATGATTAAGGGACTTCGGCCGGGACCTTTAGCTCAATACTTCGCTAGGAAGCCTCCTCAAACTTTGGAGAAGCTGCTCCAGAAGATGGACGAGTATATCCGAGCTGACAATGACTTCCGCCAAAGAAGGGAAGAAGCATACAAGTTCTCTGAGATGACCAGGGGCTTCGGAGGAAGATTTCATCCGAGGCATGTCAGGTCAATTCACAACTCTACTCAGCCTGATGATAGAGGGAGTCAACAGCAAAGGCCACAGTACTCTTCGCAGGCTTCGGGACAACAGCAGCAGGCTTCGGGGCAGCAGCAAAGCTCCTTCCGGCCACCAGCTCCAAGGGGCAGAGGCGCCAGGGGCTTCGGAGGAAGGTTCGGGGACCAGCCAAGAAAAATTTATTGTCTGTTTTGTGGTGAGGACAAGGGCCACACCACCAGGATGTGCCATGTCACCATCCAGAAGCAAAAGGAGATTTCCGAAGCTGCAGCACAACAGAGTCAGCCGAAGCAAGTCATGCACACCGCTTCATATCATTCGCCCTACATTCCAGAATATGTAGGCAACCACCCTGCAGCTTCTGTTGCTTCGGCAAGTCAACCTCAAGCATCTTGGCAACAGCTTCCGCCTCCGCCACCGTTGCAACGAGGCCAGCAGCCAGAAGGGAGTCAGCATACTCAACACCAAAGGGACTTTAGAGAGGAGTCCGAAGCTCGCACAGTCAATAGCACTGTGCCAGAGTCGAAGCACATTTATTGACAAATATCCTACCTTGATGGCGGTCTCTTGCATTTAGTATTATTTTCTTTTTAACAAGGAGCACTTATGGGAGACTAGAGTGCTTTTTGTCGATTTAAATTTCTTGTAATAGTTTTGTTTTTTGCCACAAGAAAAATATATCTTCTCCACAGGTCTAAGTCGCCGAAGCTTAAAGATTTGTGACAGCAAGGAGGACCTTCGAATTATCAAAAATTTATTTTAAAGGCACACAGTGTGCATTCTTCGAAGCAGCAAAAAGTCGTTCTAAGGAACGCAGTGTAAGTTTGCTGAAGCTACAAAAAGCCATTCCTAAGGGAGCGCAGTGTAAGTTTTCTGCTCAAAAGTCGTTCCAAAGGGAATGCAGAGCTTACAGCAAAAAATAAACGCTGATACCGCCTAAGTAAAGGGCGAAGCGCGAAAAGTCAACGCAAATACCGCCGAAAGTAAAAGGCAAAGAAGCTCCTAAGGGAGGCTTACAGCGAAAAATAAACGCTGATTCCGCTGAAGTAAAAGGCGAAGAAGCTCCTAAGGGAGGCTTACAGCGAAAAGTCAGCGCTGATATAAAAAGATTGTGTATTTTTATTGCAGGAATGTGTGTATCTTCGGCACAAATATCATTTTGCATAACATAACATCATCACATCATTTTGCATAACATAAGCATCATACATCATACTGCATATGGCGCAAGAAGGGGATACAGTACCGACCTTCGGAGTATACTTTGAAAAAGTGAAAATCGTGCTAAGGCATAAAAAGTGAATACAATATTGATCTTCGGAGTACAGCTTCAGAGAATGTTCTCAAAAAGCATGGATATGCTTCATCAGAGCAGTATCGAAGTTGTCGTGATACATAAAAGTTTTTCTTCACGAAGCATGAAAAGAAGGGAAGGTGTTTTTTCGCCGAAGGCTCAAAAACGGTATGTATGTAAATTTTCATGCATCGTAAAGAATTGAGCTATAAAAAACTCGTATATTACATTCAAAGTTACAAAATATCACATGGATTACATTTCAAATGTTTTTACAATAACATCTAGTCCTCCCTAAGCACTACTTCTGCAGCTTCATTAAGTAGTTGTTCAACAACTTTATCCATGATAGCTTTGGTCATTTGTCTAATTTCGTCATCCCCCTTCGCGTGGGGGCCCGCAGATGATTCAGCAGGTTCTGAGGGAAAGTAGATACAGACTTATTACTATTACAAACCGTTATCAAGTTTGAAATCAAAAATTACAACAAAGAGACAAAAACCACTAGTTAATACCTATTTGCCCTTCGGGCTCTGCGCTTGTCTCGGCAGCCTCTGCTACTTTTCTAGCATCATGGATGCCTTTTTCGCTTTTTGAATAATTTCTCGGGCCATTTCCCGGCCACCATTGTCCCAGATATCGGTGAAAAATTTTCCACCGACTATGCTAGCTTCGGCCGAAGGGTCTTTTGCATCTTCGAAGGGCAAGGCGGTTTCGGATTGCGCTAAAGTTTTCACGTGCTCGCAACCTTTCCTCTCCAAAATGGTAGCAATCCCCCTGGCACCCGAAAAAGCGCATATGTCTCCATGGCTATTCAAAATTTCCTCAAAGGCCTCAGCTTTGTGATTAATCCATTCGATTGGGCCTTCGGGGTTGCCTCTTGTGAAGTTTTCTTCGCTCGAGAACGCGCCAATGCTGGCGAAGCTAGCTTTCATTTTCTTAACGTAGTCCATAGATTTGTCATAGCATCTTTTCTTGGACGAACGAAGCTCTTCAACGGTTCCTTCTAAATGATTTGCCCATTGGTCGCTAATTTCTCGCTTCATTTCTTCAAGTATGCGTTCTTCCTTAGCCCGGGCTAATTGCTTCCGAAGATCGTCAATCTCGTGCTTTTGAGCCTCGGCCTGTGCTTTAGAGGCAGCTTCGTCTTCCTTTATCTTATCTATCAATGTAATTAGAATTTTGTCCTTTTCCAAAGCTTCATTTCTTAGCTTGATAACCTCTGTTTGAAGGTTATTGAGAGCGATAGTGCAGCTTTCGTCTTCAGCATTCTTTTGTGCCCTTAAGGCATTGCTGAGTATTAAGCCCTGTTCAAGAAAATGAATAGAGTTGCATAAGAATAAAAGATTAATTCAAAATTCATAAGCTTCAAAATTCACAATTTTTGTACCTTCAGACTATTGTATGCAAGGCTATCCGCAAGATCATCCTTCGTCATCGCGCAGAGGCCAGCCTCAAGCTTCGGGAACCTCATGCTTCTAGCCATCTCCCGGCAGACGGGTAATTCCTTGTTATCTGGAAGACAGAATAAGAAGTCGTCTTCGTCCGTGCCGTTGAATACTAAGGCCCCTTTTGGGTACCTCAGTTCTTGTGCATAGTGATTAGCTTCGAAAATTTCTTCTTCAGATAATCTTTTTCCCGAAGCATGTCGAATAATATAATCGAGGGCTTTGGAGGATGCTTCGGGGGCAGCAGTGCCAGTTTCTTCAGCTAAAATTGGCTCTGTCATTTTTGCTTCTTCGGCCTCTAAGGATTTTACCTTAGTGGGCTCTGAAGGCCCAGCTTTAGTCTGAGATTGTTGCTTTGGAGCTTCAGCAACAATGATTTCAGTTTCTACTTCGGAAGTTTCAGCAATCTTTTTCGGAGTTGTGCTTAAAGACTTAATGGTCTCCGAAACATCTAGCACATTAGCCATTCTTTTTCTTTTCGGGGTCATCACTAGCCCCTTCTGGTTTTTTGTTGTCTCAATTTTTGTTGAAGGACTTAAAATTTCCAATATTTTTGTTCCTTCAGTCCTCGGTTCGTCTGCTTTCTCTGTTGAAGGTACTTCGGTTTTTTCTTCGATTTTCGGCACTGGAGACGGTCCTTTAGTTTCGGTGGCCGAAGAGACCTCACCAATAAACTCAGGCACTGTGGCCGGTTCAATATAACGTGCCCGGTGTGTGAGCACCTTTACCTTCTTCCTTTGCGGCGCTGGCTCGCTAGGAGCATCCGAAGCAACTTCCTTTACAGGAGAAGTATTTTTCCTTTTGTGGCCTAACACCGGGTAATGGTAGTCAGGGTAGACAAACCTAATTGCATCAAATACCCGGTTAAGCCTCTTCTTCTTTCGGCCTCCGAAGGCCGCTGATAATGCAGTATCTTCGGCCTTCGAGTATACCCCAAGCAGTTCGTCACTTACGGCCTCAATACTCTTTAACCAGTCATCATCTGGTTCAACAAACTTATCTCCATATTTGAATGTGTATTTCAGTTTAACTAACCCACCTTCGTCAGATTCCTTGATGGTCTCCTTCGGCATTTCCCACTTTCCTGCAAGTGGCCAAACTCTGAAGGCAATATGCTCTTGGACCAAATCCCTTGTCCCAATAAAAGAGCAGATCACGCCGAAGGCTCTCTGGCATTCTTCAGCTGATTCATCCATTTCTACCTTCGGCTTTCGGAGGCCGAAGCGTTGCCAGATAGGGCGCATAATGATACCCTTAACATCCTCCTGTGCTGTTAAGTCATTCTTCACATAGAACCATTCTATCATCCAGGTACCGGGCCACCTTTTCCGAAAGGTTGGCACGGGGCAGCTTGACCCGGAGCGAGCACCGAAGCTGTAACAACCGAAGTTGTTGTGATATTGTTCTTTCTCAAGGGTTTCGTCTCATATATTAACTCGTGAATATTGCAAAAGCTTTTGGCATTCGGTTCCAAACCTTGGCTTCTCATAGCCTAGACAAAGATTCCCATTCTTACAATAGCTTCGGGAGTAATCTGGTGGAGATAGACCTGAAATGTCTTCAGAACTTCAACAACAAAGCTGCTCAGAGGGAACCGAAGTCCAGCCTTCAAAAAGCTTCGGAAGATCACGACCTCATTTTCTTCAGGAGTAGGAGAAGTTTTCTCTCTGTCGTCAGCCCTCACAATAGACACATCTCGAAAATATCTCCCCCTCATATTGTCAAGATGACTCTGTTTAATACTTGATTTTCCGAAAACCGTGTGGCTTGGTCGCCATGGTCGGTCTTTGGACTCTTCCCCCCCACTTTCCACATCATAACTGTCGCTATCACCAGTATCTTCAGATAAACCTTCCAAAATCTCTTTGGTAATTTTCTCTGTATTGGTCTTCGCCATTGATTCAAGGAAGCCAAGGTGCATTTCCTCAGAAAGACTTAGCTTCGGATCAACAGCAACTTTCTTGTCTGAAGACATCTCCGTAAGCACTGGAAAAGTGCTCTCAAAACCGAAGCTTAAAATTTAAGCAAGTTTTGTTGCGCAGGCTAAAGGTTGAGTGAGCAGGAGCAGATGGCAAGAAAGCGTGCCAATTAAGCTCGTGGTGTGCTCTTATTTATACGCCTGGTGCGTTGCATGCTGCAGGGCCCGCCTGTCAATGATTGTTGCTATCCTAGCAAAGGGAAGGTGTTTTTTCGGACCTTCGGCTTAGGGCCTTCGTCCATATCGCAATCTGAATTTATCATTCTAACAAATTAATATTGCGAGGGGCTACTGTTGGGGGCCTTCGGCTTCCGAAGGTCCTCAAAAACATGATTTAACAAAGTTTCCAGAGTATAATGCGTGAACAGGTATCTTCGGACTTGGATTAGAACCACGGTGTGAAGAAGCACAAGAGGAATACGAAGGATGGCGCGAAGCCGAAGCTGTACGCAAGATAGCTTCGGCAAGATAGCGGAAAAGGAAACCGACTCAAAGATGAAAAGGCTTTGGAGAAAGCTGCTTATACGAAATGCCGAAGCTACCACTTGTGAAGCTTCGGAGTTATAGCATGCCCGAAGGTGAAGGATTGAACCGACTTAAAGATAGATTGACCCTTTAGTCCATAAGGGCCTGAGTCATCATTGTAAACTTTTGTAAAGGGCATGAATGTAATTCTGCATGGGCTGTGTCCCTTGCCTATAAATAGGTGAACAGTACTCCCGTACTGTTCACGCTGACTGGGCATTTGCTTTTGCGTCACGCTTGTACTTTTGCCTTCCTCAAGACCGAAGGTACATTTGTAATTTAAAATCATTTCTATTTTTCCATGATAATGAAATAGAAATGATTCTGTGATAATATTTAAATGTTTATTTTATATCTCATGCTTTATATGAATCCTTCGTCATTTATTGCCATGTTTACGAAGGTATGTCTTTCGTAACCTTCGTCCGAAACTCATTATTTCCCGAAGGGGTATAATGTTTCGGAGGACGAAGGACTTTAACACTTAACACTTTTTATGTTGCCTTGTTCTTAACTCTTAGCATTTGAGAACAAGTCCCCAACATATATGGTTATGTTAGAACGCGAAGAAGAAGTGGAAGTCACCGAAGAAAGGATACCACCACCCTCGGATTCTCAAGCAGGCAACTGCTTCTACTTTGATATTTGTGGATCCGAGCCAGACTCACCTGTTAACGAAGGCAAGCCCCGGTGTATTTGCCACCTCCTTGATGTTTTAAATTCTTTCTCACCTACTTGATGCATTAGGTGATAGGAGTTGCTTGATTAAACAATTCCTGCATTACCTTCCTTGATCTTGATTACTCTCCTTGATACCCTGATTTACAAAAGGTTTTACTATGCTTAGTATTGCTTTAGAAAAACAAAATGTTTTGTTTTTACAAAATGTGATGTGGCAAAAGTGGGTGGAATGTTTTGAAAATAAAAACTTGATGGTGGATCCATCATGGCCGTGATGGGTTCAACATCGGAAAAGATGTACCTCTGCCAGGTACCAGACTTTGGGTTTAAATGATTAAACTTAGACCAGGCGGGTGACTTGCACGAGAAGAGAGTCTCGGTGTAGTGTCTCCGTCTGAGTCGATTAAGGACCGTCTCGATGTAGGCCTGCTGACCGAGGACCCTTTAACTGGTCACATGCCTCGTCATGGGTAAGCTTTGCCTCGGGCGGACTAAGGCCAGAATAAGATAACACGAAATGGGCGTGGAGCGGTGGTGAGAGTAGCGTGTACCCTCTGTGGCAAGAGGCTGGACGGTGGTGTATCTGTGCTCTCGGTTTGCGTGAATCTGATCTGGTCTTAAGAAACTCGGTGGCGGGTTGACATATGCAAGGGTTAAGTGCTACATATGTCGTGTGATTGGAGATCCTCAGCTGAGTATAATCGAATCGGATCGCCGTACCTCCGCGGTTATGGAGACTTGGCCACTGACTTACACGTAGCAATCCACTAAAGATGAAGGGATTGATGAGAAACTGGCTAGTTCAGGACAAGTGTTTGAACTAGGTTAGCAAGAACTCTAGCTGCAGGTAATTTATTTAATCTGACAATAAAATTGGATTTTTAAGGATCCACTCATAGTAAGCTTTTCCGCAAAATAGAGTCTTTGATCCTTGTTAAGCCTTACCTTGACTCCCTTATAACCAGCATACCCTTGAGAGTCTTTTCTTTAGTCGGGTAAGACTTGCTGAGTAATTCCATACTTAGGGTTTATTCCCTCGTTGTTTTTAGGTGAGGGAGCAGCAGATTTCTGTTGCTTTTGTACCAAGGTGGTTCCCCATGAAGAAAATCAAGAGTGAAGATGCGGGAGGACATGGTCCTCCATAAGAAACTTTTATGTATAAACTCTTATGGGAGGAGTTTTTGCCTCCCTTGGTTATGTAATAATACTACTCAGCACTCGTTTATATTTCTGGTCTGTAATAAGTAACTTAATCTTACTTTTTAAATAAATGTAAGTTTATGTAATCACTTCCGCATTTCGATATCTCCGATGTTCTGTAATGTCTGCAAGACGGGTGAAACGTTCCTGGAAAGGTAAGGAAAGATACCGAACTTATCAAGTGAATCAGGAACATCTACAGGGTTGTCTGATGTCTGTTGGACAAGGACAACCGTAGGTGGGCCTAATGACTTGGAAGGTTCCGTCACAGCTGGTATCGGAGCGAAGCCCTTCTTTGCAGATATTATAAGGCATATTCAAAAGGATTTCAAAAGAAAGACTTACCTAAAAGGACTTCTTCCTTTCTTATCCCTTATATCTGAAGCATCTATAAAGACCAGGTAGGAAGAGTGCAATATATAGAAGGGTGAATCAAGATTGATTCTGTAATTATTCATGCATCATGCTAAGAATTGTACTAATAAATTTTCCCCCTAGAGAAATGCCGCCGGGCGCACAAGAAAAACCGCGCGTAAGTCGACTGGACCAATTGGAGTACCTCGACATCAACTTGCTCCGCGAGATGTGGACAGTAGTAGCGGAAGTAATGATCCTATAGGGGATCTCGAAGCGGAAGTAAGTCGGCTCCAAGCGGAACTCCGCCGCAGGACAGCTATATGGATCGGAGATGGTGACCGCATAAATGAGCTACGAAGAGACGTTCGCCATCTACAAGATCAGCTGGCGGATCGGGATTTGGCACTCGATTGGGTCGTTCAATCTCGTTCGTTGGCATGGGCTAAGGAGGCAAGGGCTCAGGCCCGTATAACTGAGCTCAACTTGGCTGTTGAAGACCTGCAGACATATTGCAATACATTACATGAGGAAGTTCATGTATTGTATTCGCAACTGCATCCCAGTAAGCCCATAAATCCTGCTGAGTCGGAAGTTGGACCCTCCCATGTGATGGGACAAGCGCTTGGTGGTGAGCTAGACCTTTTTCAACCCCCTCCTTCTATGAGGCTGGTCGATGAATGGTCTCCCACACCTGACGACGAGGCTGCCAGGAGTAACCAGAAGTAGAAGTAGTAGTGTAGTAATAAAAATAAAAGTAGTGTATTGTAGGTTGTACTAATGTACAATAGGTAGTGTATTGTGTGATGTATCCTGTTGTAAGAAAAATCGAGTCTGTACATTACTCTGTTTGGTAATGTAAATTGGATGGTTTTGTCTTTGGCATATAATATTTGTTTTTTTTCAAATGATTGTTGCCACAGATGCCGTCAAAAACTCGATCCCAGGATGCAGCAGGACCCTCTAGTGGGAGGGAATCTACACCAAATCCACCTCCTGTTCCTCCCACTCTGGCCGAGGCGATTGCCACCTTGGTAAATGCAACCGCAGATAATACCCGCTTCTTGAGAGAAATGGCGGGTCAGCAGTTTCAACAGCAAGGCGGGCGGGGTTATCAACAGGGCCCCCAGGAAACTTCTTATTTGGACTTCTCAGAGACTCGTCCACCCCTGTTTGTGAAGGCTGAAGACCCGTTAGAAGCCGACAAATGGATACAGGTCATTGAACAAAAATTCGGACTTCTGCGTTGTTCAGAGACCCAGAAGCCGTTATTTGCAGCCCAGCAACTACGTGGCCCTGCCAGCACTTGGTGGGGGAATTTCATGGCCGTTCAATCGGCCAATCATCAAATAACTTGGGAAGAATTCAAAGTGGCCTTCCGTGAGCATTATATTCCGGAGGGTGTTCTACATATGAAACAAGAAGAGTTCATGAAGCTCAGACAAGGTGGAGATACCGTCAATCAATATCTCAATAAGTTTAATCATCTGTCCCAATATGCAATCGATCAGATAAACTCGGACCCGAAAAAGAAGAATTGCTTTATGAGAGGTCTAAATGATCGACTGCAAAGAAAAATGGCAACCTGCATAGATCTCACATATGGGAAAGCTGTCAGTACAGCCTTGTCAGTGGAAGCAAAATATGCAGGTGCCGGAAAGTCTAAGCGATTTGGAGGTGATAGGCCTAGTCAGGGCCCGGTGAAGAGGCAACAGTTTATTCTCCGGCCTTCTAACCAGAATCGTTCAAGTGCACCATCCTTCCCTTTCAAACAACCAATAATTATTCGTCCCAATAAAGCCCCTGTTGCCCCAAATCAGCCGGGTGCCCCAGGCACTCGATTCCCCGCTTTGCCCAGTTCTTCAACGGGATGTTTCAACTGTGGCAAGTCTAGGCATTTTATCAAAGATTGCCCCTATCCAAAGCAGAATCAGCAAGGATCAGGGAATTCAGCTCAAGGCAAGGGAAATACTTCGGGCAAGAACACCAAGAAGACGGGACGTATATACTATACACAAGTGGCCACTACACCGGACGGGGAGCTGGTAATGATGGGTACGTTCCTCATGGCCAATTATCCTGCAATCATTCTCTTTGATTCTGGTGCTTCGCATACCTTCATTAGCAAGAAATTTGTGGAGTAACATCACATTTCATGTCATGAATCAAAAGAAGGATTTAAAATTCACTCACCTGGGGGACAGATTTTTACTAGAGAAGTGGCCTATCAAGTGCCTGTAACCTTGGCCGGACGGGATTTTCTTACTAATATGATCGTTCTGAAAGGCCAGGATATAGATGTTATTCTGGGTATGAATTGGTTGGCCAAGTATAAAGCAATCCTCAACACTGATCAAAGAATTATCAGGTTGAGTTATAATCAAGAAGAAATTCTTATACCTATCCCCATTCCAACCCAAGCTACTGGCAGAGTGTATGAAGCCATAGTATCGGAAATCAAGGATATTCCGGTAGTGTGTGAGTTTCCCGATGTCTTTCCCGAGGATTTGCCGGGATTGCCGCCTGAACGGGATGTAGAATTTGTAATTGAGCTAAAGCCCGGTACGGCTCCTATTTCTCGAAGATCGTACCGTATGCCTCCAAATGAGTTGGCAGAACTGAAGATTCAATTACAAGATCTCTTAGAAAAAGGATTCATTCGGCCAATCTCGTCACCTTGGGGTTGTCCAGCTATATTCGTCAAAAAGAAGGATCAAACCTTACGGATGTGCGTGGATTATCGACCCCTGAATGAGGTCACTGTCAAGAACAAGTACCCTCTTCCGAGGATAGACATCTTATTTGATCAACTGACCGGGGCGAGGGTATTCTCCAAAATTGATCTCAGGTCGGGCTATCATCAAATCCGTATTCGGCCCGAGGACATACCGAAGACCGCGTTCACTACGCGATATGGGTTACTTGAATATCTGCTAATGTCTTTCGGATTGACAAATGCTCCTGCCCATTTCACTTATTTGATGAACTTGGTGTTTATGCCCGAGTTGGACAAGTTCGTGGTGGTCTTCATCGACGATATCTTGATATATTCCAAAAATGAAGAGGAGCATGCTCAACATTTGCGGATTGTATTGACGCGCCTAAGGGAACATCAGCTGTATGCCAAGTTCAGCAAATGCGCGTTTTGGCTGGAGGAAATTCAGTTTCTAGGACATATCCTATCTGCTAGGGGAATTGCGGTAGATCCTAGCAAGGTCAAGGATATTCTGGAGTGGAAACCCCCGACCACTGTTCATCAAGTCCGGAGTTTTCTTGGACTAGCTGGGTATTATCGCAGATTCATACCAGATTTTTCTAAGCTTGTGAAACCAATCACAAGTTTATTGAAAAATGATTGTAAATTTAATTGGTCTTCCAAGTGTGAAGAAGCCTTTGAGCAATTGAAGACATTATTAACCACTGCTCCGGTATTGGCTCAACCGGACATCACCAAGCCTTTTGATGTATATTGTGATGCGTCAGGCAGTGGACTCGGCTGTGTGTTGATGCAAGAAGGCCGAGTGATTTCATATGCTTCAAGGCAGTTGCGCCGACATGAGGAGCATTACCCAACTCATGATCTGGAGCTAGCTGCTGTGGTTCATGCCCTGAAGATCTGGCGTCATTATCTACTGGGAAATGTCTGTCACATTTACACAGACCATAAAAGCTTGAAGTATATCTTCACCCAGTCAGAATTGAATATGAGACAAAGGCGATGGCTTGAGCTTATTAAGGACTATGAATTGGAAATTCATTATCACCCAGGCAAAGCCAATGTTGTGGCAGATGCACTTAGCCGTAAGGTTTCCTGCCACTGTCTTAGGATGAAGAACTCTGACAATACTCTGTGTCAAGAGATGGAAAAGCTAAACCTGGGGATGGTCCAACAAGGAACCTTAAGTCAGCTAAAGCTGGAGTCAGTTCTCTTGCAAAAGATAATTGATGCTCAAAAAGATAATGAGGGTATGAAACACATTCGGGAAAAGATAAGGGCTGGAACAACCCAATGTTTCAAAGAAGATGAGCAAGGCATCGTATGGTTTAATAACCGTATAGTGGTGCCGAAGAATGAAGAGATCCGCCAACAAATTCTTGATGAAGCACATCTTAGCCGCTATTCTATTCATCCCGGAAGCACTAAGATGTACCAAGATCTAAAACAACATTATTGGTGGACAAAAATGAAGCTCGAGATTGCACGCTATGTGGCCAGATGTGACACCTGTAGATGTGTCAAGGCCATACACTTAAAAACTGCTGGTCCATTACAATCTTTGCCAATCCCAACATGGAAATGGGAAGACATAAGTATGGACTTCATTGTGGGATTGCCCAGGACTGCAAAAGGGTATGACTCTATCTAGGTTATAATTGATCGACTCACAAAGATAGCTCATTTTCTGCTAGTCAAAACAGATCACCCGGTTACTGTCTATGCCCAATTGTACATTGATCGTATTCTTAGTCTGCATGGTGTTCCGAAGACCATTGTGTCGGATCGTGGGCCTCAATTTATAGCCAAGTTTAGGGAAGCGCTTAACAAATCCTTGGGTACTAAGCTGCTCCATAGTTCGGCATATCATCCACAAACCAGTGGACAGACTGAGAGGATTAATCAAGTGCTCGAAGATATGTTGCGAGCTTGTGTCCTGGATTTCTCACAGAAATGGGATGAATGCTTGCCCTTAGCGGAGTTTTCATATAATAATAGCTATCAAGAAAGTATCAAGATGGCACCTTTTGAAGCTTTATATGGACGACGATGTCGTACTCCGCTAAATTGGTCTGAACCTGGTGAAAGGTATTTCTTTAGGCCTGATATGGTAAAAGAAACCGAAGAAAAGGTTCAGAAAATAATTCATAATATGAAGAAAGCCCAAGCTCGTCAGAAGAGTTATGCAGACAAACGGCGAATGCCCTTGTATTTTCTTGAAGGAGACTATGTCTACCTGAAGGATTCACCAATGAAGGGGGTATCCCGTTTCGGGGTTAAAGGGAAGCTTGCACCCAGGTATATTGGTCCATTCCTAGTATTAGAAAGATATGGGCCAGTAGCATATCGACTTCAACTCCCCGAGACCCTGTCTGCTATACATAATGTGTTCCACGTGTCGCAATTGAAGAAATGTCTTCGGGTTCCTGATCGAACCATTGAAGTAACAGATGTGGTCCTTGAACCAGACTTGACATATTCTGAGCACCCTATTCGAGTCTTGGATCAAAAGGACACGGTTACCCGGAGAAAAACTCTCAAGTTCTATAAGATACAGTGGAACCAACATTCTGAAGAAGAGGCTACGTGGGAAACGCAAGACTTTTTAAATAAGAATTTCCCAGGCTTTCTAGCCTCATGTAATTTGTAAAGTAAATTTAGTTATTGTAATAAAGGAGTGAACCCCCACACCACCCCTGCCTTGTACCAAATATAAGGAAATAAAAATGTGACACATTTCCTTTTCCATTACTCACCCTAGGACTTTAAATCTCGGGACGAGATTCTTTTATGGGGGGAAGGATGTAACACCCCTGGTGTTACTATAACTAAAACTTGAGCATGGCATCATAAACATTGGCATTGCATATGTTTGACACACCTAGAGTGCATTCACTAGGTAAAAATTTCAAACAAGTGTATTGTTTTTAGTATTTTGCAAATAGACCCCTGGTTAAGGAACTTGACCCTGAATAGGGATTATTGGGGCAAAACTTAACCCAACTGAGAAAACCTAAAGGCTTTAGGGGAAAAGTCATAAAATGTCCCCAAAAACAAAGTTGAGTTACATTTATACCCCTGGGATACCAAAAATCCCCATTCAAACCCTGGAAAAACCAAAAAAAAATCAAACCCTAGGGACCTATGTGCAAAATTGATGCACATTTGGACTAAAGTGTAAAAACTAGTATGTTTAAACCCATAAAGTCATTTGGTCCACATTTGAGGAGATTTACAAGCAAAACCCTTGGTTTTGGACTTATTTGCAAAATGGACCCTATTAAGTTCTAATCTAAGTCTGAAATTTTAGAGTTTTGGCCCAACTTTGGGGCTTTGTAACTTTCAAAGCATAGGGTCTTTACCCTAGATCACCACACCAAAGTTGTAGAGCAATCAAAGGAGAACAATTTTGCTGAAGAGAGCAAGCCCTGTTCTTGTGAGAAATTTGGAGATAATCATGCTCAAACTTGGACTGTCAGACTAGTACAGTCTGAATTTCAAGTTGACAGTGACTTTACTCTATGTTTGAGAGCCAATTCAACTATGATCCAGTGCGAGTTTGAGAATGATTTCCATAACAAACTTTTAGATGGTAGGTGGCACTACAACTTTGATGCGGAAGGCTGGTTCAGGTGCCACATAAAAATCGAAGGAAATCAAGCTCCAACTTGGTCTATCAGACAAGATTTTTACTGAATCTGGCACACTGTTCACCATCTTCAGAAATATCGCACCGTGGATAAGGACCAGCCCTCACCGGCAATAAGAACAACACGGCGGCCGGGATGGGCTGGAGGCCGCGGTAAATATCCTTGGCTACGTGGTAGTAACTCTCCCCGGTGGCGGGCTCCGGTTAAACGGCGACCCCGTGCCATCACCGGAATCCGCCGCGCGGAAAGCTTGCCAGCGCACCTGAAATTCGCGCTTCTTCTCCAACTCCGGTCGACGGCCTATAAATTGAGCTCGGCCTTTGTTTCTTCTCCCCATTACGCACCTCAGTGCTTAAGCAATCGACTCAATTCCGCCAGAGAACTTGCGCAACCCAATTCCCTCTCTCCGCTGTTCTTAGCTCCGCCGCGAAGAACTTCCCCGTGGCCAGCGGTCCTCGGGTGAGTACTTATCCAATTGTTTGATGTTCTTACTTGCTGTCAGCCTCCTATTGCCCCCAGGATCAACTAATTGAATTGCGACCGAAGTCTTTCACCAAACACGTGCTTGCTCTGTAGAACATCGCCTTAACCCCCTCACCGTCGACCCGCTCTTTGGGTCTTGTTCTACCCCAAACCAAAGGTGTCCGTAGACCCTAGAGCACCCGTGAACCTGTCCCCAGCCTTAATTCAGTCATCCCCATCGTCGTTTGGTCGGAACACGTTCACCTCCTTGTCCATCCGCCCGGTCACCGTGAACTGATCGATTCAGTGTCCCCTCGGTGAAATTAATGGAGGGGAAATGGCCGGGGTGGATCCAATTGTGTCCCTGTCGCTTGGGAGCTCCAGCCGTAGCGACATCCGGCCGGTCCAGCTCGCCAGTGCTCAGCTCCCAGCACGGATCGCCGTTGGGGACCTCACCTGTGAAGGAATAGAACCTCAGGGACCTCGGTGCAAGTTGTCAGTGACTGATACAAATAGTGTCTGAACCCATTTGCAGTTTGACAGAAACACAGGGGTCGTTCTGCAAAACCGCCAGGGCGCGGGCGCACGCGGGCGCCTTTCTCCCTCTGAGCTGGGCCACTGGGCTGAAATCAGCCCAGTACTATTCACCTGTTTTCTTTTTCTTTTTACTCCAGAGCCAAAACAATTTTAGAAAATTGTAGAAAAATGATAAAATTGTGAAACCAATTTTCCTAGGCTCCTTATTTTCCCTAGAATTTAATAAAAATAGTTTTATGATTTTTAGGTTAAATAATAAATTTTAAGGCATTTAAAGTAATTAAAAGTGTTAGTTATGGATTTTTAGAAAATAGATGATAAGTCCAAAAATGCCCAAACTTTTTATATGAACTTAAAACAATATTTAGAAGCCTTGGGTAGAGTTTGAATTGATTTAGACCATGTTTGATAACTAGAACCCAAAGCACCAACCCCCTGCCCTATGAACTCCTTTACAGACTCCGGAAAACCCTAAATCTCGGAGTTCCGTGAAGGAAAGTTGTATTCAAGACTTAGATAATAAATCTTTATTATCTTCGCACTCTCATGAGCATCACATGGCATTCATTCTTATATATATATATGGTTATGTTAGAACGCGAAGAAGAAGTGGAAGTCACCGAAGAAAGGATACCACCACCCTCGGATTCTCAAGCACGCAACTGCTTCTACTTTGATATTTGTGGATCCGAGCCAGACTCACCTGTTAACGAAGGCAAGCCCCGGTGCATTTGCCACCTCCTTGATGTTTTAAATTCTTTCTCACCTGCTTGATGCATTAGGTGATAGGAGTTGCTTGATTAAACAATTCCTGCATTACCTTCCTTGATCTTGATTACTCTCCTTGATACCCTGATTTACAAAAGGTTTTACTATGCTTAGTATTGCTTTAGAAAAACAAAATGTTTTGTTTTTACAAAATGTGATGTGGCAAAAGTGGGTGGAATGTTTTGAAAATAAAAACTTGATGGTGGATCCATCATGGCCGTGATGGGTTCAACATCGGAAAAGATGTACCTCTGCCAGGTACCAGACTTTGGGTTTAAATGATTAAACTTAGACCGGGCGGGTGACTTGCACGAGAAGAGAGTCTCGGTGTAGTGTCTCCGTCTGAGTCGATTAAGGACCGTCTCGATGTAGGCCTGCTGACCGAGGACCCTTTAACTGGTCACATGCCTCGTCATGGGTAAGCTTTGCCTCGGGCGGACTAAGGCCAGAATAAGATAACACGAAATGGGCGTGGAGCGGTGGCGAGAGTAGCGTGTACCCTCCATGGCAAGAGGCTGGACGGTGGTGTATCTGTGCTCTCAGTTTGCGTGAACCTGATCTGGTCTTAAGAAACTCGGTGGCGGGTTGACATATGCAAGGGTTAAGTGCTACATATGTCGTGTGATTGGAGATCCTCAGCTGAGTATAATCGATTCAGATCGCCGTACCTCCGCGGTTATGGAGACTTGGCCACTGACTTACACGTAGCAATCCACTAAAGATGAAGGGATTGATGAGAAACTGGCTAGTTCAGGACAAGTGTTTGAACTAGGTTAGCAAGAACTCTAGCCGCAGTTAATTTATTTAACCTGACAATAAAATTGGATTTTTAAGGATCCACTCATAGTAAGCTTTTCCGCAAAACAGAGTCTTTGATCCTTGTTAAGCCTTACCTTGACTCCCTTATAACCAGCATACCCTTGAGAGTCTTTTCTTTAGTCGGGTAAGACTTGCTGAGTAATTCCATACTCAGGGTTTATTCCCTCGTTGTTTTTAGGTGAGGGAGCAGCAGATTTCTGTTACTTTTGTACCAAGGTGGTTCCCCATGAAGAAAATCAAGAGTGAAGATGCGGGAGGACATGGTCCTCCATAAGAAACTTTTATGTATAAACTCTTATGGGAGGAGTTTTTGCCTCCCTTGGTTATGTAATAATACTACTCAGCACTCGTTTATATTTCTGGTCTGTAATAAGTAACTTAATCTTACTTTTTAAATAAATGTAAGTTTATGTAATCACTTCCGCATTTCGATATCTCCGATGTTCTGTAATGTCTGCAAGACGGGTGAAACGTTCCTGGAAAGGTAAGGAAAGATACCGAACTTATCAAGTGAATCAGGAACATCTACGGGGTTGTCTGATGTCTGTTGGACAAGGACAACCGTAGGTGGGCCTAATGACTTGGAAGGTTCCGTCACACATTATCCCTTATGTAGTATTATGCCTTTTTAAGATGTGTTCCAACGTTTGTACATGTTTGGTGTGATGTTCATTTGTACTTTCCAAATGTATTGAATGCATGCTCGCTTTATTTAGACAACGAGCAGTCCGAAGTTCCTGAGTGTGTTGTTGGAGACCTCCCTGAGCAACAACCTGGTGAAGGCAAGTGTCCTCTGACCTATTATGTCCTACATACTTTATGATTCACTTTCCTGCATTACTTTATGAAACTTAAGGATTGACTAGTCTGTATTCACTTATCCTTGTTTACCTTTTGGGTTACCATGGTTAGCATGTTGCTATTGCCTTAACTTAATTAATGAACATGATGTGAACATTTATGATATGATACTGTTATCCTGACTATGTGAATGATCTTATGATACCTTAGGGGACTCAGGCCTTTTTCCTGAGTACCTCTCCGTAAGGACCTGTTCGTGGAGTGACCACCCAGGATAACAGTGCAACCATGAGGGTGGAATGGGACGCCCTTAGCTGATTAATTAGATGAACCTGGGGGTGTAGTTGGCTTTGCGGGAGGGCCGTCAATGGGGGCTGGGGCGTAGTGCTCGCTCTGCCAAGGTTGGGGTGCAGAGGTTTTTTCGATTTGGTTTTGTTAGTCACCCACCTTGGGGAGGTGTACTACGTTTGTACGACTGGCGAAACCTAACGAGCAGCTATGCACCAAGGGAGTCTTTGTAAAGGCTACGTAGTGAAACCTTGCTGACTCACCTTGGTAGTGTTTGAGGGTTTGATCGACCCGAGGCATAAAGGGATCACGACTTGTGGGTAAAGTGTACACAACCTCTACAGAGTGTTTAAACCTGGTATATCAGCCGAGCTCATGGTTAAGAGCAGCCTTGGGATCCTCTTTGATTAGAAGAACTTTGGATACTGTTATGATGATGATTAACAATGATGCTATAAAATCTGATCTTTGGTATTTCCTCGTTTGAGGAAGTACTTTTGGGTAATAACTGGGTCTATTACTAAAAGTTGGCTATACTAATAATGATAAATATTTGACTAACTTAAAAGCAACTGCTTAACCTGAAGCCCCATATACAGCTGGTCCACTTTAGCCAAACAGGACATTTGCTGAGTACGTTGATGTGTACTCACCCTTGCTTTACACACCACCCCACCCTAGGTTGTCCCCACTGTACTCAGTACTTAGGAGGTGATGCTGGCAACATGGAAGATTTCGAGGAGTTTTAGGACTACGATGAGTTCTAGTTCTTTCTTAGTGGCAAACCCCTAGACAGCTGCCTGTGTAGGCTTAGCATCTACTTTTCGTAATTCCGCACTTTGATAAATTGTTGAACAATGGTTATGTAATTGACTCTGTGGATGTCTTGGACATCTTGATGTAATAAAGTACCTTTCCACTATTTATTTCAAGCATAGTTTGATGATGTCCAATTAAGTAATCGCTGTGTATGTGAGTTTCTGATCCTGGCACGTACATGGTTCGCATTCGGTTTGCCTTCCAAAACCGGGTATGACATAAGTGGTATCAAAGCCCTTGATGATTGTAGGGTCGCTAACCCAGACTAGAATGGTCGACCTAAGCACTATAGACCTTACTCTTACCTTGACCTTAGAGTCTTTTCAAAAGTTGGTCATCTTGACCAACTCTATGTTATCTACTTATCTCAAAAAGTTTTGTCTCACTTTTCTATCTGTTTACTTTTTAGTCTCATAGTTCTACTCTTACCCTTGTGCACGTCGCCAGGTTTCTCGGCCACGACGCCCGTCCACGCGCCCAGCCCCCTTCATAAAGCCCCGCAAGTGCCCCGCGCACACCCCTCACCTCATTTCACGCAGCTTCACCCTCTCTCGCGCTCTGCCCTCGCTGCTAGCCGCTGCCGGAGACCCGCGCCCGCATCCTCGGTGATCCAGCTCGTTGGAGACCGCTCCAAGCCTCCCCAAGCTCCGCCCCGAGGTGAGATACCCATCCTCGTGCCCAATTTCCCTCATTGCGCCCTGTGTTTGTCCAATTTCGCCTTCGCCGGTGCTCGGTCGCGGTTGTCCGCCGTGCTCGCGCGGTGGCCGACCGATTTAGCCCGGTCTAGTCCACCGGAGTAGACCCCTGTGTCACCCCTGCCTCTGCTGAAGTTAGCCCAAGTCGTAGCATGCCTTAAGTCCCCTCCTGAAAGTCACCTAGAGGGGGGGGGGTGAATAGGCGGAATCTGAAAATTACAAACTTAAGCACAACTACAAGCCGGGGTTAGCGTTAGAAATATAAATGAGTCCGAAAGAGAGGGCAAAAACTAATCACAAGCAAATAAGAATGGATGGCACGGTGATTTGTTTTACCGAGGTTTGGTTCTTGCGAACCTACTCCCCGTTGAGGTGGTCACAAAGACCGGGTCTCTTTCAACCCTTTCCCTCTCTCAAACGGTCACTTAGACCGAGTGAGCTTCTCTTCTCAATCAAATGGGACACTAAGTCCACTACATGGACCACCACACAATTGGTGTCTCTTGTTTTGATTACAAGTGTTATGGAAACAAGAATGAGGAAGAAGAAAAGAAATCCAAGAGCAAGAGCTCAAAAGAACACAAAAGTCTCTCTCTCTAGTCACTAATTTGTTTGGAGTGATTCCGGACTTGGGAGAGGATTTGATCTCTTTGTTTGTGTCTTGTATTGAATGCTATAGCTCTTGTATGAGGTTTGAAGGCTGAAAACTTGGATGCATTGAAGTGTGGTGGTTGGGGTGTATTTATAGCCCCAACCACCAAAAGAACCGTTGGTGAGGGCTTCTGTCGAATGGCGCACCGGACAGTCCGGTGCGCCACCGGACACTGTCCGGTGCGCCAGCCACGTCACCAGGCCGTTGGGTTCCGACCGTTGGAGCTCCGACAATTGGGGCAACTGGACAGTCTGGTGGTGCACCGGACAGGTCCTATAGGCTGTCCGGTGCGCCTACTGGTGCCTGCTTTAACTTCCGCGCGTGCAGGCGCGCACTGTAGTGCATTTAATGTCTTCTGCAGACGACCGTTGGCGCGAAGTAGCCGTTTCTCTGCTGGAACACCGGACAGTCCGGTGTTACACAGGACAGTCCGGTGAATTATAGCGGAGCGGCCTCCCAAATTCCCGAAGCTGGCAAGTTCAGAGTCGATCTCCCTGGTGCACCGGACACTGTCCGGTGGCACACCGGACAGTCCGATGCGCCAGACCAGGGCTGCCTTCGGTATACTTTGCTCCTTAGTTTTGAACCTTTTCTTTTGACTTGTATTGGTTTGTTGTGAACTTTTGGCACCTGTAGAACTCATAATCTAGAGCAAACTAGTTAGTCCAATAATTTGTGTTGGGCAATTCAACCACCAAAATTCATATAGGAAAAGGTTTGACCCTATTTCCCTTTCAATCTCCCACTTTTTGGTGATTGATGCCAACACAAACCAAAGCAAATATAAAAGTGCTGAATTGAACTAGTCTGCAAAGGTAAGTGCAAAGGTTGCTTGGAATTGAAACCAATAAACTTATTTCAATAGATGTGCATGGATGGTTTTCTTCTTATTTAAAATTTTGGACCTCATTTGCACCACGGGTTTTGTTTTTGCAAATCCTTTGTAAAATTCTTTTCAAAAACCTTTTGCAAATAGTCAAAGGTACATGAATAAGATTGAAAGAAGCATTTTCAAGATTTGAAATTTTCTCCCCCTGTTTCAAATGCTTTTCCTTTGACTTAAACAAAACTCCCCCTAAATAGAATTCTCCTCTTAGTGTTCAAGAGGGTTTTGCAAGTTTTGAAGATACTATTTCTCCCCCTTTTGAATACAATAAGATATTAATTTGAAAAACTTAATTTTTAAAATTCAGTGGTGGTGCGGTCCGTTTGCTTTGGGCTCATACTTTCTCCCCCTTTGGCATGAATCACCAAAAATGGATACTAGTGAAATATAAGCCCTTATTCAAACTTTCTCCCCCTTTGGCAAACACAAAAATCAGAGTGAAGATTATACCAAAGTGGAGAACGATGCGGAGTACCGGCAAATACAATTGGAGTTGAGTGGAAGCACCTTCTTTGCTGAATACTTCATTTCCCTTTCAATATAGCATAATATTATACTTGAAAACACATTAGTCATAGACATAAAAGAGATATGATCAAAGGTATATAAATGAGCTATGTGTGCAAAGAATCAATCAAAATTCCTAGAATCAAGAATATTTAGCTCATTCCTAAGTTTGGTAAAGGTTTTCTCATCTAAAGGCTTGGTAAAGATATCGGCCAATTGATCTTTGGTGTTTATATAGGCTATCTCAATATCCCCCTTTTGTTGGTGATCTCTCAGAAAGTGATACCGAATGGCTATGTGCTTAGTGCGGCTGTGTTCAACAGGATTATCCGCCATGCGGATTGCACTCTCATTGTCACATAGGAGAGGGACTTTGCTAAACTTGTAGCCATAGTCCCTAAGGGTTTGCCTCATCCAAAGCAATTGCGTGCAACAATGGCCTGCGGTAATGTACTCGGCTTCGGCGGTAGAAAGAGCTACTGAGTTTTGTTTCTTTGAAGCCCAAGACACCAGGGATCTCCCCAGAAACTGACAAGTCCCTGATGTGCTCTTCCTATCAATCTTACACCCTGCCCAATCAGCATTGGAATATCCTAATAAATCAAATGAGGATCCCTTAGGGTACCAAAGACCAAACTTAGGTGTTTGAACTAAATATCTCAAGATTCTCTTCACGGCCCTAAGGTGAACTTCCTTAGGGTCGGCTTGGAACCTTGCACACATGCATACAGAAAGCATAATGTCTGGTCAAGATGCACATAAATAGAGTAAGGATCCTATCATCGACCGGTATACCTTTTGATCTACGGATTTACCTCCCGTGTCGAGGTCAAGATGACCATTGGTTCCCATTGGTGTCTTGATGGGTTTGGCATCCTTCATTCCAAACTTGGTGAGAATATATTGAATATACTTCGTTTGGCTGATGAAGTTGCCCTCTTGGAGTTGCTTGACTTGGAATCCTAGAAAATACTTCAACTCCCCCATCATAGACATCTCGAATTTTTGAATCATGATCCTACTAAACTCTTCACAAATAGATTTGTTAGTAGACCCAAATATGATATCATCAACATAAATTTGGCATGCAAACAAATCATTCTCAATGGTTTTAGTGAATAAAGTAGGATCGGCCTTTCCGACTTTGAAGCCATTAGTGATAAGAAAATCTCTTAGGCATTCATACCATGCTCTTAGGGCTTGCTTGAGCCCATAAAGCGCCTTAGAGAGTTTATACACATGGTTAGGATACTCACTATCTTTAAAGCCGGGAGGTTGCTCAACATAAACCTCTTCCTTGATTGGTCCATTGAGGAAGGCACTCTTCACGTCCATTTGGTAAAGCTTAAAGCCATGATAAGTAGCATAGGCAAGTAATATACGAATTGACTCAAGCCTAGCTACGGGTGCATAGGTTTCACCAAAATCCAAACCTTTGACTTGTGAATACCCTTTGGCCACAAGTCGTGCCTTGTTCCTTGTCACCACACCATGCTCATCTTGTTTGTTGCGGAAGACCCACTTGGTTCCTACAACATTTTGGTTAGGACATGGAACTAAATGCCATACCTCATTCCTTGTGAAATTGTTGAGCTCCTCTTGCATCGCCAGCACCCAATCCGAACCTTGAAGTGCTTCCTCTACCCTATGTGGCTCAATAGAGGAAACAAAAGAGTAGTGTTCACAAAAATGAGCAACACGAAATCGAGTACTTACCCCCTTATGAATATCTCCTAGGATGGTGTTCATGGGGTGATCTTGTTGGATAGCTTGGTGGACTCTTGGGTGTGGCGGTCTTGGATTTTGTTCATCCTCCTTGTCTTGATCATTTGCATCTCCCCCTTGATCATTGCCGTCTTCTTGATGTGGCTCATCTTCTTGATCTTCTCCTTCATCATCTTGAGCCTCATCCTCATCTTGAGTTGGTGGAGATGCTTGCATGGAGGAAGATGGTTGATCTTGTGCTTGTGGAGGCTCTTCAAATTCCTTAGGACACACATCCCCAATGGACATGTTCCTTAGCGCGAGGCACGGAGCCTCTTCATCATCTAGCTCATCAAGATCCACTTTCTCCACTTGGGAGCCGTTAGTCTCATCAAACACAATGTCACAAGAAACTTCAACTAGTCTAGTGGACTTGTTAAAGACTCTATATGCCCTTGTGTTTGAATCATATCCTAGTAAAAAGCCTTCTACAGCCTTAGGAGCAAATTTAGATTTTCTACCTCTTTTAACAAGAATAAAGCATTTGCTACCAAAGACTCTAAAATATGAAACATTGGGCTTTTTACCAGTGAGGAGTTCGTATGATGTCTTCTTGAGTATTCGGTGTAGATATAACCGGTTGATGGCGTAGCAAGCGGTGTTGACCGCCTCGGCCCAAAACCGATCTGAAGTCTTGTATTCATCAAGCATGGTCCTTGCCATGTCTAATAGAGTCCTATTCTTCCTCTCCACTACACCATTTTGTTGTGGCGTGTAGGGAGAAGAGAACTCATGCTTGATGCCCTCCTCCTCAAGAAAGCCTTCTATTTGTGAGTTTTTGAACTCCGTTCCATTGTCGCTTCTAATTTTCTTGATCCTCAAGCTAAACTCATTTTGAGCCTGTCTCAAGAATCCTTTCAAAGTCTCTTGGGTTTGAGATTTTTCCTCTAAAAAGAATACCCAAGTGAAGCGAGAATAATCATCCACAATAACTAAACAGTACTTACTCCCGCCGATGCTTATGTAAGCGATCGAGCCGAATATGTCCATGTGGAGGAGCTCGAGTGGCCTATCAGTTGTCATGATGTTCTTGTGTGGATGATGAACACCAACTTGCTTCCCTGCTTGGCATGCGCTACAAATCCTGTCTTTCTCAAAATGAACATTTGTAAGTTCCAAAATGTGTTCTCCCTTTAGAAGCTTATGAAGATTCTTCATCCCAACATGGGCTAGTCGGGTGCCAGAGCCAACCCATGTTAGTCTTAGCAATTAAGCAAGTATCAAGTTCAGCTCTATTGAAATCAACTAAGTATAGCTGACCCTCTAATACTCCCTTAAAAGCTACTGAATCATCACTTCTTCTAAAGACAGTAACACCTGTATCCGTAAAAAGACAGTTGTAACCCATTTTACATAATTGAGAAATAGAAAGCAAGTTGTAATCTAATGAATCTAGAAGAAAAACATTGGAAATAGAATGGTCAGGTGCTATAGCAATGTTGGGGACTTGTTCTCAAATGCTTCGGCTCAAAAGAAGGTGAAAGTATAAGCGTGACGCAAAAGCAGGATAACCAGTCAGCGTGAACAGTACAGGGGTACTGTTCATCTATTTATAGGCACAGGGCGCAGCCTGTGTAAAATTACATCTATGCCCTTTACTATCGACTACAATACTGAGACAAAACACCATGGGTCTTTAGGTAATTTCATCTTTAAGTCAGTTCACCCCTTCGTCTTGAAATCTGTCACTGTGCCGAAGCTTTATAGGTGATAGCTTCAGTGCTGCTTCTGAGAGGATCTGTCGAAGGTGTTCTCTTTCTTTAGGATCTTCGGCTATGAAGCATACCCCCAACAGTAGCCCCTTCGCTGTGCTAGATCGTTTTTCGTAACGAGCTTGATCCGTGAAAAAGTCTTCTAGGCTTCGGGATGCCGAAGATCTGAAAAACACCTTCCCTGAGGTCGTTGGCGAGAAACGATTAAAATAATCCGCGTGCGAGGTGGCCCCATCTTGCAGCAGTTACGAGCGCCTTGGTGATTCACCTTCTCGGACCCTATGGCCCACCGTTTAGTGAGTGCAGGTGGCTGTTTGTCCGGTGCGGAAGACCTTGACGATTCACCTTCCCACCTGCGGCACTATATAAACAGACGGGTAGGTGTGAAGTTACCACAACATTCATTGCTATTGCACTGCTTTGCTGCCAAAATATTGACCAAAGCCGAAGCTTGCTCACTGCTTCCGCAACCGAAGCTATTTATTTTGCTCAAGCTTCGTAACAAGAAAGAGCTTCGGCAGAATAAAGAAAAATTTTCAACTTCATTCAAAAATCAAGAAATTCAATTATCAAATGGCCAGAGTACGTTCCACAGCTAAGGTTGCGCGCGATGGAGGGGAAGCCGAAGGTGCTGAAACTGCTCTCCAAAGTGATGAAGCGCTCAGGGCTGGTAGCATCGTAGGATGCACCTGCCGCTGAAGCAGAGCAGGCTGATGTTGAGGAGACTGAGTCTGAAGATGATTACAGCGTAGTGCCAAGCCACCTGGATTTCGGGAAATCCACCATCTCCGAAGGTGATTTGCCTAAGCTGTTGAATTTGGGCTATTTTAGTGAAGTGAAGAAAGAGCTGGTTCGTTTTGGTGGGGAAGAGACTACTCCGAAGCCAGGAAAGGATGAAGTAGTAGTATTCAAAAGTTTCTTTAAAGCTGGTTTAAGATTTCCTTTGAACAAGATGATTGCTATTGTATTGAAGAAGTTTGGGATCTACCTTCATCAGCTAACTCCTAACGCTATCATTAGGCTTAGCGTTTATATTTGGGCTCTCCGAAGCCAAGGGGTGGAGCCATTTGGCGAAGGCTTCTGCCGAGTGCACGAGCTTCATTATCAGATGAAAGCTAGAAGAGATAGGCTACATGAAAATTTTGGCTGCTACAATTTTGCCTATCGCAAGAACACAAAATTTCTAGTGATTAGTTATCGAAGCAAGTGGCCAACTGGCTGGAAGTCTGAATGGTTTTACGTCAAAGTTGACGAAGACAAGGAGGAGCTGGTCCAGAGTCCGCTAGAATTGATCTTCGGAGAGACCAGACCGCTGTGCAACATGAGACCAGGGAGTCCAAGCCAAATTGCTCTGGCTAAATTTCGAGTTATTGCAGATCATATCGGCACTAGGGACTTAGTGCAAGAATTTTTGGCCTTCAGAGTGTTCCCAACTGCGAAAGAGTGGGACATGCCGAAGCTTAAAGGAGAAAAGAAAAAGGGGGAACTTATTCAGTTACCCTATCATTATAAATTCAAGAAATATTTCAAAGTGCCTTGCCAAGAGTGGCTAGACACGATTGAAGTGATGTGCAATGAAATTCTCGGCAATTACTCCAAAAAAGAAGATCAACTAATGACTGCAGCCTTCGGCACCCGTCCGAAGTGAAGGTTGAACCGAGTAATGGATGCTCTGGACTTTGAGTATCCCAACTACGAGCGGCTAGACAAGGATGCCGAAGGGCAAAAAAGAAAGAGAGTAGCTGGCGTTCTGAATAAAGACGATGAAGAAGAATTGAAAAAGAAAAAACTGAAACCTGAGCCGAAAACAGATGCTTCGAAGAAGAGAAAAGCTACAGCTCCGAAGCAGAAGGCAATTGACGAAGAAGAAGAAACTGCTGCAACACCCTCTACCACCGACGTGGAGGAAATTTTAAAGGTAATGACTGAATCTTTGCCTGTCAAGCTGAGTCCACTGGGGCCACATCTGACGAAGCTTTTTCAGAAGGAAAAGGAGCCCGCAAAAAACGAAGGCAGCTAGGCCGAAGAAACAAAGAATCATTACAGTGACGGAAGTTATTGAAGGGACACCACCACAAGCTTCAGCTCCGAACGCACCAGCTGTTGAGAGCATAACAGGTACCAAAGCTACACCTTCGGAGGCTACAGCTGCTGAAACTGTCACAGCCAAAGATATTCACTTAGAAAGCACAATTGCAAATATTGATAAGATACTGCTAGACATGGCTGCAGAAGAAACTACTAGGGCCACCAAAGAGACTACGGCCCCAGAGCCCCAGAAGAAGAAAGAAATAGGCGAAGACACTTCGGAAGATGAATTTTTTAACTTTCAAAACTTAATTGGACAAGAGCTGACAAAGGCTGAAAAAGAAGAGCTAAAAGAGTATGCCATATCTTGCGGATATCGGCGGGGGGCACTTCTCTTTGGTGGTGTCGATGACGAAAAGTTGGGATGCGTTCAGGATCATACCGGAGCGAAGGTTATTGGTACTCTATCAAAGAGTATTGGTTTCCCGAAGCTCAAAACGGATATTAGCCGCTACCGACGACAGCACATCATCGGTAGTTTATTCTACTCCAATTTCAAGGTAAACAACTTTTCTTTAAATTTATTGTTTCAACAACGAAGATATTTTCTAACAAAGGTTGTTTGTGCGCAGAGTATGCTTTTGAGTAAAGCTTTGAAAATGCAGCAAGATTTGGAAGATAAAAAACACGAAGTTATAATTGAGAGTTTAGAAAGCAAAATAAAAGACCAATCAGCTGCTCTTGAAAAGAAGGATTTTGAGCTTCAGACAACCGAAGGCTTATTGGCAGAAGCTGAAGCTAAAATAGCAGAACTAAATACAAAACTTCTCTCTCAGTCAGAAAGCTTCGAACAAGAAAAGCAGGAGCTTAATGCAAAGTTTGAAGCTGAGGTCCAGAAAAGTTCAGATTTGCAAAAATCATTGACAGGGCTTCAAAACAAATGTCTGGAGTTCAGTAATCGATGTATACAATGACTGAAGCATGTCTTTTATTCGGTTGGTGCCAGCAGCGAGAAATTTAATCCTTCGACTAAAGACCTGCCAGGGGCCTTCGAACATATCGATGGTGAAATTGATGACCTTGATGAAGTTATAGCTGGACATGGTAACTTTTGTGCCCTGGTAGCTTCTTGGGGTACAGCTGTCGCCTTCCTAAAATCTGGCTGCGAACATGGGAAGGTTGTCAATAGACCCAATTTTAGTTTATCATCAGTAGATCTAGAGAATATTCCCAACCTTTCCCGAAGCATAGCAAATAGATTTATAAAACTGGTATGGACAAAGGGTGGACGAAGCATAGCTGGTGACGAAGCTCGAAGTCATCTTAAGCCGGTAACAAAATCATACCTTGTGCTTACCTTTCCCTTTAAACTTGAATAATTCTTACAATACTTAAATATGTATAGGATGACGAAGCTGAGGAACTAGTTGGCGAAGTTGAAGAGCGCGAAGCCGAAGCTTAATAGATAATGATGAAGCTTGAATAGATAGTTGTGTAAAAGACTCTAAGAATTCTTGTAATAACCTTTGTAAAGAATATTGTAACTTGAGAATTAGATTTTGCTCTGTAAACTTTGTCCATACCTTGTAATATATTTTTACCTTTCCATCAACGTATGAAGTGCTTTGATGTGAACAATACTTGTACTTGCATTGATTTGCTTTGCTGTGGACGAAACCAACATTTTTTGAGCCGAAGGCGAAAAACACCTTCCCTCCTTTTCGTACACAACGAAGCATAAAATTGCTTCTTTTTCTCTTTTTGCCGAAGCCCCCTTCTTTTTTTAGAACTGAAGCATCCGCCTTTGTCTATATGTTATGATGATGATGATCCTATGTATGTCTAAATGAATGTTTATGAATGCAAATGTATGATGTAATGTGTCGTGCAAATGAATGTCCAAACACACATACAAAGCCACAACCATAGCCTTCATCCCCTTGGGAATGACCGAAGTCTCTTTGCCTCTTATTTTTCGGCTTCACCGCTTATTTTTCGGTGTATCAGCGCTGACTTTTCGCTGTAAGTTCTGCATCCCCTTAGGAACATCTTTTGAACTTCTTTGCCTTCTATTTCGGCGGAATCGCGTTGACTTTTCGCGCTTCGCCTTATATTTTGGCGAAATCAGCGTTGACTTTTCGCTGTAAGCTCTGCATTCCCTTAGGAACGGCTTTTGAGCAGAAAACTTACACTGCGCTCCCTTAGGAATGGCTTTTTGTAGCTTCGTCGTGCTCTGCATCCCCTTAGGGATGTCTTTCGAGCTTATCCCTGCCTTTTCTTTTCTCTTTGCACTCGAAGGTGCATGTTCAGCTTTTACATTTATATCTTTGGGGGATATTGCTCTTGTAGAGCTGAAATAAGAAAAAGAGAAATTACATGCTATGGCCCCATTAAAAACCTTTCCCCCCTTTGGAAAGGAAAAGGGTGCCATAGGAAAAAAATAAAAAGATTACATCAAGCTACACATAATATCGCTGAAGCTCATCCGCATTCCAAGATCTAGGAATGTCATTGCCGTCCATATCCTTCAATCTGTAGGAACCGGGTCTTGACGAAGATACTACCAGAAAAGGTCCTTCCCACTTCAACTGTAGCTTGCCTACTGTATCTGGGTTGGCAACTCTCCGAAGTACCAAGTGCCCTAGCCTAATATTTTTTAACCGAACTTTTCTGTCACGCCATTTTATTGTTTCGGCTTGATATTTATTGATGTTCTCCACAGCCTGAAGCCTGATCCCTTCTATAGCATCTTTTGCCACAGAATAATCAGCTTCGTCCTCTGCCGCAGCCACTGTTCTTATTGACCCTGCTTTAGCTTCTTCCGGGGTTATTGCTTCGTCACCAAACAATAATTTGAATGGTGTAAAGCCTGTTGACCTTGACATTGTTGTGTTGTGGCTCCACACCACTTTGATCAATTCATCTAGCCACTTTCCCCTGGGCTGATTGAAGACTAACTTCATTATTCCCGTCATTATAATGCCATTAGCTCTTTCGACAAGTCCATTTGACTCCGGATGTCTAACCGATGCAAAATGGATCTTTGTGCCAATTTGTTCACAGAACTCTTTGAAAGCTTCGGCATCAAACTGTGTTCCGTTGTCCACAGTAATAACCTTCGGCACTCTGAAGCGACAAACAATATTTTGCCAGAAAAAATTCTGAACAGTGATCGAAGTTATTGTAGCTAAAGGCTTCGCCTCAATCCATTTGGAAAAATATTCTACTGCCACCACAACATATTTTAAATTTCCTTGTGCTGGTGGAAGTGGGCCTAACAAATCAAGGCCCCACCTTTGCAACGGCCAAGTGGGCTGTATTAGCTGAGTCAGAGATGAAGGCTGTTTTTGATCTCTTGCACATTTTTGACAACCTTCACACTTTTGGACTAATTCTGCTGCATCCGAAGCTACCTTCGGCCAATAAAATCCTTGACAAAAGACTTTTCCCAGCAAGGGCCTAGATCCGATGTGAGATCCACACAGACCTGCGTGTATTTCCTTCATCAATTCTATACCTTCAGCTCTGGATAAACATTTGAGCAATGGAGAGCAGACTCCATGTTTGTATAAATCCCCTTCTATTATTACATATGGTCAGGCTCTTGCCTCTATTCTCTTATTATAAGCTTCGTCATCTGAAAGGCAATTGCCCTGGAGAAAGGATATAATCTCAGTTCTCCAATCTTCACTATGAACAGGAGATATATTGAGCATTGCTCTTTCAAGAAGGTCCACCGAAGGTGCTCTTATTGTCTCAAAGAATACTTCCGAAGGTAACGACAGCCCCTGTGCCGCTGATTTGGCTAACAGATCAGCGTGCTCATTTTCTCCTCGTGGAATATTCTTGACAGAAAACCCTTCGAAAGAAGCTTCAAGCCTTCAAACTGTATCCAAGTATTTCTCAAGCTTCGGGTCTCTTGCTCTACAACTCTTGTCAATATGCCCAGAAATAACTTGGGAATCGGTTTTAAGAACCGCCCTTCTTATCCCCATTGCCTTTAACTTCCGAAGCCCCAAAAGCAAAGCTTCGTATTCAATAATATTATTTGTGCAGCTAAAATCAAGTTTCACTGCATAGCATGTTCTGACTTTGGAAGGTGCAATTAAAACAGCAGCTGCACCTGCCCCGAAGGTTCCCCAGGAACCATCGCAGAACACTGTCCAAGCTTCGGCATCTTTACTTGCTTCTTCTTCCTGAGCCCCTGGCGTCTAGTCAGCGATGAAGTCTGCTAACGCCTAGGATTGGATCGAGGACCTATGCACATAATCAATGGTGAATTCGTTGAGTTCCACAGCCCATTTTCCAATCCTTCCAGTAGCTTCTCTGTTTCTCATAATATCCTTCAAAGGCTGTGATGAAGGAACAATTATATGGAATGCTTGAAAGTAATGCCGAAGCTTCCTGGAGGCCATTAAGACAACATATAGCACCTTCTCCAATTCTGTATAATTTTTCTTTGATAAACTGAGAACTTCGAAGACAAAGTATACTGGAGCTTGTTTTTTAGTTTGTCCTTCAAGCTTCTCCTGGACAAGTGCTGCACTCACTGCAGAGTGCGAAGCTGCCACATATAACAGCAGAGGAGCCCCTGGCGTGGGTGGAGTTAGCGTCGTTAGATCTATCAGGTACTGCTTGAGCTCTTCGAAGGCTTTCTGCTGAGCTGATCCCCATTGAAAGACTTCGGCTGACTTCAGCACTTCAAATAATGGTAAATTTCTCTCTACTGATCTAGATATGAATCGGTTTAAAGATGCCAGTCTTCCTGTCAGTCGCTGAGCTCCCTTCTTTGTGCTTGGCGGCTCCATCCGAAGAATAGCTTCGATCTTATTCGGATTAGCTTCGATTCCTTTTGTTGAAACTAGATAACCAAGGAATTTTCCCTTCTTTACTCCAAAGACACATTTTTCTGGATTCAACTTCAGGCCAGCTTGCCTAAAGTTGGCAAATGTTTCTTGTAGATCAGCAATGTGATTTTCTTGCTTCGTGCTTTTTACTATGATATCATCAACATATGTTAGCACATTTCTGCCTATCTGAGAATGAAGGACTTTCGCTGTCATTCTCTTGAAGCTTCCTCCAGCATTCTTGAGCCCCTCAGGCATCCGAAGATAACAATATGTACCACTGGGGTTATGAAGCTGGTTTTTGGCTCATCTTCCTTCTTCATCCAGATTTGATGGTAGCCTGAATAACAATCTAGTAGACTGATGAGCTCTGACGAAGCTGCTGCATCTACTAGAGAATCTATCCTTGGTAATGGAAACTCATCCTTCGGACATGCCTTATTAAGATCAGTAAAATCGATGCACATTCTCCATTTACCATTGGCCTTCTTCACCATAACAGTGTTAGCTAGCCATTCTGGGTATTTTACTTCTCTGATGACACCAGCACTGAGAAGTCTTTTTACTTCATTCCGAGCACCTTCGGCTTTATCATCAGACATTTTTCGAAGCCTCTGTTTTTTGGGTCTGAAGGATGGATCGACATTGAGAGAATGTTCAATGACGTCCCTGTTGACACCACATAGATCATTGGCTGACCATGCAAAGACATGTTTAATGTTGAACAGAAACCTTACTAGAGTTTTTTCCTGTTCCTCAGACAATTGAGATCCCAGCAACACCTTCTTTTCTGCTATATCTTCACATAAAAGCATGGGCTTTGGCTGATCGGCCGAAGTAGCCTTCTCCCTTCTGTACTTGTACTGCTCACAAGCTTCGGTTCTGTCTATATTATGGATTGCTTTTGAATCTGTCCAATTTCCTTCAGCCTTTCTGGCAGCTTCCTGACTTCCATGAATAGCAATAGGTCCTTGCTCTGAAGGTATCTTCATGCATAGATATGCTGGGTGAAGAATTGCTTCGAAAGCGTTGAGTGTCCCACGACCAATGATTGCATTGTAGGGGTATTCCATGTCAACAATATCAAACACAATCTGTTCAGTCCTCGTATTGTGGACAAATCCGAAGGTCACTAGCATTGTGATTTTGCCAAGTGCTACAATCTGCCTTCCTCTGAAGCCACAAAGTGGGTGCGTAGCATCATGAATCTTATCCTCTGGCTCTTGCATCTGTCTGAAGCCCTTGGCAAATATAATGTCCGCTGCACTGCCTGTATAAACTAGAGCATTGTGGACCAGAAACCCCTTAATGACACAAGAAATGACCATAGCATCATTGTGAGGATAATCTTTGAGCTGAAGGTCCTCCTGGGAGAAGGTAATTAGGATATGGGACCATTTTGACTTGATGAAGGGTCCCTGCACGCCGACATGCTGTACCCTTCTCTGGGCCTCCTTCTTCTGCTTCTTATTGGTCGGCTCTGAGCATGAACCGCCTGTTATCGGGAGTACCAGCTTCATCGCCGAAGCAGCTTCAGCTTGATTGTTGAACGAAGCCATCAGCTCGAAAGTGGAAGTGAGTTCACCGGAGGTGGGCACCAATGTTGGGGACTTGTTCTCAAATGCTTCAGCTCAAAAGAAGGTGAAAGTACAAGCGTGACGCAAAAGCAGGATAACCAGTCAGTGTGAACATTACAGGGGTACTGTTCATCTATTTATAGGCACAGGGCGCAGCCTGTGTAAAATTACATCTATGCCCTTTACAATCGACTACAATACTGACACAAAACACCATGGGTCTTTAGGTAATTTCATCTTTAAGTCGGTTCACCCCTTCGTCTTGAAATCTGTCACTGTGCCGTAGCTTTATAGGTGATAGCTTCAGTGCTGCTCCTGAGAGGATCTGCCGAAGGTGTTCTCTTTCTTTAGGATCTTCGGCTACGAAGCATACCCCCAACAAGCAATTTTACCCAATCCTTTGACCAAACCTTGATTTCCATCCCCGAATGTGATAGCTCATTGGGGATCTTGGTTTTTCTTGTAGGAGGAGAACATTCTTTTCTCCCCAGTCATGTGGTTTGTGCACCCGCTGTCAATGATCCAACTTGAGCCCCCGGATGCATAAACCTACAAAACAAATTTAGTTCTTGATTTTAGGTACCCAAACAGTTTTGGGTCCTTTGACATTAGATACAAGAACTTTGGGTACCCAAACATAGGTCTTTGATCCCTTGGGTTTATCCCCAACATATTTGGCAACTACCTTGCCTGATTTGTTAGTGAGCACATAGGAAGCATCAAAAGTTTTGAATGAAACATTATGATCATTTGATGCTTTAGGAGTTTTCTTTTTAGGCAATTTAGCATGTGTTGATTGCCTAGAACTAGATGCCTCACTCTTGTACATAAAAGCATGATGAGAACCAGAGTGAAACTTCCTAGAATGAATTCTCCTAATCTTATCCTCAGGATAACCAGCATGATACAAAATATAACCCTCGTTATCCTGAGGCATGGGAGCTTTGTAAGAGCACCTAGAGGGGGGGTGAATAGGTGATCCTGTAAAAACTTGAAACTTAATGCCACAAAACTTGATTAGGAGTTAGCACAATAAAGCCAAGTGGCTAGAGAAGAGTTCTTGCACAACACGATAACCACAAGAAGATCAACACAGAGATGGCACAGTGGTATATCCTATGGTTCGGCCAAGTCCAACACTTGCCTACTCCACGTTGTGGCGTCCCAACGGATGAGGGTTGCACTCAACCCCTTTCAAGCGGTCCAAAGACCCACTTGAATACCACGATGTTTTGCTTTCACTTTACTATATCCCGCTTGCGAGGAATCTCCATAACTTGGAGCCTCTCGCCCTTACACTTTGATTATCACAAAGAAGCACAGAAGTAAGGATGGGATGAGCAACGCACACAAGACACAAAATCAGAGCAACAACACGCACACAAGTCACAACACGAGCTCTCAACACAACTCAAAGAGTTCTCTACTCAAATGGAGCTCTAGTTGCTATCACAAAGAATCGAATGCGTGGAATTGGAGTCTTGGTGCTTAGGGATGCTTAGAGAATGCTTGGTGTTCTCCTCCATGTGCCTAGGGGTCCCTTTTATAGCCCCAAGGCAGCTAGGAGCCGTTGAGAGCATTCCAGGAAGGCAATTCTTGCCTTCTGTCAACTGGCGCACCGGACAGTCCGGTGCACCACCGGACACTGTCCGGTGCGGATTTCTTTCCTGTTTTGGCGCAGCCGACCATTGAAGATCCAGAGCCGTAGGCGCATCGGACACTGTCCGGTGCCCCCTTCTGACCGTTGGCTCGGCCACGCGTCGCGTGCAGATTACGCGGCCGACCGTTGGCTCACCAGACAGTCCGGTGCACCACCGGACAGTCCGGTGATTTATAGCCGTACGCCGTTAATCGCTTCCCGAGAGCGACGACTTCGCTTGTGAATGGCTCACTGGACAGTCCGGTGCACCACCGGACAGTCCAGTGATTTATAGCCGTACGCTGTTGATCGCTTCCCGAGAGCAGCCAGTTGATAGTCACCAGCCTGGCGCACCAGACACTGTCTGGTGCACCTAGACTGCACAGAGTCTTGGCTACTTAGCCAAGTCTTTTCCAAATTGGTCTTTTCCTGTTTCTAGCAATTAGACACAATATATTAGTCTTCAAAACAATGTACTAAGTCTTAGAAACATACCTTTACTCTTGATTTGCACTTTGTCCATCAATTGGCATAGATTAATACTTAAGCACTTGTGTTGGCACTCAATCACCAAAATACTTAGAAATGGCCCAAGGGCACATTTCCCTTTCACTTTGCCCTTAACAAAATTAGACAATCTTTTAGGAGGGGCATTGAGCTTGACATTGTCTCCCTGTTGGAAGCCAATGCCATCCTTAATGCTAGGGCGTCTCCCACTATAGAGCATACTTCTAGCAAATTTAAATTTCTCATTTTCCAAGTCATGTTCATTGATTTTAGCAGTTAATGTAGCTATGTGATCATTTTGTTGTTTAATTAAAGCAAGGTGATCATGAATAGCATCTACATTAACATCTCTACATCTAGTCCAAATAGAAACATGCTCAATGGTAGATGTAGAGGGTTTGCAATCATTTAATTCAACAATCTTAGCATGTAAAATAGCATTCTCATCTCTAAGGTTGGAAATGGAAATATTGCAAACATCTAGTTCCTTAGCCTTAGCAATCAATTTTTCATTCTCATTCCTAAGGCAAGAAAGAGAGTCATTCAATTTGTCAATCTTAGCAATTAAATTGGCATTATCATTTCTAAGACTAACAATTGAATCATCACAAACATCAATCTTTTCAACCTTAGCAATTAATTTTGCATTTTCATTTCTAAGGTTGGAAACAGTGTCATGGCAAGTGCTTAGCTCACTAGTTAATTTTTCATTTTTCTCTACCTCCTGAGCATAAGCATTTTTAACTTTAACATGCTTTTTGTTTTCTTTAATTAGGAAGTCCTCTTGGCTATCCAAGAGTTCATCCTTCTCATGAATAGCGCTAATCAATTCATTTAATTTTTCCTTTTGTTGCATGTTTAAGTTGGCAAAAAGAGTGAACAAATTATCCTCATCATCATTAGAATTAGCCTCATCACTAGAGGTTGCATATTTGGTGGAGGATTTTGATTTTACCTTCTTCTTGCCGTCCTTCGCCATAAGACACTTGTGGCCAACGTTGGGGAAGAGGAGTCCTTTGTTGACGACGATGTTGGCGGCGTCCTCGTCGTCGGAGGAGTCGGTGGAGCTCTCGTCGGAGTCCCACTCCCAGCAAACATGGGCATCGCCGCACTTCTTGTTGTAATACTTCTTCTTTTCCTTCCTCCTCCCCCTCTTGTCGTTTTCCCTATCATTATCACTAGACAATGGACATTTAGCGATAAAATGACCGGGCTTACCACATTTGTAGCAAACCTTCTTAGAACGGGACTTGTAATCTTTCCCCTTCCTTTGCTTGAGAATTTGGCGGAAGCTCTTGATGATGAGCGCCATCTCCTCATTGTCGATGGGGACACTACTCGGTGTAGAGTCTTCTTTCTTCTCCTCCGTTGCCTTGAATGCAACGGGTTGTGCTTCGGGTACGGAGGAGGAGGCGCCTTGCTCGATGATCTTCTTGGAGCCTTTGATCATTAATTCAAAGCTCACAAATTTGCCTATCACTTCTTCGGGAGACATTAGTTTATTTCTTGGATCACCATGAATTAATTGAACTTGAGTGGGGTTAAGAAATACGAGTGATCTAAGAATAACCTTGACCATTTCATGGTCATCCCACTTAGTGCTCCCGAGGTTGCGCACTTGGTTCACCAAGGTCTTTAGCTGGTTGTACATGGCTTGCGGGTCCCTCTTGGTGATCTTCGTTACTTCGTCTCCTTTGTGCGCCGTTTTGAGTACGTCCCAAATCTCCTTGGCGCTCTTCAATCCTTGCACCTTGTTATACTCCTCTCGACTTAGAGAGGCGAGGAGTATTGTGGTGGCTTGTGAGTTGAAGTGCCGGATTTGGGCAACTTCGCCCGAATCATAGTCCTCATCCCCTACGGATGGTACCTGTACACCAAACTCAACAACGTCCCAAATACTAGTGTGGAGTGAGGTTAGGTGATGTCTCATTTTATCACTCCACATGTTATAATCTTCACCGTCAAAAACCGGTGGTTTGCCTAATGGAACGGAAAGCAATGGAGTACGTTTAGAAATGCGAGGGTAGGGTAGGGGAATCTTACTAAACTTCTTGCGCTCATGGTGCTTAGAAGTTACGGACAGTGCGTCGGAGCCAGAGGTGGATAGCGACGAAGAATCGGTCTCGTAGTAGACCACCTTCTTCATCTTCTTCTTTTTGTCGCCACTCTGATGCGACTTGTTGTGGGAGTGTGATTCTCCCTTTCCTTTGGAGTCGGACTCCCTTGACGGAGCCTTCCCGAGGCTTGTAGCGGGCTTCTCGCCGGTCACCATCTCCTTCTTGGCGTGATCTCTCGACATCACTTCGAGCGGTTAGGCTCTAATGAAGCACCGAGCTCCGATACCAATTGAAAGTCGCCTAGAGGGGGGGGTGAATAGGCGGAATCTAAAAATTACAAACTTAAGCACAATTACAAGCCGGGGTTAGCCTTAGAAATATAAACGAGTCCAAAAGAGAGGGCGAAAACAAATCACAAGCAAATAAGAATGGATGGCACGGTGATTTGTTTTACCGAGGTTCGGTTCTTGCGAACCTACTCCCTGTTGAGGTGGTCACAAAGACCGGGTCTCTTTCAACCCTTTCCCTCTCTCAAATAGTCACTTAGACCGAGTGAGCTTCTCTTCTCAATCAAATGGGACACTAAGTCCACTACAAGGACCACCACACAATTGGTGTCTCTTGTTTTGATTACAAGTGTTATGGAAACAAGAATGAGGAAGAAGAAAAGCAATCCAAGCGCAAGAGCTCAAAAGAACACAAAAGTCTCTCTCTCTAGTCACTAATTTGTTTGGAGTGATTCCAGACTTGGGAGAGGATTTGATCTCTTTGTTTGTGTCTTGTATTGAATGCTATAGCTCTTGTATGAGGTTTGAAGGCTGAAAACTTGGATGCATTGAAGTGTGGTGGTTGGGCGGGTATTTATAACCCCAACCACCAAAAGAACCGTTGGTGAGGGCTTCTGTCGAATGGCGCAGCGGACAGTCCGGTGCGCCATCAGACACTGTTCGATGCGCCAGCCATGTCACCAGGCCGTTGGGTTCCGACCATTGGAGCTCTAATAATTGGGGCCACCAGACTGTCCGGTGCGCCTACTGGTGCCTGCACTAACTTCTGCGCACGCAGGCGCGCACTGTAGCGCATTTAATGTCTTCTGCAGACGACTGTTGGCGCGAAGTAGTCATTGGTCCACTGGCACATCGGACAGTCTGGTGTTACACCGGACAGTCCGGTGAATTATAGCGGAGCGGCCTCCCAAATTCCCGAAGCTGGCAAGCTCAGAGTCGATCTCCCTGGTGCACCGGACACTGTCCGGTGCACCAGACCAGGGCTGCCTTCGGTATACTTTGCTCCTTAGTTTTGAACCCTTTCTTTTGACTTGTATTGGTTTGTTGTGAACCTTTAGCACCTGTAGAACTCATAATCTAGAGCAAACTAGTTAGTCCAATAATTTGTGTTGGGCAATTCAACCACCAAAATTCATATAGGAAAAGGTTTGACCCTATTTCCCTTTCACCTCCCCGTGGCCCGAATGGCTCACCGGAGTTTCTCCGGCCCGCCCGAGGCCTTCTCACCGCTGTTCGACCCTCTGTGCCCGTGGATTCATGGCCTCATCCCCGCCACTGAGTTCGCCGTGGCTCCCTCTTCCCCTCTGCCCAACTCCGGCGACCCCGGAGCCACCCTGGCTCGCGCCTGCCTCAACTCCGGCGACCTCACCGCCGCGGAGAGGAGCAGCGCCGCTTCGCGCATGTCTGTTTTCTCGGTCTGATTTTCCCCGTCTGATCTTGATCGCACGGCCCGGACCACGGGATACCGCTTCGCGCACGCGCGCCTAACGCCCTGGCCCGCCTGTCAGCGCCACCCGCAGCCGCTCATTCTTCCCGGTCTGAATTCCTCCGTCCGATCTTGATCGAACGGCTCGGACCCCCTCGGACCCCCTCGGACCCCTTCGGACCCCCTCCGTCCGATCTTGATCGAACGGCTCGGACCACCCCGGACCCCTGCAGCCGTCCGTTTCCCCCCTAGCGTTGGTCCAGCTCGATCAGCGCGCTCTCCCCCTTTGTAACTGACACCCCCTGGCCCGCCTGTCAGCGCTCGCCCGCCCGCACGTGCCCTCAGCCGCAGATCTAAGCTTAGCCGTTGGTTTCTGATCCAACGGTTAGATTCACCCGATACCCCTTCGTGTGGCTATTTTGCTTAAGAAACCCCCTGGTTTTAGGAAATCAACCCGCCGTCCTCTGTTTTAGCGCATAGGTCCCTGGTTTGTTTTAATTAGACCTCTGGACTTTTACCTTATCACGAAATTAGCCCTAATATCATATTTTGAATTCCCAAACTTGTTTATTTCATAACTTTTGCATATGAACTCCAAATTGGGTGATTCAAATTGCAAAATGTTCATAGAATTATTCTCTATTTAAATAAAATGGTTTCACTTACTGTCTGCACACTCTAATTTTTAGGATTGAATATGAACTAATGAAGGTGTATGTTTTATTTATTTAATAAATAAATAAAGGAGAACCTTAGAGATTTAAAACTGTTTAAGCTTGTGAAATTAACGATAGGTATTGCGTGAGTTCATCTCTGTTCTAAATTATAGGTCACAATAAAATAAATGGATCTATGATTATGTACTTGTAAATAACACTTAGGGAAATAATAATCTATTTTTCAAATAAAGTTAATGTATGTCATAGTTTATGTTATACTTCGAATTCATTATCCCTTATGTAGTATTATGTCTTTTTAAGATGTGTTCCAATGTGTGTACATGTTTGGTGTGATGTTCATTTGTACTTTCCAAATGTATTGAATGCATGCTCGCTTTATTTAGACAACGAGTAGTCCAAAGTTCATGAGTGTGTTGTTGGAGACCTCCCTGAGCAACAACCTGGTGAAGGCAAGTGTCCTCTGACCTATTATGTCCTACATACTTTATGATTCACTGTCCCGCATTACTTTATGAAACCTAAGGATTGACTAGTCTGTATTCACTTATCCTTGTTTACCTTTTGGGTTACCATGGTTAGCATGTTGCTATTGCCTTAACTTAATCAATGAACATGATGTGAACATTTATGATACGATACTGTTATCCTGACTATGTGAATGATCTTGTGATACCTTAGGGGACTCAGGCCTTTTTCCTTAGTACCTCTCCGTAAGGACCTATTCGTGGAGTGACCACCTAGGATAACAGTGCAACCATGAGGGTGGAATGGGACGCCCTTAGCTGATTAATTAGATGAACCTGGGGGTGTAGTTGGCTTTGCTAGAGGGCTGTCAATGGGGGCTGGGGCGTAGTGCTCGCTCTGCCAAGGTTGGGGTGCAGAGATTTTTTCGATTTGGTTTTGTTAGTCACCCACCTTGGGGAGGTGTACTATGTTTGTATGATTGGTGAAACCTAACGAGCAGCTATGCACCAAGGGAGTCTTTGTAAAGGCTACGTAGTGAAACCTTGCCGACTCACCTTGGTAGTGTTTGAGGGTTTGATCGACCCGAGGCATAAAGGGATCACGACTTGTGGGTAAAGTGTACACAATCTCTATAGAGTGTTAAAAACTGGTATATCAACCGAGCTCACGGTTAAGAGCAGCCTTGGGATCCTCTTTGATTAGAAGAACTTTGGATACTGTTATGATGATGATTAACAATGATGCTATAAAATTTGATCTTTGGTATTTCCTCGTTTGAGGAAGTACTTTTGGGTAATAACTGGGTCTATTACTAAAAGTTGGCTCTACTAATAATGATAAATACTTGACTAACTTAAAAGCAACTGCTTAACCTCAATCCCCATATACAGCTGGTCCAATTTAGCCAAGCGGGACATTTGCTGAGTACGTTGATGTGTACTCACCCTTGCTTTACACACCACCCCACCCTAGGTTGTCCCCACTGTACTCAGTACTTAGGAGGTGATGCTGGCAACATGGAAGATTTTGAGGAGTTTTAGGACTACGATGAGTTCTAGTTCTTTCTTAGTGGCAAACCCCTAGACAACTGCCTGTGTAGGCTTAGCATCTACTTTTCGTAATTCCGCACTTTGATAAATATGTTGAACAATGGTTATGTAATTGACTCTATGGATGTCTTGGACATCTTGATGTAATAAAGTACCTTTCCGTTATTTATTTCAAGCATAGTGTGATGATGTCCAATTATGTAATCGCTGTGTACGTGAGTTTCTGATCCTGGCACGTACATGGTTTGCATTCGGTTTGCCTTCCAAAACCGGGTGTGACATAAGTGGTATCAAAGCCCTTGCTGACTGTAGGGCTGCTAACCCAGACTAGAATGGTCGACCTAAGCACTATAGACCCTTACTCTTACCTTGACCTTAGAGTCTTTTCAAAAGTTGGTCATCTTGACCAACTCTATGTTATCTACTTATCTCAAAAAGTTTTGTCTCACTTTTCTATCTGTTTAGTTTTTAGTCTCATAGTTCTACTCTTACCCTTGTGCTTACGATGTCTTTTGTAGATGGCTCGTCTTAGGTGCACTGCACGTAAGTCTGTGATTCCTGTTTTGCCTTCTCGCCTGGCAGAGCGTCCACTGCATCGCACGGTGCCAGGTCAGTCCAGTCAACTAGAGAGACTGCATCGTCGCCTGCACGAGGAGCAGGAGCGCCAACGCTAGGAGCAGGAGCAAGAGCAGGAGCAGCAGGACTCTTCCCCCTTGCCTCAGCAGGAGGTGGAGTCTGAGAGGCCGCCTTCCCCTACACCTTAGCTAGAGATGCCCCCTACACCACCATAGGGCATCCCGGCTGCTGGAGGAGACCCTGACGGAGACAGAGACGATGATGACGCTGGTGGCAGTTCGAGCCACGGCACGTAGCTTTCGGAGGAGCCAGAGCCGAAGGGATGGATCTAGACCCATCACTCGTGATGCCACTCGCGGGTGTCACTTCCACAACGCTCTCGATACCCTGCTGCTTCGGGCCTTCGACCGACACACTTGGTCCATCGAGTACTGTTGTGTAGTCTACCAGCATCGTCGCGGGCTATACCTGGACCAGTGGGAGGCTACTTGCTTGGTGCGCCGTCTGGATGATGATCTCTGGGGTGCAGAGGCCTTCTCAGAGCACTATTCTATTACTGAGAGGGATATTGCCGAGGCAGCCATGCAAGATGCAGCACGACGAGCACTTTCTCAGTATTGCTCATTGTTCAGCGGGGTAGCTGATGGCCTTGACCTGAAGTACTACCCTCGTCGTTCGACCGGCAGTGCTAGAGGCGTGATTGTCTCGCTAGTGGGTGAGGGCAATCCCAGGCTAAACAACATGGTCAATCTGGTCGCCATGCTCAACACAGAGTTGGACCACGCCCTTGACAAGTTGGGCAAGGTTCGGGCGGAGGTTGCGGAATTGCGTGCTGAACGCGCGGCACACCACTATCTGGATGGTGGTTCTCCCACCCCTGTCGGGATTCAGCACCCTTACCGTTCACCGCCTCGTGGTCGCTTCGACTATGGTACCCCAGACTACAAGACCCGCATAGATTTGGATCCCTAGATCGACAGAGTCGGAGTATGTAATAATGCTTAGTTCAGTGTCTTAGTCTAGTCAGTTTTAGTTTGAGTTAGTTTGCTTATTTTATGTTGGATGCTTGTTATGATGGACATGTACTGAAGTTGAATCTTTGTAATGATTGTCATCAAGCTGTGGGTATCCCCTACAACTTGGTGTAGTTATTAATAAAGACAGTTATTTAGTTGGGTAATCCCTTTATTTCTACTTTCCTCTTTATCTGAGAAGTTGTCAGTGAAGATGATCAATTGTTCAGTGCTGTGAAGATTTCCGTATATCTTTTCTTATGCTAAAAGACTGCAGAGTCAGATCTGATATGTGTGTGATTCCTACAGATGTCTAAGAACAGGCGCAAAGGTGCAAGGCGTGCTCAGCCTAAACAGCAGATACCCAAGGAGGATGCAGCCCAATAGTAGCAGTTGCCACTGCCACCCCCGATGACCATTGAGCAAATGTTCTTGATGCAGACCCAAGCAGTCCAGGCCATTGGACAGACCTTAGCAGCTATGTAGCAGGTGCAGCAGCAGCCACCACCACCTCAGCCTCCAGTGCAAGTCCAGATGCCTCAAGTGCCCAGAGACAAGCGGGCAGAGTTCATGAGGGGCCATCCCCCTGTTTTTGCCCACTCTTCTGACCCCATGGATGCCGAAGATTGGCTGCGTACCATGGAGCATGAGTTGCACACTGCCTAGTGCAACGATCGTGAGAAGGTGTTGTATGGTCCTTGACAGCTGAGGGGAGTAGCACTGTCTTGGTGGGAGTCTTACCTCGCCACCCATGCCAACCCTGAAGCCATTACTTGCGAAGAGTTCAGGGACAATTTCCGTCGCTACCATGTGCCTGAGGGACTGATGATAGTGAGGAAGGAAGAGTTTCTCGCGTTGAAGCAAGGTCCCCTGTCCGTCAGCGAGTATAGGGACAAGTTTCTGCAGCTATCGCGTTACGCCCCAGAAGATGTCAACACAGATGCTAAGAGGCAGTATCGCTTTCTGAGAGGATTGGTTGATCCCCTCCATTACCAGCTCATGAACCACACCTTCCCTACCTTCCAGTATTTGATCGACAGAGCAATCATGATAGAAAGGAAGCATCGGGAGATGGAGGACAAGAAACACAAGATTAGTGGATCTCTGGTTGGGAGTAGCAGCCGTCCTCGCTACTCAGGCAACCCACCTCAGCCATTCAAGCAACATCACCAGCACCAGCATCAGTGTCAGAACCAGCAACAGCAGTACCAGAGGCAGTTTCCTCACAACAACAGTACCATCAGAACAACCAGCAAGGAGGAAATCAATACCAGCGTCAGAGCAACCAGGCGGCCCGTCTTCCTGCCCCAGCAACCAACTAGAACAATCAAGCAACACAGCGCAAGGAGGAGGTCATGCATGTTTCCACTATGTGGAACAAGGCCATTGGGTGAATCATTGCCCAAAGAAAGCAGCTCAGCAGCAGCCAGCTCCCAATGCCCTAGTTAGGCAGAATGCAATGCATCAAGGAAGCAACAACCGTGGGCAACCTCGTGCCCAGTATGGAAAGGTGAACCACTTGGAGGCTGACACAGTCCAGGAGACTCTAGGAGTGGCACTAGGTACGTTTTCAGTCGAGTACCATTCTGCAAATGTCTTATTTGATACTGGAGCAACGCATTCTTTTGTGACTGCATCATGGGTAGAATCACATAATATACTAGTAGCACCTGTGTATCCACCTATGAGAGTTAGTTCAGTTGGTGGAAGGACCCAAACAGATAGATTTTGCCCTAGTGCAAAGGTTCAAATAAGGGGGATAGAGTTCCCCGTCGATTTGATAGTTATGGGTAACCACGATACAACTATAGATGTCATCCTAGGGATGAAATGGCTAACCAAGTATCAAGCCGGTCTTAGTTGTGATAAGAGAACAGTGAAGTTAGTGTCCCTATCAGGAGAAGAAGTGCTAGTAGAGTTGGTCTTGCCAGAACCTAGAAAAGGGAGTTGTCACCAAGTCATCGCTCATGTTGAGGAAATTAACCCATCAGAGTCTATCCATGTAGTGTCAGAATTCCCAGATGTGTTTCCCGAGGAGCTACCAGGTATGCCACCCAAAAGGAAAGTTGAATTTGCCATAGAGCTTATACCAGGCACCACCCCTATATCCAAGAGAGCCTATCGAGTGTCCGGACCAGAGTTGGTGGAAATCAAGAAGCAGATTGATGAGTTGTTAGAGAAAGGTTACATCAGACCGAGTACTTCGCCTTGGGCAGCCCAGTGTTATTTGTGGAAAAGAAGGATGGCACGAAGAGGGTGTGCATCAATTACAGAGCTTTGAATGAAGTTACTATCAAGAACAAGTACCCCTGCCTAGAATTGAAGATTTATTCGATCAGTTGAGAGGAGCCTGTCAGTACCCTGAAACTAGGGTATCCCGTGCTACTGTATAAAGACGCAGTACCCACGCGGCTTTCTCTTAGTCGCATGGTAGAAGTGCTGTGTGTGGGACCATGCCATGACTCGCCCTAGCCTCGGGCAACTACTCTGGGTCCACAACAGCGCCTGACCCCGCCACATGGGTGGGTCCGAAGCTGCCACATGTCCAGAGAAGGTGATATACTCCAAGGCATCAACAGTGGGTCTGGACCCCCATGGGAGAGTGCCGGACCCTTGGATATACAGTCCAGACCTCCAAGGTTGGTCCAGGACCTCCACGAGTGCAAGCCGGACCCTTGGAATGGGATCCGGACCCCCCGTATGGGGTCCGAGCCGCCCACAATGGGGTCCCAAGGTTTCAGGACAGAACATACTCGGGCCTTGAACAGGACCTAGGCGGAAGTCCGGTGCCGACACGTGTCCAGACCTAGTCTGGTGGGTACCGGACCTGTCCATATATACTCCTGCTCCCCGCTCAGGCGGGCGGAACCTAGCATGATGCCTCTGGGCTACGCGTGCCTTCACATTCATTACGAATAACACGTGCGCCTATCCATCCCACTGACAGGTGGCGTGCGTAGTCCGTGATACGCGGGCCGTGCTGTTATTCACCATTACTCGTACGTTTCGGCTATCAATGCTACATGGACTGCAGTCATCAAGACTTCCGGTGATTACTCAGGCGTTACTACCATTAATTACTCACATAATGTACTCCTTCCATTATGCTCTTGGGCCCGCATGTCGGGGCTCAGCATCCTTGTATGTGCCTCCCTTAAACTATAAAAGGGAAGGCATGCAACGTTACAGGGACAGGCTCTCAGACATACACACAAGCTCATACTCTCAAGTTCACATACACTCAATACAACATACACACAGTGGAGGTAGGGTTTTATGCTCTGGAGGCCTGAACCACTATAATCCCTTGTGTGCTCTTGTGTTCATCGACAATCCACCAAACAGGCAAAACGCTTAAGCCCCCTCCTCATCTTAGGATTAGGGCGGGTGCATTCCGCCACCCGGCCAGAGGATTTCTCTCCGACATTTGGCGCGCCAGGTAGGGGGCTTTGGCTTTAGGGTTTTCCCTGTTTCCTTGCTCGGCATGATGGTTCAGATCATCGAGCACCGTGGCTTGACTCCTGAGGACTTTCTGATGGAGGAAGAGGCTGCGTCTTCCATGCCACGGAGCTCCAATCGCCCTGCGCCTATGTTGCTGCTATGCACGCTGCCCGGTAGCATACTCCCACGTAGACATCCTAGGCTCTGTTAAGGGCTGCTCCTTAGGCGCTGTTTGCAGCTAGGGAGTTGCTGCGCCACCCTCCGAGCTCCACGGCCTCGCCAGGGGCCATGAAGCAGTGGCGTGACGATGTCGATCATCTCCTTGGCATGGCGCATTCTGGCTCGGCCAGACCCAGGCCTCGGTCATTCCGGCGTCAACATGAGGCGTCGGTGTCAGTGCGCTCAGCCTCGGTGAAGGTTGCACCGATTGAGGACCTGCGGGCAGAGCTCAACCACCGGCGTGCGGGTGAGGATGCCCTAATTTCTCTGGAGAGACCTGATGACCTACGGGTAAAACTCAACCGCATGCGTGCGGACGAGGACGCATGAGTCTCTGGAGAGGGTGCGTGAGCGCCGGCTAAACTTCGAGGGTCGCAACCTCGACCAGAACTTCGCTCCGCTCACGCCACAAACTCCAAGGGGTGCCCGAACCCATGTGGGTGTCTCATTGGTCGGCGTGGGCTGTGCCGCGCTAGCGGACCACCTCCACGTGATGCTTGGCCGCCCAAGTTTCGGCCACACCTACCAGAGAAGTACGACGGTACATCAAACCCGTCAGAATTTTTGTAGGTTTACGTCACCGCCATTACGGCAGCTGGTGGAAACACCGCTGTGATGGCGAGCTACTTCCATGTAGCCTTGACCGGGCCGTCCTAGACCTGGCTCATGAACCTTACCCCAAGGTCCGTCTATTCCTGGGAAGAGCTCTGCGCATGGTTCACAGCGAACTTTGCCAGTGCTTATCAGCAGTTTGGCATGGAGGCTCATCTCCATGCCGTAAGGCAAGAACCCGGGGAGACTCTCTAGGCTTTCATCGCTCGCTTCACCAAGGTATGCGGGACCATACCTCGTGTCTCCGATGCCACTATCATCACTGCTTTCCGACAGGGGGTGCGTGATGAGAAGATGTTGGAGAAGCTAGCGATGCATGACGTGGAAACCGTCACCATGCTCTTTGCTCTGGCTGACAAATGTGCCAGAGCTACTGAGGGCCATGCATGGCACTCGGCACCATAGACCGGAGTCACCCAGACGGGTGGCTCGGGTGCCGTCACCCAGGGCGACAACAAGAAGAAGAACCGCAGCCATGAGAGGCTACAGTCTGCTGCTCCGGTCGTCGCAGCTGCGACTGGGGGCCGAAATGAGCGCGACAAGTGCCCCCGGCCACAGGGAGGCAACAGTGGGTCATGCCCTGTGCACCCCAATAGTCGCCACAGCGCTTCGGAGTGCCGCGAGATCATCAAGCTCGCGAAGCGCGTCAGTGAGCGACGCGAGCAGGCTTCCAAGGATGGCTCGCTGCCTCGTCACTGGCCTGGCAAGGAGAAGGTCGACGAAGGTGACGCGACCGTGGGAGAACGGGACCTTGGGTATCAGTCTCCCGAGGGGGTCCTAAAGGACGTTTTCACTAGAGACTCCGACTCCGGTGGAGACAGTGACCGCCGCAAGAAGTTGTACGTGATGTACGATGGGAGCTAGGAGCTCACCTCCCGAAGGAACTTCAAGTCCCTGCGCCGAGAGATCCTTTCGGCGGTCCCAAGGGTCCCGAAGGCTACTCCACTTCAACGGTGGAGGAGCACCACTATCTCCTTCAGGGCATCCGACTGCCCCAACAACATGGTAGGGGCCGGTATACTACCGCTCATCACCGCCCCTGTCATCACCAACATGCGACTGCACCGTGTTCTGATTGACGGTGGGGCTAGGCTCAACGTCATCAGCCATGCTGCATTCAAGCAGCTGCAGATTACGAGTATTCTCCGGAGTGAGCCCACAACCGATGTATCCTCTTGGGAGCATCGCACTCCTGACTACATTCGGGACCAAGGAAAACTTCCGTACAGAGAACATCCAGTTCGACGTCGTGGAGGTTAACCTCCCCTTCAATGCCATCATTGGCAGGGTGGCCCTATACCAGTTCATGGCCATTGCCCATTACGGGTATTTGGTCCTCAAGATGCCGTCTCCGGCTGGGGTCCTTACCATATGGGGTGACCGTGCCACTGCACTTGCGACTGTCGAGAAGCTGCACGCCCTGGCAACAGAAACTCTTCGCCCGGACGACGGAGGGAGGGACCCCTCGACCTCAGGTACCAAGCCACCTACCAAGGTGCCAAAGGTGCAGCCATTTGGAGCAGACGGCGTCCCCGTCAAGGCCATCTAGATCGGCGCGGACTCCTCCCAGACCACCCGCATCAAGGGCAATCTAGAGGAGAAATAGGAACTCGCGCTCGTCGCCTTCCTCCAGGCAAATGCCGACGTGTTTGCATGGGGACCATCGCAGATGCCTGGGATCCCCAGGGAGGTGATTGAGCACCATATGAAGATCCACCCTGATGCCAAACCGGTGAGTCAGAAGCCATGGAGACAGTCCGTGGAGCGGGAGTACTTCATCCGTGAGGAGGTCCGGAAGCTGCTAAACACTGGCTTCATTGAAGAGGTCCATCACCCCGTATGGCTGGCTAACCCAGTCATCGTTCCAAAGGCAAATGGGAAGCTTCGGATGTGCATCGACTACACTAGCCTGAATAAGGCTTGTCCCAAGGACCCGTATCCACTTCCATGCATAGATCAAATCGTGGATTCTACTTCCGGGTGCAACCTCTTGTCCTTCTTAGATGCCTACTCTGGTTTCCATCAGATCCAGATGTCTAGGGAAGATAGGAAGCATACCGCTTTTGTAACAGTGGATGGGCTTTACTGTTATGTTGTAATGCCCTACGGTCTGAAGAACGCCTTGCCGACATTTGTACGGGCGATGAGTAAGTCCTTCGGGGACCTGATTAGGGACAGGATAGAGATATACGTCGATGACATCATGGTCAAGACTAAGAGAGGGTCGACTCTAATGGAAGACTTGACCCTGTTCTTTGACAAGCTGCGAGCAACACGCACGAAGCTGAACCCGGACAAGTGCGTCTTTGGTGTCTCCGCTGGGAAGTTGCTGGGATTCTTGGTTTCGCACCGGGGTATTGAAGCAAACCCAGAGAAGATTAGGGCAATTGAGGCAATGAGGCCTCCGACCCGAATCAAGGACGTCTGGAAGCTTATGGGGTCCCTAGGACCCTTAGCCGCTTCATCTCACAGCTGGCTAACAGGGTGCTGCCCTTCTTCAAGCTCTTACGGAACTCTGACCCATTCTCTTGGACCGAGGAGGCAGAGCGAGCCTTCTAGGAGTTGAAGCAACACCTTGTGTCCCTGTCGATACTGTAGCTCCAGAGCCAGGGGAGCCGCTGTACTTGTACATTGCAGCGGCTGCAGAGGCAGTGAGCATGGTGCTGGTCGTCGAAAGGATGGTGCAACATCCCCAGGGGAGTCAGGAGGTTCCCCTAGGGGAAGGTGGTGGTCCGACCACCATAGACCTTGAGGGCCCGGGGCCACCCGTAGGGGTCTGGACCATACAGAAGCCGGTCTACTACGTCAACGAGGTCCTCCATGAAGCAAAGGCCAGGTACCTTGAGACACACAAGCTTCTCTATGCTGTGCTTGTTGCATCCAGGAAGCTGCGCCACTATTTACAGGCACACAGGGTCATGGTGGTGACCTCCTTTCCGTTAAGGGCCATCCTCCACAACTCTAACACCACAGGCAACATCGCCAAGTGGATCGCAGAACTTGCAGAGTTCCAGCTCGACTTCCAGCCTCGCCACGCTGTCAAGAGCCAAGTCCTGGCTGACTTCATTGTGGAGTGGACCCCTCCCCCGGGTGCTCCTGGGGGTCTGGATCCCAATTCGGACCCCACACCTACGGAACCCAGGGTCATGGTCTTCACCGAGCCCCACTAGACGCTCTTCTTCGATGGGTCCACCCACCAGCAAGGTGGCGGTGCTGGGGTGGTCCTCGTCGACCCAAGCGGAGACCAAGTAAAGTACATGGTGCACCTTGAGTTCAAGGCCACCAACCACATGGCAGAATACGAGGCGCTGATCTTTGGCTTGTCTGTGGCCCTATCCCTAGGGATCCACCAGCTTCTAGTGAAGGGGGACTCCTAGCTGATCATCAAACAGGTCCGCGGGGAATGTAGCTACAACGAGCCTAGGCTCACAGCTTACCTCTTCCACGTAAGGAAGCTGGAAAAGGACTTCACGGCCCTAGAACTACAACATGTTCCTCGGGCTAGCAACTCAGCGGCAGATGAACTCTCCACGAGGGCATCAAATTGGGCACCCATGCCTGAGGGCATCTTCGAAAGACGGCTGCTGAGACCTACCGCCCAGCCTGCCGAACTGGGCAAAGGGGGTGAGACTAGCACCTCGAAGCTAGCGGTCCTGGTGGCGTTACATCTGCAGAACCCACCAAAGATTGTGTGTGCTATAGGGGGTCCCGCCAACCTCTTAGCACCACAACCAGTATCTCAGAGTGGTCCCGATGCATGGATCTCCAAGATTTGGGACTACCTAAAGGAAAATATCCTTCTTGAAGATCATGTGTCCGCAGAGCGCATAGTGTAGTTGGCTAAGCGATACGCGATGGTGGAAGGGGATCTCTACCGTCGTGGCGCCAACGACATTCTCATGTGGTGCATTACCCAGGAGGAGGGCCGTGAGTTGCTCGCGGAGATCCATGGAGAAGAGTGCGAAAGTCATTCCTCATCCCGCACGCTGGTCGGTAAGGCCTTCCGGCATGGCTTCTACTGGCCAACCGCCCTCCAAGATGCAGCCAAGTTGGTAAAGTCCTGCAAAGCATGTTAGTTCCATGCAAAGCAGATACACACACCGGCTTAGGCTCTGCAAATGATTCCACCCTCCTGGCCATTCGCCGTATGGGGGGTGGATATCCTGGGACCATTCCCCAGGGCCATCGGCGGGTACCATTTCCTCTTCGTCGCCATCGACAAGTTCACAAAGTGGCCAGAGGCCACCCCTGTGGTCAATATCACCCAGGGTGCTGTTGTTGCTTTCCTCAAGTCGACTATCTGTAGATTTAGGGTCCCAAGCCGTCTCATCACAGACAACGGGACCCAGTTTACAAGTCGGTTCTTCCAGGAGTATTGCGAGGGCATCGACACCCAGCTCTGCTTTGCATCTGTGGCTCATCCTAGAAGCAACGACCAGGCAGAGAGGGCAAACACAGAGATCCTCAGGGGACTCAAGACATGCACCTATGACTGCTTGAAAAAGCATGGTGCAAATTGGGTCAACTAGCTTCCGTCCGTGCTATGGGGGAACCGGACCAAACCCAGCCGAGCTACCGGGGAGACCCCGTTCTTCCTAGTCTACGGGGCTGAAGCCTGCCTTCCCCTGGAAATCATTATGGGCTCCCCACGGGTCCAGTCCTTTGATGAGTCTATGCAGGAACAGCTATGGCATGAGGACATGGACTTCATCGACGAGCGCAGATGGCGAGCGGCAATCCGAAATGCACGGTACAACCAAGCGCTTAGGCGCTACCACCAACGGTTCATGCATAGTAGGGAGCTCAGGGTCGGGGACCTAGTCCTAAGGCGAGTACTGAACCGAGAAGGGCTCCACAAACTCTCCCCCAGTTGAGAAGGACCCTTCAAGGTGACAGAAATATGCCGACCCGTGTGTGTCCGCCTTGCCACAACTGAAGGAGTGCCTCTGACCAATCCCTGGAACATAGAGCATCTCCGTAAGTTCTACCCATCGAAGCAAAACTAGGGGATTCGGTTTTCTTCCTTTGTAACTAGGTTGCACATATATGTACGTCAGCCCGGTGAGGTCCGCCCTCATAAACCCGGTCTGTTGGCCTACACTCATGTATATCAAGTTATAAGGAAAAGGTTCACCCCCAGATTTGCTTTTGTGATGGTTTTGTTCTGCTTCAGTTTACAACCATTATTTTTTATCTAACCCACCCATACAGTTTCCCACCCTTGCTGGTATGATGACATTCGAATTGAGTTGCCAGGCTTGCAGTTTAGGACCCCTCTACAAAGGCAGGGGGGTCCGGTAGCCTGGGGGCTAGTTCTAGGGAATGGGCGCTCGTTCCCTAGGGTGGTCCAGAGCTGTGTAGCCACTTAGCTTGGTTTCGTATCCTAAGCCTGCACGCTCCACCACTCTGTGACGGGTGTCCTAGTATTTGGAGCTGTGATCCAGGGGGTCCGGGCATACGGCTTGGCTTCCTAGGCTAAATCCTGCAGGTCCTGTTGCATGAATCAAAGGATGGCAGATACCAGACGATGGGTCCTATGGGTGTGCTCCTAACACTTAAAAACCAAGGCTGTGTGCAGGTTCCGGTCCTAATCCAGATGCAGGTAGTCTCGAACCGCAGAGACTACCTCCTAGGGACCGGGCAACTAATCTTCTCTTAGGTATACTAGCATCCAGCCTCGACACGTCGAGCCTACATCCCAGGGGGCCAAGTGTCAGGGAGAAGTCGGTAACGTTACACACAGTGAGGACAAATAGCATACAGATAAGTGCTAATACTGTTAAATTGACGGTTCTCAAAAGTATGTTATGTGTCCAAAGATTATTACATCCGCCTTCAAGCGGAACCCTAGCCTTATCTCTGCAGGTACGAGCTACTTGGCATCGGCAGGGACGCGCTAGAAGCGCGCGGCCACCGTCTCCACGGCGTCTTGGATGCTCTCCCGGGCGGTGTCCTCTGTGGTGGCCACCAGACCATCAAGCACCGATGCCAAGGACATGGCTGGGTCGTGGTTCTGGAAGCACGTCAGCACGTAATCCACCACCGCCCGGCAGAGCTTGCTGCCCTCTGCCCCCAGGCGGGCGCCGAGGATCTGGTCTAGGCAACGAAGGCGATCGACGGCGGAGTCCAGCACCGAGAGGGCGTCGGAGGTCGACGCTGGCAGCTCTGACATTGGGATGGGACTCATCCCTAGTGATACCAGCGCCGTGCTCGCCTCGCTGGCCCACTCAGCTATCCACTGGACCCTAGCACGGTGTTCTGCCTGGAGATCTTCTAGGGCCTTCTTGGTGGCCTCAGTCACCTAGGGACCCAGCACCGCCTGCGCCGCTTTGATCCGGCGGATCCGCTCCTCTAGCTTTCGCTCCTTCTCCTCCACCTCGAGCTCGTGCTTAGCTAGCAAGATGCCCCGCCTTTCAAGCATTTCCTCCCTGATGGCGAGATCCTTCTCCCGCCTGGCGAGGTCTGTCTCTCGCCTATCTAGGGACGTATCCTTCTCCTTGAGGTTCTCCTCGGCGAGGGCAATGTCGCTGGCCTTGTCCTCTAGCTCTTGCTACCATTTTTCATCCTTTCTATGGCCTCCACTTGCTAGACCCGCTGGGCCTCCAGGGTCTGGTCCAAGGCATTCAGCTTGGCCTAGAGCTCTGTTGTGAGGGCCTCCCTCTGGCTTAGGGCCTCCTCCCTCTTGGCCACCTTCTTCTCCCGTCGGGACGCCTCCAGCTCCCTGGCGAACACCTTCTGGAGGTCCCTTTTGTATTCCTTGCGGTCCCACGTGAGTTTAGACTGCTCAGAGGCGAACTGGCGTGACGCCGCCTTGGTGCACTCCTCCATTGGGTGCGCTAGTCGCTAAGGCGCTGGTGCTCAGATTCTAGCGCCTCCAATTCCCGCCGGATGGCTGCCTCGATTTCATTGAGGACTTGGTGGGCGCAAGATAGCACCCAAGGAAGGGGGATTGGTGCCGCGTCTGGCTCGGCACCTGACCGGAGTCGCCGCCCAAAAATCATCTCCATCTCCTCCGGAGCAGGCGGAGGGACAGAGCTAGACGTGCCTCCTAGGTCACCCCCGGTGTCGGGAGCGGGCGCAGGTCCCCCAGCTGGGACCTCCTCCGCTGTCACGGCGTCGCCTGACGCTGGCGTCGCCACAGCAGCAGCCGGACCCCCAGTTGGGGTGTGGGAGACCGGTGGCGCTGTCCCAGCGGCAGCTGGGTGCGCTCCGCCGACACCACTCTCAGCAGATTCCTGTTGCTGAGAGCCAGACCCGCTGGTGGGACTGGTATCTGGCGGAGGGGGCGCGACCTTGGGAGCAGAGGGGGAGGAAGCCCTAGCAAACAAAGGATGGGTTAAGACCCATCGGCATGATAACTAGACTCGTGGAAAAAAGGGGCTAAACTTACTTAGGGCCCTAGACTTTCCAGCGACCCTGGAAGCGGGACGACCGTCGCTCCTGCTACTGTTGCTGCGCTGGCGGCGGTTGTTGCTGTTGCTGCTGCTAGTGCTCCCAGGGATGATCACCCCCGGATGGTGGTGGTGGCGGCGGGATCGGAGGGCTGACGTGCCTCTGCACACCGGGGGCCTGAGAGTTGGCCCCCTTAGTCCTGCCTACGGTCCTCTGATGCTTCTAGGAGGGCTCTGAAACGAGTGACCCATCAGTGCGACGCAGCCTGCGCTGCCTCTCCTCCTCCGAACCCCTAGAGCTACCTGGGCGGAGGCGCTGCTTGCAGCCCCTTTGCCCTTGTCCAAGGGGCTGGGGGCCACGGCAGGACCGACACAAGGGGTCGGACCGGCGAGCTGGGGACCCCCATATGGTACACTAGGGATCTGGATCCCGTGGAGGGGGTCCCGACCGCCGGTCTGACAAACCGCCATGCCGCTCGTCGAGGGTCGGCAGCGTGGCCAGGACCGCCGTTCGCAGCCCTAGATCATCACAGAGCACCGAGATGTCCTAGGGGAGTATCAAAGATTTAGGGACAAAGGACTCACCAGTAATCCCCTTCACCAGGAGTTCCAGATCCTCCCAGGATAGACCGGTACCCGGCCCCCGCTAGAACCCGCCGATATCATTCGAGCCAGTGAACCAGCATCACAAGCGTGGCCTCCTCTGCAGCTGTATGACCCGGTGCTTCAGGAAGTCGCTGACCGCATGCATGGAGGTCAGACCACCGGTTGCCAAGGTCTTGATCCTGTCTAGTATGGGCAGAGCTCTGGGGATAACGATGGCTTGGTCTTCCAATGCTTGCGGTTGAGGGATAGCTCGTTGCTCGGCAGGACGAGGCGGTCGTTGGTCTCGGCGCTGGCGATCACCCAATCGCCGCGCCAGTTTTCCCACTTTGCGCCACCGAAGGTGGAGATGTAGGCTATGGCCGAATCCGGCCTCGTCTGAAAGTAGTAGGCACCAAGATGGTCCCTAGCCTTCTTAGACTTGACCAGCACGAAGAAGTGGCGGAAGAGGGAAGTACAGGGGGCCACCCCTACGAACATCTCGCAGAGGTGGACGAAGATGGCCGCTTGGAGGATGGAGTGGGGCGTAAGGTGCTGAAGCTGAAGCCCGAACTCCTCCAACAGCAGTAGGAAGAAAGGCGAGATCGGCAGCGCCAACCCTCAGGAGATGTAGGAGACAAATAGCACGAACTCCCCGACGACAATGTCGCCGAGGGGAGCCACGCCGGCGTGAATCCTTCCAGCGAGCCCCGACGCGCTCCACCCGAGCAGGCCATGCACCAGATTGAGCGCCACCTCAGATTGGAAGCGATCGGGATGACCTAGCAAAGCCATGGCATGCGCGACGACGCGGGCATGGAACTGAGGAGCACGAAGGCAAAAGGGCACAGCTAGCGGCGCGGGCATGGAATGAAGAAGCACGAAGGCAAAGGGGCGCAAGCGATTGGGAGAGAATGCGAAAGGGTAACTGCTGCATGCGGGGTGAATCCCTTTTCTAGGAAAACTCTCCCGCTCGCGCCCTAAAACGCTGCAAGGAATCTCGTCCAACGCACATCTGGCACCTAGGCAGCCCTGTCTTGGACACTAGGGCCTAGGTCCACAAGTCATGCAGCTGTTGTGCCGGTCTACGAGTGCGAAAAGAGCGAACTCCCGCATGGGGAGCGAACCACCGCACACAATCGCGTGCCGCCTTAGGGCCGCTGCGGAAGGATATTTTTAACCAAGGCGGCAGCAACGAGGCGCCCCGCGCATGGCTCGACGAAACCGCCAAACATGGGGGCCGTGGGTCAGTCAGCTGCGGGGACAGATATGGCAGTTGACGTGACCGAAGGCGGATTGACAGCGGGTGCATCGACAGATGCGCTGAATTAATGCGGCGCGTCTGCAGGCATGCTAAGATGGCGCCCCAATCACCGCTCAGGCCATATTGAGGCAAAGTACAAGCTTTGGCCCCACCTGCAGGCTCGCATCCTCCCCTAAGGAGGACCCGGGGGCCACTGTCGGTACCCTAAAACTAGGGTACCCCCTGCTACTGTATAAAGACGCAGTACCCACGCGGTTATCTCTTAGTCGCGTGGTAGAAGTGCTATGTGTGGGACCAAGCCATGACTCGCCCTAGCCTCGGGCGACTACTCTGGGTTCACAACAGTGCCTGTCCCCACCACATGGGTGGGTCCGGAGCTACCACATGTCCAGAGAAGGTGATATACTCCAAGGCATCAACAGTGAGTCTGGACCCCCATGGGAGAGTGCCGGGTCTCCAAGGTTGGTCCAGGACCTCCACGTGTGCAAGCCGGACCCCTGGAATGGGATCCGGACCCCCCGTATGGGGTCCGGGCCGCCCACAATGGGGTCTCAAGGTTCTAGGACAGAACATACTCAGGCCTTAAATAGGACCCATGTGGGGGTCTGGTGCCGACACGTGTCTGGACCTAGTCTGGTGGGTACCTGACCTGTCCGTATATTCTCCTGCTTCCCGCTTAGGCGGGTGGAACCTAGCATGACGCCTCTGGGCTACGTGTGCCTTCGCATTCATTATGGATAACACGTGCGCTTGTCCATCCCACTGACCGGTGGCGTGTGCAGTCCGCGATACGTGGGTCGTGCTATTATTCACCATTACTCGTACGTTTCGGCTATCAATGCTGCATGGACTGCGGTCATCAAGACTCCCGGTGATTACTCAGGCGTTACTAGCATTAATTACTCACATAATGTACTCCTTCCATTATGCTCCTGGGCCCAAATGTCGGGGCTCAGCATCCTTGTATGTGCCTCCCTTAAACTATAAAAGGGAAGGCATGCAACGTTACAGGGATAGGCTCTCAGACATACACACAAGCTCATACTCTCAAGTTCACAGACACTCAATACAACATACACACAGTGGAGGTAGGGTTTTACACTTCGGTGGCCTGAACCACTATAATCCCTTGTGTGCTCTTGTGTTCATCGACAATCCACCAAACAAGCAAAACGCTTAAGCCCCCTCCTCATCTTAGGATTAGGGCGGGTGCATTCCGCCGCCCAGCCGAAGGATTTCTCTCTGACAGAGCCAGTGTGTTCTCAAAGATAGATCTGAGGTCAAGCTACCATCAGCTCAGAATCTGACCCTCGGATATACCAAAGACGACATTCATCACCAAGTATGGACTGTATGAGTTCATGGTCATGTCATTCAGTTTGACGAATGCGCCAGCTTACTTCATGTACTTGATGAACAGTGTGTTCATGGACTACCTCGACAGGTTCATAGTGGTGTTTATTGATGATATTCTTATATACTCCTAGAACGAGCAAGAGCATGAGGAGCATTTGAGGAAAGTACTTTAGAGGCTACGGGATTGTCAGCTGTATGCCAAGCTTAGCAAGTGTGAGTTCTGGATCAGTGAAGTCCTGTTCTTGGGCCACATTATAAACTGGGAGGGATTGGCTGTAGATCCAAAGAAGGTAACAACTATCTTGGACTGGAAAGCACCAAAAGATGTCCGAGGAATCAAGAGTTTCATCGGAATGCCCGGTTATTATCGGCGTTTCATTAAAGGTTTCTCCAAGATCACCAGATCAATGACAGCCTTGTTGGCAAAGAAGGTTGAGTTCAAGTGGACCCCAACATGCCAGAAGTCCTTTGAGACATTGAAAGAGAAATTGACAACGACACCAGTATTGATTCTACCAAATGTTCACAAGCCATTCTTAGTATATTGTGATGCTTTGTACATTGGACTGGGATGTGTGTTGATGCAGGAAGGGAGAGTAGTGGCATACTCGTCCCACCAATTGAAGATTCATGAGAAGAACTATCCTACTCATGATCTGGAGTTAGCAGTCATGGTTCATGCATTGAAGACCTGGAGGCATTATCTTTTTGGGCAGAAGTGTGATATCTACACGGACCACAAGAGCCTCAAGTACATATTCACTCAGTCAGAGTTAAACATGAGGCAACAAAGATGGCTAGAATTGATCAAAGATTATGAGCTAGAGATTCATTTTCACCCAGGCAAAGCAAATGTAGTTGCAGATGCTCTTAGCAGGAAGAGTCAAGTCAATATGTTGGCCGCTCACCCGATGCCATATGAGCTAGCAAAGGAGTTCGACAAATTAAGTCTCGGATTTCTGAACAACACCCAAGGGGTGACAATTGAGTTGGAGCCCACTCTAGAGCAAGACATTAGGAAAGGTCAGAAGGATGTTGAGAAAATCAACGAGATCCAGCAGCTGATCATAGATGGAAAAGGCAAGGATTTCTGTGAAGATGTAGAAGGAGTGGTATGGTTCAAGGACAGACTGTGTGTTCCCGACATCAAATCAATCCAGGAACTGATTCTCAAGGAAGCTCACAAGACAGCGTATTCTATACACCCTGGTAGCGAGAAAATGTACCAAGTCCTGAAGAAGAGATTCTAGTGGTATGGTATGAAAAGAGAGATAGCAGAGTATGTGGCCAGATGCGACAGTTGTCAGAGGATCAAGGCCGAGAATCAGCGACCTGCAGGTTTGTTGCAACCGTTGCAGATTCCTTAGTGGAAATGGGATGAGATCGGAATGGACTTTATAGTTGGTTTGCCCTACACTCGTACTGGCTATGACTCCATGTGGGTAGTAGTGGATCGTTTGACAAAGATGGCCCATTTCATACCAGTCAAGACCACTTATAACAGTGCGCTGTTGGCTGAACTATACATGTCTCAGATTGTGTGCTTGCATGGTATTCCGAAGAAGATAGTATCAGATAAAGGCACCCAGTTCACCTCTCATTTTTGGCAGTAGTTGCATGAAGCTTTGGGCACACACTTGAAGTTCAGCTCAGCTTATCACCCGCAGACATATGGTCAAATAGAAAGAACCAACTAGATTCTTGAGGATATGTTGAGAGCTTGTGCTTTGCAAGATCAGTTAGGTTGAGACAAGAGATTACCATATGCAGAATTATCTTACAACAACAGCTACCAAGCCAGCCTGAAGATGTCACCATTCGAAGCGCTCTATGGGAATAATTGCAGGACTCCATTGCATTGGGACCAACCTGGTGAAAGACAGGTGTTCGGACCAGATATTTTGCTTGAAGCCAAAGAGAACATCAGAATGGTCTGAGAGAATTTAAAGGTAGCGCAGTCCAGACAGCGCAGCTATGCTGACACTAGAAGAAGGGAACTCAGTTTCGAAGTGAGAGACTATGTCTACTTGAAGGTGTCACCCATCAAAGGAACCAAAAGGTTTGGAGTCAAAGGCAAGCTAGCACCCCGATATATTGGACCGTATCAGATCCAAGCAAGACGTGGAGAAGTGGCTTATCAACTCAGCTTACCAGAGAACCTGGCCGCTGTGCACGATGTGTTCCATGTGTCTCAGTTGAGGAAATGCTTGAGATTGCCAGAAGAGCAGTTGCCAGCAGAGGATCTTGAAGTTTAAGAAGATCTGACTTATATTGAGAAGCCAACTCAAATTCTAGAGACAACAGATCGGGTCACTCGGAGAAGTACCATCAGGATGTGCAAAGTCAAATGGGGCCACCACTCAGAAGAAGAAGCAACCTGGGAACAAGAAGATGATTTAAAAGCCAAGTACCATGAGCTCTTTTCTAGCCAGCCTTGAATCTCGAGGGCGAGATTCTTTTAAGGGGGATAGGTCTGTAACACCCTTATTTTGGGGGTATAAAATTTCTTTCTAATGATCACCCAAAATCATGTGTTACTCTTCTCTCTCTCACCCTAGGTTCTATCTCTCTCTAGATTTTCCCTCCCTTTTTCCTTTTTAAGTACACCTAGCTTAAGTTAGGAAGATTTAATTATTTATTTTTGCCAAAACATTTTGGGTCATGACATGTTGCATCATGCTGAGCTTAAAATATTATTTGAAGTGTTGCACATGTTTGAATTTATTTGAATTTGAAACCTAATTTGAATTTGGAATTGAAAACCTATAGAAAATAAATAGAAAAGGAATTAGAAAATCCAGAGAAAAAGAAAAAGAAAAAGTAGCCCAGTCGGCCCACTAAGCCCAGCCAGGCCGCGCGCCCGCGCGCCCGCACCGTCTGACAGGTGGACCCCGCTTGTCAGTGGCGGTTCTCCCTCGCGCGCGCCCTCCCTCTCTCGCTCGCTGCCTAGTGGGGCCAGCCTGTCGGTGCCAGTTTTCTTCCCCGCGTGCTCAATCTCTCTGTCTCGTGGGCCCATTTTGCCAGTCGTCAAGCCGTTGCCCCGCGCACCCCTTTCTTCTCTCTCTGCGCCGTGGGCCAACCCTGTCAGTTCCGCCTTCTCCACGCTCACCGTGGACCGGCATGTGCGCACTCGCGCACGTCGCCAGGTTTCTCGGCCATGACGCCCATCCACGCACCCAACCCCCTTCATAAAGCCCCGCCGGTGCCCCACGCACACCCCTCACCTCATTTCACGCAGCTTCGCCCTCTTTCGCGCTCTGCCCTTGCTGCCAGCCACCGCCACAGACCCGCGCCCACGTCCCTAACCATCCAGCTCGTCGGATACTGCTCCAAGCCTCCCCGAGCTCCGCCCCGAGGTGAGATACCCGTCTCCATGCCCAATTTCCCTCATTGCGCCCTGTGTTCGTCTAATTTCGCCTTCGCCGGTGCTCGGCCGCGGCGGTTCACCGTGCTCACGCGGTGGCTGGCCGATTTAGCCCGGTCTAGTCCACTGGAGTAGACCCCTATGTCACCCCTGCCTCTGCTGAAGTTAGCCCAGGCCGTAGCATGCCTTAAGTCCCCTCCCCGTGGCCGGAATGGCTCACCGGAGTTTCTCCGGCCCGCCCGAGGCCTTCTCACCGCCGTTCTACCCTCTCTGCCCGTGGATTCATGGCCTCTTCCTCGCCACTGAGTTTGCTGTGGTGCCCTCTTCCCCTCTGCCCAACTTCGGCGACCTCGGAGCCACCCTAGCTCGTGCCTGCCTCAACTCCGGCGACCTCACCGCCGCGGAGAGGAGCGGCGCCGCTTTGCGCATGTCTATTTCCCCGGTCTGATTTCCCCCGTCCGATCTTGATCGCACGGCCCGAACTGCGGGATACCGCTTCACGCACGCGCGCCTGACGCCCTGGCCCGCCTGTCAGCGCCACCCGCAGCCGCTCATCCTTCCCGGTTTGATTTCCTCCGTCCGATCTTGATCGAACGGCTCGGACCCCCTCGAACACCCCCGGACCCCCTTCGGACCCCCTCAGACCCCCTCGGACCCCCTTTGGACCCCTTCAGACCCCCTTCGGACCCCCTCCGTCCAATCTTGATCGAACGGCTTGGACCTCCCCAGACCCCTGCAGCCGTCCGTTCCCCCTGGCGCTGGTCCCGCTCGGTCAGCGCGCTCCCCCTCTGTCACTGACACCCCCTGGCCCGCTTGTCAGCGCTCACTCGCCTGCACGCGCCCTCGGCAGCAGATCTAATCTCAGCCGTCGGTTTTTGATCCAACGGTTAGATTCACCTGATACCCCTTCACATGGCTGTTTTGCTTAAGAAACCCCCTGGTTTTAGGAAATCAACCCGTCGTCCTGTGTTTTAGCGCATAGGTCCCTGGTTTGTTTTAATTAGATCCCTGGACTTTTATCTTATCGCAAAATTAGCCCTAATATCATATTTTGAATTCTCAAACTTGTTTATTTCATAACTTTTGCATATGAACTCCAAATTGGGTGATTCAAATTGCAAAATGTTCGTAGAATTATTCTCTATTTAAATAAAATGGTTTCACTTACTGTCTGCACACTCTAATTTTTAGGATTGAATATGAACTAATGAAGGTGTATGTTTTATTTATTTAATAAATAAATAAAGGAGAACCTTAGAGATTTAAAACTGTTTAAGCTTGTGAAATTAACGATAGGTATTGCGTGAGTTCATCTCTGTTCTAAATTATAGGTCACAATAAAATAAATGGATCTATGATTATGTACTTGTAAATAACACTTAGGGAAATAATAATCTATTTTTCAAATAAAGTTAATGTATGTCATAGTTTATGTTATACTTTGAATTCATTATCCCTTATGTAGTATTATGTCTTTTTAAGATGTGTTCCAATGTTTGTACATGTTTGGTGTGATGTTCATTTGTACTTTCCAAATGTATTGAATGCATGCTCGCTTTATTTAGACAACGAGCAGTCCGAAGTTCCTGAGTGTGTTGTTGGAGACCTCCCTGAGCAACAACCTGGTGAAGGCAAGTGTCCTCTGACCTATTATATCCTACATACTTTATGATTCACTGTCCCACATTACTTTATGAAACCTAAGGATTGACTAGTCTGTATTCACTTATCCTTGTTTACCTTTTGGGTTACCATGGTTAGCATGTTGCTATTGCCTTAACTGAATCAATGAACATGATGTGAACATTTATGATACGATATCATTATCCTGACTATGTGAATGATCTTGTGATACCTTAGGGGACTCAGGCCTTTTTCCTACAAATTTGTATAACTCATCATGATGTATAATTTATATTTTGAAAATTTCTTCATATGACAAAATAAAAATTAATTTGTTTATAAAATCTATATCTCTCTCATAGTTTATGAAACTACTAGAGAGATGTATAAGATTTGCGCATATGTTAGAACCATCATGTAAGATAAACAAATAACCAAGCAATCAAAATAAACTTTGTAAATCTTGAGAAATTATAGAATTTTGTAGTTGGCAACCTTTTCATTTGAAGTCATCTTGTCAATGAAAACTATGTCTGAATTTAAAAATTTTAAATTTGAATTTTGAAAACAACCTCGAAAGAAAAAACCACCAACATAAAAGTTGTAGGTACTTTGTAGTTGACAATGTTTTGGTTTGAAATCATCTTGTCATGCAAAACTATGTTTGAATTGTAAATTTGAATTTTTCAAACTACTTTGGATAGAAAAATCACCAAAATAAAAGTTATAGGTCTTGAAATGTAATGAAACTTTATAATTGACAATTTTTTGATTTGAAATCATCTTATCATTGAAAAATTCGTGAGAAGTTTTCAAATTTGAAAATCAAATTTTGTAAACGGCTTTGGATGTAGAAACTATCAAAATAGAACTTGTAGATCTGAAAAAGTTATGAAACTTTATAGATTGTCACATTTTCAAATGAATTCATTTAGTGCCTTAAATAATCAAATTACTCTCGGTTTGTTATAGTACATGAGAAATGAAAATGTAATGTAGACATAATTGAAGTAGCACTGTAGTGGTAGAGGAGGGTATGCGCGAGAGAGAGGTTGCGAGTTCGAATCTCACCATTCACAAAATATGTAAATTTGATTCAAAATAATAGTGAAAAACCATAAGGTGATACCTATGGCAATAGATAGTGGTTAGAAGTTGTTTACAACAACAACAACAACAACAAAGCCTTATTGTCCCAAGCACGTTGGGGTAGGCTAGAGATGAAACCCCGTATGAAAACCTCAGAGCTCAACCCCCAAAGAAAAAAGGGGAAACAAAGGCAAATGAGAACCGAAAAACGACGAAACGGGGAAACACATAAAAGAGATAAAACCCACAAGAACCAGCAAGGTCTAAATGGGCACAAGAAAAGGTCAAACGATTAAGGAGGAAAAGCGAAACTATAAATCAAGGTTCTGGCACGTGAATTGCACACTTCCACCCCTTCCTATCCACGACGAGTTCTTTATCAATATTCCACTCCTTCAGGTCCCTCTTCACAGCCTCTGTCCACGTCAAGGTTGGTCGACCTCTACCTCTCTTCACATTCTCGGGACGCCTAATTATTCCGATATGCATTGGTGCCTCTTTAGGTCTTCGTTGGATATGTCCAAACCATCTCAAACGATGTTGCATAAGCTTCTCCTCAATTGGCGCCACTCCCACTCTCTCTCGTATGTCATCATTCCGGACTCGGTCTCTCCTTGTGTGGCCACATATCCAGCGCAACATACACATCTCTGCCACACATAGTTGTTGGACATGTCGTCTTTTAGTGGGCCAACATTCTGCTCAATTGGTTAGAAGTTGTTTCTATAATTTAAAAAATGTTTTGCTGTGTTTTTGGGTTTTTTTATTCTTATTTTGCCCAGTGCTTTTCGACACTCAGCAAAGTCTTTGCAGAGTGTCCGAAAAAAGTACTCAGCAAAAACCCTTTGCCGATAAAATGTTTGCCGAGTGTAACACTCGGCAAAGGCTTTGCCAAGTGTAAAATAGCCTTTGCCGTGTGTCTTAGATACTCGGCAAAGAACGAGATTCCGGTAGTGTACGCTGCAACTTAGCGGCTACTACACATTCCAAAATAATGTATATATAGCCATTTCACGAAATCTGTCATGGTATGTACTATCTTTGTTTCATAGCATAAGTTGTTTAATTTTGACCTTAATCAAACTTCTCTAAGTTTTACCAGGAAAATATTTAATGTCTACAACAACAAATAAGTGCTATGTTAAGACATTTTATGGTGGATTTGATAAAAGTAATTTGATATTGTACATGTGATGTTAGTTTGTTTTTCTACAAACATGATCAAGTCAAGTGAAGTTTGACTTATGACATAACTAAAACTTCATACCTTACATTTGTAACCGCATATGCATCTTCAATAACCAAAATGGTATTTTTTTTAAAATGGAAGTCAAACACTACTGGAATCCTGTTGGGGACTTGTTCTCAAATGCTAAGAGTTAAGAACAAGGCAACATAAAAAGTGTTAAATGTTAAAGTCCTTCGTCCTTCGAAACATTATTTCCCTTTGGGATATAATGAGTTTCGGACGAAGGTTATGAAGGACATACCTTCGTAAGCACAAGAGATAATGATGAAGAATTTATATAGGGTATAAAACGTAATACAAACATTATTATTAGATCATTTCTATTTTATTAACATGGAAAAATAGAAATGATCATAAATTACAAATGTACCTTCGGCTTGAGGGAAGGCAAAAGTACAAGCGTGACGCAAAAGCCAATGCCCAGTCAGCGTGAACAGTACGGGAGTACTGTTCATCTATTTATAGGCAAGGGACGCAGCCCATGCAGAATTACATTCATGCCCTTTATAAAAGTTTACAATGATGACTTAGACCCTTATGGACTAAAAGGTCATTCTATCTTTAAGTCGGTTGGAACCTTCGTCTTCGGATGCATCATAGTGACGAGGCTTTGTGGTCAACAACTTCAGCGTTGTCTCTGCCGAAGCTATCTTCTTCCTCTAGGATCTTCGGCTACGAAGCATACCCCCAACAGTAGCCCCTTCGCGGTGTCAGATCATTTTTTGTAACGAGCTTGATCTGTGAAAAAATCTTCTAAGCTTCGGGATGCCGAAGATCCAAAAAACACCTTCCCTGAGCTCGTTGTCGAGAAACGATTACAATAGTCCACGCGCACGCAGTAGATCCATCCTGGAATAGTGGCACGTGTCCTGGCGATTCATCTTCCCTGACCCTGTGGCCCACCGATCAGCGAGTGTGGATAGTTGTCTATTCGATGCAGAAAACCTTGACGGTTCACCTGTTCACCTGCGGCACTATAAACAGACGGGTAGATGTGAAGTTACCACAGCATTCATTGCTATTGCACTGTTGTACTACCAAAAATTTCACCCCTGCCGAAGCTTGTTTGTTGTGCTCACCCAAAATAGCAGTTGCAATACTGCTTCGACACAAGAGAAAGAACTTTGGAGAAAAACAAAAAAGACAACAACAAAAATCTGAAACAAGTCATAATCAGGATGGTCAGAGTTCGCTCTATTGCTCGGGTCGACCGTGAAGGAGATGAGGCCGAAGCTACTGAGACTGTTCCTATTTCAGAAGCAATGAGGCGCTCTGGGTTAGTAACGCCGGAAGACAAGCAAGCTGCCGAAGACATCCCTGCTGTTGAAACAGAACGGGCTGCTGATGAAGAGACAGATTCCGAAGATGATTACAGCAGCGCAGTGCCGAGCAAGCCCAACCACCTGGATTTCGGCAAGTCTACCGTCTCCAAAGCTGATTTCCCTAAAATGGTAAAGTTGGGTTATCTTAGTGAAGCGGAGAAGAAATCAATTCGTTTCTGTGGAGAAGAAACCACCCCGAAGCCAGAAAAAGATGAAATAGTGGTTTTTAAGAGTTTCTTCAAAGCTGGATTAAGACTTCCCCTCCATGGGATGATTGCAGATGTATTGAAGAAGTTTGGGATCTATTTTCATCAGCTGACTCCTAACGCTATCGTTAGGCTCAGCGTTTATACCTGGGCCCTCCGAAGCCAGGGGGTGGAGCCATTTTCTGAAGGTTTCTGTCGGGTTCACGAACTGCATTACCAGACCAAAGCCAGAAAGGATGGATTGCATGAAAATTTTGGTTGTTACAACTTTGCTTATCGGAAAACTAAAAAATTTCCTGTGATTAGCTACCGAAGCAAGTGGCCGGCAGGCTGGAAATCGGAATGGTTTTATGTTAAAGTTGAAGATGACAAGGAGAAGCTGGTCCAAAGTCTTGAGTTGACCTTCGGAGAAACTAGACCCCCATGCAATATGACACCAAAAGGCCCAACTCAAATTGCTTTGGCTGAATTTAGAATTATTTCGGAGCATATCAGCACTAGGGACCTGGTGCAAGAGTTCTTGGCTTTCAGAGTATTCCCGACTTTGAAAGAATGGGAAATGCCGAAGCTAAAGGGGGAGAAGAAAGAAGGGGAACTTGTCCGGTTACCTTATTATTACAAGTTTAAGAAAAATTTTAAAACACCTTGTCAAGAGTGGCTGGATACAATTGATGTTATGTGTAACGAGATCCTTGGCAATTACTCTAAGAAAGAAGATCAGTTAATGACCGCGGCCTTCGGCACCCGTCCAAAGCGAAGAATGAATCGAGTGATGGATGCCTTGAGTTTTGAATATCCTGACTATGAGCGGCTGGATAAGGGTGCTGAGGGCCAGAAGAGGAAAAGAGTAGCCGAAGCTTTGAATAAAGATGATGAAGAACAGCCAAAAGAGAAAAATCCGAGGATTGACCCGAAAACAAGTATTCCAAAGAAGAGAAAAGTTTCGTCTCCGAAGCAAAAAATAACTGACGAAGAAGAAGAAACTCCTGCATCACCCTCTACCACCGACGTGGAGGAAATTTTAAAGGTAATGACTGAATCCTTGCCTGTGAAGCTAAGTCCATTAGGGCCTCAACTGACGAAGCTTTTTCAGAAGGAAAAGGAGCCCGCAAAAACGAAGAAAACAGCTAAAACAAAAAGACAAAGAATCATCACCGTGACAGAAGTTATTGACAAGACACCACCAAGAGCTTCAGCTCGGAAGACGCCAGCCGCTGAGGACATAACAAGTATCGAAGTTACACCTTCGGAGGTCGTAGCTGCCGAAGCTGCCACAACCGAAGATTTTAACATGGAAACCACAATTGAACATATTGATAAGATACTGCTAGATATGGCCACAGAAGAAGCTGCAGCAAGCACCGAAAAGACTTCAACCCCGAAGCTCGAGAAAAAGAAAGAAATAGCCGATGATACTTTGGAGGATGAAGCTTTCAATTTTCAAAACTTAGTTGGACAAGAGCTAACAAAAGCCGAAAAAGAAGAGCTAAAAGAATATGCAAAAACTTGTGGATATAGGCCGGGAGCACTTCTCTTCGGGGGTATTGACGATGAAAAGCTGGACTGTATCCGGGATCAAACCGGAGCCAAGGTTATCGGTACTCTATCAAAGAGTATCGGGTTTCCAAAGCTTGAAACAGACATTAGCCGCTACCGACGACAACACATCGTTGGTAGTTTATTTTTTCCAATTTCAAGGTAAATATCTGTTTATCTATCTTAATTGTTTTAATATGACGAAGATGTTTTCTAATGATAATTGTTTATGTGCAGAGTATGTTGCTGAGCAAAGCTCTAAAAATGCAACAAGATTTGGAGGACAAGAAGCATGAGGTTATAATTGAAAATCTAGAGAGCAAAATAAAAGACCAATCAGCTATTCTTGAAAAGAAAAACTTCGAGCTTCAGGCAACCGAAGGCTTACTGGCGGAAGCTGAAGCTAAAATAGCAGAGCTAAATACGAAGCTTCTCTCTCAATCAGAAAGCTTTGAACAAGAAAAACAGAAACTTAGCGCGAAATTAGAGGTCGAGGTTCAGAAGGGTTTAAAATTGGAAAAATCATTAACAAATCTTCAAAATAAATGCTTAGAGTTCAGCAATAACTGCGTTCAACGGCTAAAAAAGATCTTCCATTCAGTCGGGGCTAGCAGTGGAAAATTCACTCCTTCAGCTGAAGATCTACCGGGAACCTTCGAACATATTGAAGGTGAAATTGATGAACTCGATGAAGTTATTGTCGGCCATGGTGACTTCTGTGCCTGGGTAGCTTCTCGGGGCACTGCTGCTGCATTCCTAAAGGCTGGTTGTGACCACGGAAAAATTGTCAATAGGCCCAATTTCACTCTATCACCAACAATTCTAGATGATATTCCTGACCTTGCCCGAAGCATTTCAAATAGATTTGTAAAGATGATATGGACAAAAGGTGGGCGAGAGAAGGCTGGAGACGAAGCTCGGAGTCATCTTGAACCAGTAAGAAATCATACCTTATGCTTACCTTTTCCTTCAAACCTGATTTTTACTCACAATACCTTAATTTATGTAGGATGACGAAGCCGATGCTTAAAGAATATGCCGCCGAAGTTGAAGCCCAATAAAGATTGGTAGAAGTAGACTGTAGAAAGACTCAAAAAACTTTTGTAATAACTTTTGTAAATACAACTAAACTGTTCTTGATGAACTTTGTTCATACCTTGTAATATATTCTTACCCTTCCATCAATGTATGGAGTGCTTTGGTGTGGACGAAATTAGCATTTTGAGCCGAAGGCGAAAAAACACCTTCCCTTCTTTTCGTACACAACGAAGCATAAAAAACTGCTTCTTCTTTTTGCCGAAGCCTGATCTTTAAAGCCGGAGCAACTGCTTATGCTATGATGATGGTTATCCTACATATGCCTGAATGAATGTTTATGAATGCAAATGTTATGATGTAATGGGATGTGCAAATGAATGACCAAACACATATCCGAAGCCACAACCGCAGCCGTTATTCCTTAAAAATAAACACATATCAGCGTTGACTTTTCGCTGTAAGCCTCGCTTAGGAGCTTCTTCGCCTTTTACTTTCGGCGGTATCAGCGTTTATTTTTCGCTGTAAGCCTCCCTTAGGAGCTTCTTCGCCTTTTACTTTCGGCGGTATTCGTGTTGACTTTTCGCGCTTCGCCTTTTACTTAGGCAGAATCAGCGTTTATTTTTCGCTGTAAACTGTGCATTCCCTTTGGAACGACTTTTGAGCAGAAAACTTACACTACGCTCCCTTAGGAACGGCTTTTCGGCAGCTTCGTCGTGCTCTGCATCCCCTTAGGGACGGCTTTTGAGCTTCTCCCCTGTTTTCTTTTTCCTTTTGGCACTCGATGGTGCATTCTCAGTTTTTTACATTCACATCTTTGGGGGATTTTGCTCTTATAGAGCTGAAATAAAAGATAAATTACATGCTATGGCCCCGTTAAAAACCTTTCTCCCCCTTCAGAAAGGAAAAGGGTGCCATAAAAGAAAAATAAAATAAAATATAAAAAATTACATCAAGCTATACATAATATCGCCGAAGCTCATCCGCATTCCAAGATCTAGGAATGTCGTTGTCGTCCATATCCTTCAATCTGTATGAACCGGGTCTTGACGAAGATACTACCAAAAAAGGTCCCTCCCATTTCAGCTGCAATTTGCCCACTGTATCTGGGTTAGCCACTCTCCGAAGCACCAAATGGCCTAGCTTAATGTTCTTTAGCCGAACCTTTCTATCACGCCATTTTATTGTTTCGGCTTGATATTTATTGATGTTTTCCATAGCTTGAAGCCTGATCCCCTCTATAGCATCTTTTTCCACAGAGCAGTCAGTTTCATCTTCGCTTTTTGCCGAAGCTATTGTTCTTATTGATCCTGCTTTGGCTTCTTCCGGGGTTATTGCTTCGTCACCAAACAATAGTTTGAATGGCGTAAAGCCTGTTGACCTTGATGTTGTTGTGTTGTGGCTCCACACCACTTTAATTAATTGATCTAGCCACTTTCCCCTGGGTTGATTGAAGATTAACTTCATTATTCCTGTCATTATGATGCCATTAGCTCTTTCAACAAGTCCATTTGACTCCGGATGTCTAACTGATGCAAAATGGATCTTCGTGCCAATTTGATCACAAAATTCTCTGAAAGCTTCGGAGTCGAACTATGTCCCATTATCTATAGTGATAGCCTTTGGTACTCTGAAACGACAAACAATATTCTGCCAGAAAAACTTTTGAATGGTAGCCGAAGTTATTATGGCTAAAGGCTTTGCCTCAATCCATTTAGAAAAATATTCCACTGCCACTACAACATATCTTAAGTTTCCTTGGGCTGGTGGTAACGGACCTAACAAATCAAGGCCCCACCTTTGCAATGGCCAAGTGGGTTGTATTAGCTGAGTCAGAGACGAAGGTTGTTTTTGATCTCTTGCACATTTCTGACAACCTTCGCACTTTTGGACTAATTACGCTGCATCCGAAGCTGCCTTTGGCCAATAAAACCCTTGTCGAAAAACTTTTCCAAGCAACGGCCTAGATCCAATGTGAGATCCACACAGGCCTGCATGTATTTCCTTCATCAATTCTATGCCTTCGGCTCTGGATAAACACTTGAGTAATGGAGCACAGACTCCATGCTTGTACAACTCCCCTTCTATTATGACATATGGTCGAGCTCTTGCCTCTATCCTCCTGTTGTAAGTTTTGTCATCTGAAAGAAAGTTACCCTGAAGGTAAGAGATGATCTCAGTTCTCCAGTCTTCACTATAAACAGGAGATATATTGAGGACTGCTCTTTCAAGAAGTTCCACCGAAGGTGCTTTTATTGTTTTGAAAAATACATCCGAAGGTAGGGGCAGCCCCTGTGCTGCTGACTTGGCTAGCAAATCAGCATGCTCATTTTCTCCTCGAGGTATATTTTTGACAGAAAATCCTTCGAAGGAAGCTTCAATCCTTCGGACCGTGTCTAGATATTTCTCAAGCTTCGGGTCTCTAGCCTTACAACACTTGTCGATATGACCCGAAATAACCTGGGAATCAGTTTTAAGAATGGCCCTTCTGATTCCCATTGCCTTTAATTTCCGAAGACCCAAAAGTAGAGCTTCGTACTCAGCAATATTGTTTGTGCAACTGAAATCAAGTCTTGCCGCATAACAAGTTTTAACTTTGGAAGGTGAAACCAACACAGCAGCTGCTCCTGCTCCGAAGGTTCCCCAAGACCCATCGCAAAACACTGTCCATGCTTCGGCATCTTTATTCGTTTCTTCCTCCTGAGCCCCTGGCGTCCAGTCAGCAATGAAGTCTGCCAACACTTGGGACTGGATCGAAGATCTATGCACGTAATCAATGCAAAATTCATTGAGCTCCGCAGCCCATTTTACAATCCGTCCAGTAGCTTCTCTGTTTCTCATAATATCCTTCAACGGTTGCGAAGAAGGAACAACAATATTGTATGCTTGAAAATAATGCCGAAGCTTCCTGGAGGGCATCAAAACAGCATATAACACCTTCTCCAATTCTGTATAGTTTTTCTTTGATGAGCTGAGGACTTCGGAAACGAAGTATACTGGGGCTTGCTTTTTGGTTTGTCCTTCAAGCTTTTCCTGCACAAGCGCTGCACTTACTGCAGAATGCGAAGCTGCCACATATAATAACAGAGGAGCCCCTGGCGTGGGTGGAGTTAACGTTGTTAAGTCTATCAGGTACTGCTTCAGCTCTTCGAAGGCTTTCTGCTGAACTGGTCCCCACTGAAAGACTTCAGCCGACTTCAGCACTTCAAAGAATGGTAAATTTCTGTCTGCTGATCTAGATATGAATCGATTCAGAGATGCCAGCCTCCCTGTCAGCCGTTGGGCTCCCTTCTTTGTGCTTGGTGGCTCCATTCGAAGAATAGCTTTGATTTTATTTGGATTAGCTTCGATCCCTTTTGTTGAAACTAAACAGCTAAGAAATTTCCCCTTCTTTACTCCAAAGACACACTTTTCTAGATTCAATTTCAGGCCAGCTTGCCTAAAGTTAGCGAATGTCTCCTGCAAATCAGTAATGTGATTTTCTTGCTTCGTGCTTTTACTATGATATCGTCTACATAAGTTAGCACATTTCTGCCTATCTGAGAATGAAGGACTTTGGCTGTCATTCTGCTGAAGCTTCCCCCAGCATTCTTGAGCCCCTCAAGCATCCGAAGATAACAATATGTACCACTGGGGGTTATGAAGCTTGTTTTTGGCTCATCTTCCTTCTTCATCTAGATTTGATGGTAGCCTGAATAACAATCTAGTAGACTCATGAGCTCTGACGAAGCTGCTGCATCTACTAGAGAATCTATCCTTGGTAATAGAAACTCATCCTTCGGGCATGCCTTATTAAGATCAGTAAAATCGATGCACATTCTCCATTTACCATTGGCCTTCTTCACCATAACAGTGTTAGCTAACCATTCTAGGTATTTGACTTCTCTGATGACTCCAGCACTAAGAAGTCTTTTTACTTCATTTCGAGCACCTTCGGCTTTGTCATCAGACATTTTCCGAAGCCTCTGCTTTCTGGGTCTGAAGGATGGATCAACATTAAGCGAGTGTTCAATGACATCCCTGTTGACTCCGCAAAGATTATTAGCTGACCATGCAAAAACATCTTTGTTGTTGAACAGAAACCTTATCAAGGCTTTCTCCTGTTCTTCGGACAATTGAGAGCCCAATAACACCTTCTGCTCTGCTATGTCCTCACATAAGAGCATGGACTTCGGCTGATCTGCCGAAGCAGCTTTCTCCCTTCTGAACTTGTATTGCTCACAAGCTTCAGCTCCATCTATGTTATGGATTGCTTTTGAGTCAGTCCAGCTTCCTTCGGCCCTTCTGGCGGCTTCCTGACTTCCATGAATAGCAATAGGTCCTTGGTCCGAAGGTATCTTCATGCAAAGATAAGCAGGATGAAGAATTGCTTCAAAAGCATTAAGTGTCCCACGACCAATGATTGCATTGTAGGGATATTCCATGTCAACAATATCAAACACAATTTGCTCAGTCCTTGTGTTATGAACAAATCCGAAGGTCACTGGCATCGTGATCTTGCCGAGTGCCACAATCTGCCTTCCTCCGAAGCCACAAAGAGGATGTGTAGCATCATGGATCTTGTCTTCAGGCTCTTGCATCTGTCTGAAGGCTTTGGCAAATATGATATCCGCTGCACTGCCTGTGTCAACCAGAACATTGTGGACCAGAAACCCCTTGATAACACAAGAAATAACCATGGCATCATTGTGAGGATAATCCTTAAGCTGAAGGTCTTCCTGAGAGAAGGTGATTGGAATGTGGGACCACTTTGACTTGATGGAGGGTCCCTGCACTCCAACATGTTGCACCCTTCTCTGAGCCTCCTTCTGCTTCTTGTTGGCCGGCTCTGAGCAGGAACCGCCTGTTATGGGGAGCACCAGCTTCGGAGCCGAAGCAGCTTCAGCTTGGTTGTTGAACGAAGCCATCAGCTCAAGCAAGTGGAAGTGAGTTCACCGGAGGTGGGCGCCAATGTTGGGGACTTGTTCTCAAATGCTAAGAGTTAAGAACAAGGCAACATAAAAAGTGTTAAATGTTAAAGTCCTTCGTCCTTCGAAACATTATTTCCCTTTGGGATATAATGAGTTTCGGACGAAGGTTATGAAGGACATACCTTCGTAAGCACAAGAGATAATGATGAAGAATTTATATAGGGTATAAAACGTAATACAAACATTATTATTAGATCATTTCTATTTTATTAACATGGAAAAATAGAAATGATCATAAATTACAAATGTACCTTCGGCTTGAGGGAAGGCAAAAGTACAAGCGTGACGCAAAAGCCAATGCCCAGTCAGCGTGAACAGTACGGGAGTACTGTTCATCTATTTATAGGCAAGGGACGCAGCCCATGCAGAATTACATTCATGCCCTTTATAAAAGTTTACAATGATGACTCAGACCCTTATGGACTAAAAGGTCATTCTATCTTTAAGTCGGTTGGAACCTTCGTCTTCGGATACATCATAGTGACGAGGCTTTGTGGTCAACAGCTTCGGCGCTGTCTCTGCCGAAGCTATCTTCTTCCTCTAGGATCTTCGGCTACGAAGCATACCCCCAACAAATCCGGTTCTTTGCCGAGTGATTTTTTCGGACACTCGACAAACAAGTTCTTTGCAGAGCGCCAAACAAAAAATAATCGGTAAAAAACACTCGGCAAAGGGTTTCTTTGCCCAGTGTTTATTTTTGACACTCGGCAAAAAGTTTTTTTTGCCTAGTGTTTTTTCGGACACTCGACAAACAAGTTCTTTGCCGAGTGCCAAACAAAAAATAATCGATAAAAAAAACACTCGGTAAAGGGTTCCTTTGCCAAGTGTTTATTTTTGACACTCGGCAAAGAAATTGCCGAGTGTTTTTTGACACTTGGCAAAGATAATTTAAAAAGCTTATTTTCAAGCAGTAAATTAATTCAAATGAAAACGTTTTCAACTATAAACATATATAACTTATCAAGATGTACAATTTATATTTTGGTCATTTCTTCGTATGACAAAATAAAAGTAAATTTGTTCATAAAAACTATCTCTCTCTCGTAGTTTATAAAACTATAAGAGAGATGTACAAGATTTGTGAATAATGGTAGAACCAACATGTGGGATGAATAAATGACCAAACAACCAAAATAAACTTTGTAGATCTTGAGACGTTATAGAATTTTGTAGTTGGTAACTTTTTGATTTGAAGTCATCTTGTCAACGAAAACTACGTCTGAATTTTTCAAAATTTAAAATTCGAATTTTCAAAACCACCTCAAATGGAAAAACCACCAAAATAAAGTTGTAGGTCTTAAAAAGTTATGTAACTTTGTAGTTGACACATTTTGGTTTGAAAACATCTTGTCAAGCAAAACTTTGTTTGAATTTTAAAATTCGATTTTTTCAAACGGCCTCGGATGGAAAAATCATCAAAATAAAAGTTGTAGGTATTAAAATGTTATGAAACTTTATAATTGACAAATTTTTTATTTAAAATTATCTTGTCATAGAAAAATATTAATTTTGTAAGCGACCTCGGAGGAAGAAACTATCAATATGAAAGTTGTAAGTCTTGAAAAGTTATGCAACTTTACAGTTGACAATATTTTCATTTGAATTCATTTAATGCATCAAATAATTAATTTACTTTCGGTTTGTTATAATACATGGGGAAGGAAAACATAATATAGGCACAAGTGATATGGTGGTGTAGGGGTATAGGAGGTTGCTCACGAGAGAGGTTATGAGTTCGAATCAAGAAATGGTGAAAAATGATAGGCCAATGATATCAAAGGGGTTGTTCTACCCTAATTAAAAAAAATGTTTGCTGTTTTTATTATTTATTTTTTCGATTTTTAATTTGCCGAGTGCTTTTTTGACACTCGACAAAGTATCTGATAATAATACTCGACAAAGAATCATTTGCCGATAAAATATTTGCAGAGTGTAACACTCGGCAAAGGCTTTACTGAGTGCAAAAGACCTTTGCCAAGTGTTTGAGACACTCGGCAAAGAAGACCAGTCTGGTAGTGAAAGTGTCATGGACATTGTATGTCCTAAAGGATCTAGGTTTGGAATGAGATGCAATACCTAGTGTTTACACAATAGGAAAAAAACTAAGTGGATAAATGTAGGAAAAAAACTAAGTGGATAAATGTAGCACACATGTGGGGTGATTATATATGTAATGCATGGCCAACAAAGGTTAACATTGTTGAGTGATCCTGCTTCAACTCTTGAGTAGTAAGAGATGGAGGCACAAGACGGATTTGCATGTTGTATTATTCTAGGTGAGAGGTCCCATTCGAGAAGGATATATTAACTATGCCCAGAATAACCAATGTTAGGAATTCCAGTCACTGTGTCGCTAGCCAGCTATATTCCCTTGACCTTTGTTCCTCAATTGTGTTAAGGTATTTTATTATGCATACCTGGAGATAGGGTTGCACATACGACAATTTCATGGCGGCCTCTGTTTGTATCCACAACTAATCTGACATATACAACAATAACTACTGTTATATATAGTACAGCACTTTGTTTATCTATTAGGAGCATGAGTTAGATATATACTCCTCCAATATACAAGTGAAGCAATACCCCTATATAATTGGCAACCACGCAATAGATCATGGCGAGAACAAATAATTTGCTTATTAGTAATAATGCAAAATGCATGCAACTTGCATGAATAAATTAATCTGTGACGTATGCATGCAGCCTGGGCTGAGGTGCATGACCTGGAATCCTGGATGTTATCTATATATAATTAGCCTTTGGTTACTGACATGGCAGTACTACTAAACCATTTGCAGACAGAGATTAGTGAGTGCATTAGATGCTCAACATGGCCACTAGCTCAGACAGGGAATGGCTGCCACATGCGACCTTTTGTCTCATGCTGCTGCATGCTACTGTTGCGCGTATTACAGACATCACAAAAGCTTAGCTTGGGTCCTGTTGTTTGATTATTGCTAAATTAAATATCTGCTGCAACCTGCAATTTCTACCGAATGCCGAGGACGACATTATATTTCCTGCACACGATAATGTTGGTTACTTGTTTTCAATTGATGTAAATCAAAAACAAGGTAACACAAACGTTAAACATTAACTACCTTTGTTCTTCGAAGCATTATCTTCTTTCAGAGATAATGGATCTTAGACGAAGGTCATGAGGAATAATATTGCGATGTAATATTATAACAAGCATTCATTTCATATTGCATGTCAGAATAATGTCAAGATCTGTATTACATGTTAATAAAGTGATACAAGCTGCATATTATATTTGTATCTTCGGCTTGCTCGAAGGAGAGAATGCGAATACAACTTTCCAATTAAAGCGTGAACAGTGCGGGGATACTGTTCATCTATTTATAGGCATGAGACGCAACCAAAACAAAAGTACAATTATAACTCTGAAATCTATACATTGTATTAGTACAAGTATTAAGGGTAAACATGTCTTTCTATTGTCGGCTTGATCCCTTGTATGACCTTTTCGTGATCACCTTAAGTCGAAGCTCTAACCCTCGCTGAAGCTCTGCTGCATTCCTTGCGCATATGTCATAGCTTCGGTATTTGGTCCTTCGACATAACTTATTAACGAAGGCTTGTGAAACAATTTCTTCACTCCGAGGACCTTCGACAGAGAAGGAGACCCCCAACAGATAACACTTTAGGATGACGATCGACCATCGATAGTGGTCAGTATGTATAGGTGTTGTTGGGGCTACAAAGTTGTGATGGTTGCTGGATTTTGATTCGAGTTGTTCTCTTTTGTCTACTTGTTGTCCATGAGTTGTCAATTGTTAGAAATAGAAGAATGTACCTATCTATGATAGGAGAATCATCAGGCTTGGGAGCCGGCGTCAAGTCACTAGCAGAAAAGACTTCTAAACCTACGATGTGGTCTAAATTTTATAGACGGTCAAGCATTAGTGATATTTCTAGTGGCGGTTTTTCAAAAAACCGCATTTAGAAATCATATTTCTATAGACGGTTTTCTTAATTAACCGTCACTAGAAATCCTTATTTTTCTGAATTTTCTAAATGGCCTCGTGAAAAAACCATCAACATAAAAGTTGTAGATCTCTAAAAGTTATGAAACTGTGTAGTTGACATTTTTTATTTGAAATCATTTTGGCTCTAAAAAATTGCATCTAACTTTGTTAAATTTAAAATGCAAATTTTGCAAATAACCTCGGATGGAAAAAACAACAAAATAAAAGTTGTAGAACTTCAAAAGTTATGAAAATTTGTAGTTGACAACTTTTTCGTTTGAATTTTTTTACAATCTCAAATATTCAATTAATACTCAGATTGTCCTAATATGTGGGCAACAAAACTACAATATAAATAAGAAGTAAGTGATAGGTGGAGTGGTAGAGCGTATATGCACGTGGGTGAGATCGCGGGGGTTTGGTTCCCACTGGCCACGTAGCACACAGATTTTGCGCGAAAAATGTCGCGATTTGCGACTTCAAGCGGACGAAGCCTAGGTGAGACCCTGTCCTAATTAGAATATTTTTTGCTATTTTGAAAATCCATTTTATGTTTTTTGAAAAGATTTTCACTTGTGGTTTTATTACCTCAATCGCAAGTAGAAATCAATTTCCACTCGCGATTTTCTTAGCTCAATCGCCAGCGGAAATCGATTTCCGCTGGCGATTCTTAGTTACCTGCCTGTATAAATAATTATTTCTATTGACCTCTAGTTCCGACGGTTCTGAAAAATGCCAATGCAAATAGGTTCACAACCGCTTCTATAGAGCTTATTTGTACTAGTTAGTGTCAGTTGGGGTATATGATACTAGTACAAAGAAGTTATATAGAGGCGGTTGCAAACATATTTTCACTGGTGGTTTTATTACCTCAACCGCTAGTAGAAATTGATTTCCACTGACGATTTTCTTATCTCAATCGTCAGTAGAAATCGATTTCCACTGGCGGTTCTAAGTTACCCGCCTGTATAAATAATTATTTCTACTAGCCTCTAGCATCGGCGGTTCTAAAAAACACCAGTGCGAATAGGTTCACAACCGCCTCTATAGAGCTTCTTTGTACTAGTGAGTGTCAGTTGGGGTCTATAGAAGCTCTATAGAGGCGGTTGCAAACATATTTTTACTGGCGTTTTTTAAAAGCACTGCTGCTAGGGGTCAATAGAAATAGTTTTTTACAGCCATGTTAGGTTAGGCAAGAGTTTAGTCGATCATCGCGATATCAGGACTTCGACGGAGACATGGAGTACTCCAGGTTAACAAGAGAGGGTGCAATGTGAGTGATGCACATGCGACAACAATCTAGACAGGATAGGGGCACCGCCCACCGGAATGTAATACCCTATGTTATTTGACAAGCTTGTTTGTATTGCTTAGATGTAAAAATGACTAATAAGTGTGGTGTGTGTGCCGAGAAAGAGCCCCCTGTTAGAGGACAAGGGCTGCCAAGGACGTGGTGCAACTGGACCCTGCCAACGATCTAGCTGGCCGTTCCAGGATGGGAGCTTGATGAAGGCGTGCGTCGCAGGTGGCCTTCCATGCAACTACATGGAAGGGGTCCTAAAAGGGAAATAGGGTCAACCTTTTCCTACGATTAAATTTGGTGGTTAAATGTCCAATGCAAATATATGGACTAACTAGTTTATGCTCTAGAATTCATGTATTATAGGTGTATAAGGTTCAACACAAGCCAATAAATATTCAAATTAGGGATCCAATTCAAAAGGAGCAAAAGGAACTTGAGTGTGCTGTGGACTGGCGCACCGGACTGTCCAGTGTGCCACCGGACAGTGTCCGGTGCACCAGGGCCGTACAGGAGCCAAGCAGCCACTCTCGGGAAAACGCAGGCGCGCTCCGCTATAATTCACTAGGCTGTCCGGTAAGCCAGTGGGGTAATGGCTACCTGCACGCAACGGTCGACTCTGACAGCACTACAGTGTCGCAGCAGAAGTCAGAGCAGAGAGATAGAGGGGCACCGGACTGTCCGGTGCACCACCAGACTGTTCGGTGCCACAAAAAGACAAAGGCGCTAACAGTCAACTGCTCTAGAACCCTAACGGTTGGGTGACGTGGCGGCGCACCGGACACTGGACAGTGAGTGTTCAGTGGCACACCGGACTGTCCAGTGCGCCCATCACCAGCAGACTCCCCAACGGCTACTTTGGTGGTTGAGGGCTATAAATATCCCCAACCACCATAACTCCAAGCATCCAAGATTTCTGAATATCACATTCAATACAAGAGCTCTAACATTCACTTCTAGACACAATTCAAAAGATCAAAGCCTCTCCAAGTCCCAAATTCATCTCAAATACTTAGTGACTTGTGAGAGAGTGATTTTGTGTTCTTTTGAGCTCTTGCCTCTTAGATTGCCTTTCTTCTTTCTCATTCTTGTTCTCAAATGACTTGTAATCAAAGCAAGAGACACCTAAGAGTGTGGTGGTCCTTGCGGGGTCTTAGTGACTCGATTGATTAAGGGAAAGGCTCACTCGGTCTAAGTGACCGTTTGAGAGAGGGAAAGGGTTGAATTAGACCCGGTCTTTGTGACCTCCTCAATGGGGACTAGGTTCTTTGGAACCGAACCTCGGTAAAACAAATCACCGTGTTCATTCGCTTGATTTCCATTTGATTTGTTTTCCCCTCTCTACCGGACTTGATTTTAGTTCTAACGCTAACCCCGACTTGTAGTGTGTTTAAAGTTCTAAATTTCAGATTACGCCTATTCACCGCACTCTAGGCGACTTTCAATTGGTATCAGAGCCTGGTGCTTCATTAGAGTCTAACAACTCGAAATGATGTCGGGAGATCATGCCAAGAGGGAGAACGTGACCGGTGACAAGCCCGCATGCTCGGGGAGAATCCTTTCAAGGGAGTCTGACAACAAGCATAAGGAGGAATCCTCTTCCTCCACCAAGACACATCGGAAGGGTGACAAGAAGAAGAAGATGAAGAAGGTGGTCTACTACGAGACCGACTCTTTGTCACCCTCCACATCAAGCTCTGACTCGTCCGTCGCTTGTAAGCGCCATGAGCGCAAGAAGTTTAGTAAGATGCCCCTACGCTATCCTCGTATTTCTAAACACGCTCCATTACTTTATGTACCCTAGGCAAGCCACCATATTTTGATGATGAAGATTATTGTATGTGGAGTGATAAAATGAGGCATCATCTAACCTCACTCCACGAAAGCATATGGGACATAGTTGAATTTGGAGCGCAGGTACCACAGGTGGGGGACAAAGACTATGATTTGGATGAAGTCGCCCAAATTAGGCACTTTAACTCCCAAGCCACTTCTATACTCCTCGCCTCCTTGTGTCGAGAGGAGTATAACAAGGTGCAAGCATTAAAGAGCGCCAAAGAAATTTGGGACGTGCTCAAGACCGCGCACGAAGGGGACGAGGTGACCAAGATCACCAAGCGAGAAACGATCGAGGGTGAGCTCGGTCGATTCATCCTTAACAAAGGAGAAGAGTCGCAAGCCATGTACAACTGGCTCAAGACGATGGTCAACCAAGTGCACAACCTTGGGAGCACCAAGTGGGATGACCATGAAATGGTCAAGGTTATTCTTAGATCCCTTGTTTTTTGCAACCCTACTCAAGTGCAATTAATTCGTGGGGATCCTAGATATAAACTAATGTCTCTCGAGGAAGTGATAGGCAAGTTTGTGAGCTTTGAGCTAATGATCAATGAAGCGCCCCAATCCTCTGGGACTCAAATGTGATACAATTACTAGTCCAAGGAGGCTAGTAAACACATTTACACATCAGATGATTCCAGATCTGCTTAAACAAGACAAACCTATAAAGGTGGCGATCAACTTTAAGAGTTGGTCCACAACTCGGGACATATCATCAGAGTGGGGCTAAAGCAGCCCGATATACGCAACGAAGCAATTCAACGATCCAACAGCCACATGCAAGGTTGGGACAAGCGTAACTCTTACCCGATCAACGATCTCCTTCTCTGAAAAACAACAAATAAGCAAGGGTGAGTACTTACGTACTCAGCAGCCCACCTTCACCCACGGAATGGGGAAATCAGGTATAATGCATGGAATATGTGGAGCTCAGGATATTTTGCAGAAATAGCAGTATTTGATGCAAGCTTGTTTTGTAAAATATTTTGTATTTTTCAAAGCGCATCCTCTCCCAAAGGAGCAGGAAGTTTTTCAATATAGAACAAAATCCCCTGGACTAAACCATCCAGGTATCTCAGCAGTTTCCCACTGGTTTTGATTTTCAAAAACAGCTACTGGACTTCCCGTCCACCATAGCTCACGGCTCAACCGCCGGACCTTTTAAAACCACTTTTCAAAAGCATATTTGGAAAACAAAACACTAATTGTCATACCACACCAGACTCGTCCATACCAGTGGATACAGACTATTCGAATAGGTTTGAACTCTGTGCAGAGGGGTACACTTTACCCACTAGTTCGGTTTCTGCGATCTCACCATCGTGAGATCCGAATGCCGAATCTCTTTCCTTCCTCACACGTCCTTACCTTAACGGTTATACCGAAAGGAGTCAGGCCACTGCCATGTCCAAACCGGACAAAACATTCCCCCTCCTTATCCTCCCGGTGCTCCACAGCCATCATAACCCTGGGGTTCAGACCATACAAGTTCAGATTGAGTGACCGCTCATACAGTCTCAAGTGGTTGTACTTGTCATGAGTACAGGTAGTGAAGGATGACAAACCGATCCTTATATGAGGGGACAATCCTTCTGCCCACACCTAACCCAACTAAGCCAACACCTGAGGCCCTCCCCTAAACCTGGGAGTCCCTGATCATCCCGTTCAAAAGGTGATAAGGGTGACAACCCTTCATCATACCCATTTTGAAAAGTATTTTCTTTTGAAAACTCACACCTTTTCTCAAATCATTTGTAACAAAGATATCAAGGAGTATAAAGATTAATTGTGGCAAGTGGCTGGGTGGCCATAATAACTTGTCTCAAAATCATATCATGCATAAAATAATAGGCTGAGGGTTGTGGTTGAAAAATTATAGGTAATTTATGCATCAAAGGGATCCAGTGAGCTTGTCGTTGCTTTAATCGGCGAAGGGGTGAGAGCTCACGGAACTGGCTTCTGGCTCCACCTCCTGGCGTAGAATTGCAGATATGGCCTCCACGAGACGACACGAATGCTCCGATAACTATGCAACATGAACAAGCAAACATACAAACCAGCAAGTATATCAACAAATACTTAGTATAGTGGTCAGAATAGCGATATATGGATGGGTAGAGTCTTGAGAAGAATCTGTGTCATGGGGTGTTGTGATATTATTGGTGGTGGAGCGGAGGTGCTTACCAAGAGGGTGGGTTGGAGGTGAAGCGACACTATGCGCGTAGCCGGCAGAGCGGGGTAACTGAGTGGGTGGGGGTTTGCCTTGGCTGAGGGTGTTGAGTGTGTGGAGAGGGAGAGGGTAGCTGGGTCTATTTATAGCTAGGTGTATGTGGTGTAGTACAGTGGAGTTCACTATTGGTGAGAATAGTGACGAGTGAATCGACTGACTTAGTCTGAACAGGGAAATTATAGACAGAATATGGGACAAGAGTATTTTGGGAGTTTTTTTGGAATATGAACCATGCTTAAGGGATGACATGGTTGGATAGTGAATAATTTGATAAGAATTCAGAAACAATAATTATTGGAATCTGAGTTTGGAAGCCTGGTTCGAAAGAATCTCAAAGTTAAGCGTGCTCAACTTGGAGGAATCTGGGAGGGGTGACCAGATGGGAAGTTCCTACTGGAAGGAAAATCACAGTCACCAGAGTTCGTATGACTGGAATATTGGTCTGGCAAGTCTTAGGTGGACTGGACAGCATGATGAATTAGTAGTTGAAATTTGGGGTGATCGGATGGTCGATGAATAGTAACGGTAATGAATAGTAACGATGATGAATAGTAACAATAATGAATAGAACGTGAATAGTAACGATAATGAATAGTGATGGTGAATAGTTCGTATGAACGAACGATGAATAGTGACTATGAACAAACGATGAATAGGAACTATGAACGAACGATAAACGATCGAATGAACGAACGAACAAACGATCGGAATTTCGGCACCATAACGGCTGAACAAAGATTATTTGGACGAACAAATGGAAGAACAAATCATGAACGATCGGACGAACGAACAAACTAAGAACAGGTGGACGAACGATCGAACGATCCTTGTGCTATTGTGTGCTTGTGTGGGAAGTGGAGTGGGCGTGTGTGGGGGGGAGGGAGAGAGTTGCCATGAAATGGCTTGGGGTGGCTTGAGAGGAGGCCCTTGCCCCTCTATTTATAGCCATGGTGGGGGGGGATTAGGGGGAGGGATGAAAGGATTAGTGGGAGGATGAGAGGATTAGTAGGAGATTAGCATGTATTTGTCTTGTATAAGTGTAATTAGCTTGTAGAGCTCACTGTATGACACCGGAGGCGTACGTATACGTATGAGCATGAGGAAAATTATGGAGGAAATATTTGTGGGGACTTTAAAAATGATTATGAAGGTATTTCTCAGGAGCAAAATATTCGAAGAATTATCGGTGGAATATTTGGGCAGTATTTCTGGAAAGAACTTGAAGGGGTTCACTAGGGAAATATCTGGGTAGTATTTCTGGAAAAAATTTGAGGGGGATCACTGGGGAAATATTTGTAGGATATTTTGAGGAGGATTTTGGAGAGAATATAGACCACTATATTTTATTTGCTGATATCAACTCACAAACAAACATTTTGAAACAAAATTTAAAATTCATTTTGAATTTAGAGCAAGTTTGAGGAAATTTCAAGATTTGAGTTTTTGGGATGCTACAATCAAAGACTCCAAACATATTGTCAACTTGAAGCAAGGTGCCACCTCCACGCCCGAGGTGCAACCCGTCGCATTCAAAGCGACAAAAGAGGAGAAAGAGGAGTCTACATCAAGTAGGCTTCCCATCGACGCCTCCAAGCTCAACAACGAGGAAATGGTACTCATCATCAAGAGCTTCCGCCAAATCCTCAAGCAAAGGAGAGGGAAAAACTATAAGTCCCACTCCAAGAAGGTTTGCTACCGATGTGGTAAGTCCGACCATTTTATTGCTAAATGTCCTATTTCTAGTGAAAGTGACAGGGATGACGACAAGAAGGGGAAGAAGAAAGAAAAGAAGAGGTACTACAAGAAGAAGGGCGGCGATGCCCACATATGTCGGGAATGGGACTCCGACGAGAGCTCCACCGACTCCTCCTCCGACGAGGGCGCCGCCAACATCGCCGTCAACAAGGGCCTCCTCTTCCCAAACGTCGGCCATAAATGTCTTAAGGCTAAGGACGGTAAGAAGAAGAAGGTACACTTTAGAGCCACCCCCAAATATACATCTAGTGATGAGAGTAGCTCTAGTGATAGTGAAGACAATTTAATGTCTCTTTTTGCCAACCTTAACATGGACCAAAAGAAGAAATTGAATGAATTGATTGAGGCAATTAATGAGAAGGATAAACTCTTGGATAGCCAAGAGGGCTTCCTTATTAAAGAAAACAAGAAATTTGTTAAATTGAAAATGCTTATGCTCAGGAAGTAGAGAAATGTGAAAATTTATCTAAGGAGCTTAGCATTTGTCATGATTCAATTTCTAGCCTTAGAAATGAAAATGCTAGTTTAGTTTCTAAGGTTAAAGATTTAAATGTTTGGAATGATTTTATTTTCTGTCTTAGAGATGAGAATGTTAGATTAAATGCTAAGATAGAGGAATTAAATGTTTGCAAACCCTCTACATCTACTGTTGATCATGTTACTATTTGCACTAGATGTAGAGATATTAATGTAGAAGCTATGCATGATCACCTTTCCATGATTAAGAAACAAAATGATCACATAGCTAAATTAACTGCTAAAATTGCCGAGCATGAACTTGAAAATGATAAATTTAAATTTGCTCGTAGCATGCTTTATAATGGGAGACGTCCTGGCATTAAGGATGGCATTTGTTTCCAACAAGGAAGCAATGTCAAGCTTAATGCCCCCAAGAAATTGTCCAATTTTGTTAAGGGCAAGGCTCCCATGGTTCAGGACAGTGAGGGTTACATTTTATACCCTGCAAACTATCCCGAACATAAGATCAGGAAGATTCATGCTAAGAAACCTCACAATGCTTCTCATCATGCATTTATGTATAAAAATGAGGCTTCTAGTTCTAGGCACACCACTCATATTAAATTGCCTAGAAAGAAAATTCCTGTTGCATCAAATGAACATAATGTTTCTTTTAAGACTTTTGATGCATCATATGTGCTTACTTACAAATCAGGCAAAATAGTTGCCAAATATGTTGGGGGCTGTTGGGGGTCTGCTTCGTCGCCGAAGGTCCCATAAGAAGAAACACCTTCGGAAGACTGACACAAAGCCAAAGCTATCAATCAAAGAGCTTCGGAGTACATTTTCAGATGCATCGACTTAAAGATGAAATGAGCAATTGGCCCGAGATAGCTTGTACTATGATTGTAAACATTTATAAAGGGCATGAATGTAATTTCTCATAGGCTGTGTCCTGTGCCTATAAATAGATGAACAGTACCCCTATACTGTGCACGCTATCATTATTCGCTTGTGTACAACGCTCGGATTTTTGACTTCTGTCAAGCCGAAGGTACAAATATAATTAAATATTGTATTTAAATACTCAAGTTTATATAATGAAGATATGTGAATGATGTTATATGATTATTCATGTTATCTTTCATGCTTCATATGCTTTGTCTTTCATTATCGCATGCCATGATGATGAAGGTACGTCCTTCATGACCTTCGTCCGAAGATCGTTATATCCTAAGGGAAATAATGCTTCGAAGGACGAAGGATATTAACATTTAATACTTTGTGTTGCCTTGTTCTTAACTCATAGCATTTTAGAACAAGTCCCCAACTTTGGCGCCCACCTCCGGTGAACTCACTTCCACTGTCGAGCTGATGGCTTCGTTCAACAATGAAGCTGAAGTAGCTTCGGCTACGAAGATGGTGCTCCGATAACAGGCGGTTCATGTTCAGAACTAGCCAACAAGAAGCAGAAGAAGGAGGCTCAGAGAAGGGTGCAGCATGTTGGGGTGCAGGGACCCTTCATCAAGTCAAAATGGTCCCACATCCCAATCACCTTCTCCTAGGAGGACCTTCAGCTCAAAGATTACCCTCACAATGATGCTATGGTTATATCTTGTGTCATCAAGGGATTTCTGGTCCACAATGTTCTGGTTGATACAGGTAGTGCAGTGGATATCATATTTGTTAAGGCCTTCAGACAGATGCAAGAGCCAGAGGACAAGATTCATGATGCTACATACCCTCTTTGTGGCTTCGAAGGAAGGCAGATCATAGCACTTGGCAAGATCACAATGCCAGTGACCTTCGGATTTGTCCACAACACAAGGACTGAACAGGTTGTGTTTGATATTGTTGACATGGAATACCCCTACAATGCAATCATTGGTCGTGGGACACTTAATGCTTTCGAAGCAATTCTTCATCCAGCATACCTATGCATGAAGATACCTTCGGAACAAGGGCCTATTGCAATTCATGGAAGTCAGGAAGCTGCCAGAAAGGATGAGGGAAATTGGACAGACTCAAAAGCCATCCACAATATAGATGGAGCAGAAGCTTGTGAGCAGTACAAGTACACAAGAGAGAAGGCTGCTTCGGCTGTTCAGTCGAAGCCCATGCTTCTATGTGAAGACATAGCAGAGCATAAGGTATTGCTGGGGTCTCAATTATCTGAAGAGCAAGAAAAAACTTTGATAAGGTTTTTATTCAACAACAAAGATGTTTTTGCATGGTCGGCCAATGATCTCTGTGGTGTCAACAGGGATGTCATTGAACATTCACTCAATGTCGATCCATCCTTCAGGCCCAGAAAACAAAGGCTTCGGAAAATGTCTGATGATAAAGCCGAAGGTGCTCGGAATGAAGTAAAAAGACTTCTCAGTGCTGGTGTTATTAGAGAGGTAAAATATCCAGAGTGGCTAGCCAATACTGTTATGGTGAAGAAGGCCAATGGCAAATGGAGAATGTGTATTGATTTCACGGATCCCAACAAGGCCTGTCCGAAGGACGAATTTCCATTACCAAGGATAGACTCTCTTGTGGATGCAGCAACTTCTTCAGAACTTATGAGTCTGCTCGATTGCTACTCAGGATATCATCAAATATGGATGAAGAAGGAGGATGAGCTGAAGACTAGCTTCATAACTCTGAGTGGCACCTATTGTTATCTTCGGATGCCTGAGGGGCTCAAGAATGCTGGAGGCAGTTTCAGCAGGATGACAACCAAGGTCCTTCATTCCCAGATAGGCAGAAATGTGCTAACATACGTTGATGATATCATAGTAAAAAGCACGAAGCAAGAAAATCATATCACTGATCTGCAAGAAACATTTGCTAATTTCAAACAAGCTGGCCTGAAATTAAATCCTGAAAAGTGTGTCTTTGGAGTGAAGAAGGGTAAGTTCCTTGGCTGTCTGGTTTCAACGAAGGGGATTGAAGCTAACCCAAGCAAGATCGAAGCCATCCTTCGAATGGAACCGTCGACCACAAAGAAGGGGGCCCAACGGTTGGCAGGAAGACTGGCTTCATTGAATATATTTATATCTAGATCAGCAGAAAGAAACTTGCCATTCTTTGAAATACTAAAGTCAGCTGAAGTCTTTCAATGGGGCCCAGCTCAACAGAAAGCCTTCGAAGAGTTGAAGCAATACTTGATTGATATAACAACATTAACTCCACCCACGCCAGGGGCTCCGTTACTATTGTATGTGGCAGCTTCGCACTCTGCAGTGAGTGCGGCGCTTGTGCAGGAGAAATTGGAAGGACAAATCAAAAAGCAAGCCCCATATACTTTGTCTCCGAAGTTCTAAGCCTATCAAATAAAAATTATACACAATTGGAGAAGGTGTTGTATGTTATCTTAATGGCCTCAAGGAAGCTTCGGGATTGTTTTCAAGCATTCCATATAATTGTTCCTTCATCACAGCCTCTGAAGGATATCATGAGGAACAGAGAAGCTACTGGAAGGATTGGAAAGTGGGCTGCGGAACTCAACGAATTCAGCATTGATTATGTGCATAGATCCTCAATTCAGTCCCAGGCGTTACCAGACTGGACGCCAGGGGCTCAGGAAGAAGAAGCAAATAAAGATGCCGAAGCTTGGATAGTGTTCTGCGACTGTTCCTGGGGAACCTTCGGGGCAGGTGCGGCTGTTGTCTTAGTTGCACCTTCCAAAGTCAGAACATGCTATGCAATAAGGCTTGATTTCAGCTGTACAAATAATATTGCTGAATACGAAGCTTTACTTTTGGGGCTTCGAAAGTTAAAAGCAATGGGGATAAGAAGGGTGGTCCTTAAAACCGACTCCCAAGTTATTTCTGGTCATATTGACAAGAGTTGTAAGGCAAGAGATCCAAAGCTTGAGAAATACCTGGACACAATTCGAAGGCTTGAAGCTTCATTTGAAGGGTTTTCTGTTAAGAATATTCCACGAGGAGAAAACGAGCACGCTGATCTGTTAGCCAAGTCAGCAGCACAGGGGCTGCCTCTACCTTCGGAAGTATTTTTTGAGACAATAAGAGCACCTTCGGTGGAACTTCTTGAAAGAGCAGTGCTCACTATATCTCCTGTTCATAGTGAAGATTGGAGGACTGAGATTATATCTTTCCTCCAAGGTAACTGCCTTTCAGATGACGAAGCTTATAATTAGAGAATAGAGGCAAGAACAAGACCATATGTAATAATAGAAGGGGAGTTATACAAACATGGAGTCTGCTCTCCACTACTCAAGTGTCTATCCAGAACCGAAGGTATATTGCTGATGAAGGAAATACATGCAGGCTTGTGTGGATCTCACATTGGATCAAGACCTTTGCTGGGGAAGGTCTTCAGACAAGGATTTTATTGGCCGAAGGCAGCTTCGGATGCAACGGATCTGGTTCAAAAGTGCAAAAATTGTCAAAATGTGCAAGAGACCAGAAACAACCTTCATCGCTAACCCAGCTAATATAACCAACCTGGCCATTGCAAAGATGGGGCCTGGATTTGTTAGGTCCACTTCCACCAGCACAAGGCAATTTAAGATATGTTGTGGTGGCTATAGAATATTTTTCCAAATGGATTGAAGCGAAACCTTTGACCATAATAACTTCGGTCACAGTCCAGAAATTCTTTTGGCAAAACATTGTTTGTCGCTTCATCGTACCAAAGGCTATAACTGTGGACAACGGAACACAGTTTGATGCCAAAGCTTTCAAGGAATTCTATGATCAAATCGGCACGAAGATTCATTTTGTGTCGGTCAGACATCCAGAGTCAAATGAACTTGTCGAAAGAGCAAATGGTATTATAATGACAGGAATAATGAAGTTAATTTTTAATCAACCCAGAGGAAAGTGGCCAAAAGAGTTGATTAAAGTGGTGTGGAGCCACAATACAACCGTATCAAGATCAACAGGTTTTACGCCATTTAAGTTATTATTTGGTGACGAAGCTATAACTCCAGAAGAAGCTAAAACGGGGTCAATAAGAACAACATCTTCGACTGAAGACGAAGCTGATTATCATGTGGCAAAAGACACTATAGAAGGGGTCAGACTTCAGGCAATGGAAAATATAAATAAATATCAAGCCGAAATAATAAAATGGCGCGACAGAAAAGTCCGACTGAAAAATATCAAGCCAGGGCATTTGGTGCTTCGGAGAGTGGCTAATCCGGACACAGTAGGCAAGCTATAGCTGAAGTGGGAAGGGCCTTTTCCGGTAGTATCTTCGTCAAGGCCCGGTTCTTACAGATTAAAGGATATGGATGGCAATGACATTCCCAGATCTTGGAACGCAGATGAGCTTCGACGGTATTATGTATAGATTGATGTAATCTTTTTCATTTTTCTATGGCACCCTTTTCCTTTCCAAAGGGGGAGAAAGGTTTTTAATGGGGCCATAGTTTGTAATTTTTTCCTTTCTTATTCAGCTCCATGAGAGCAAAATCCCCCAAAATATGTAAATGTAAAATCTGAATGTGCACCATCGAGTGCAGAGAAAAATAAAAAACAAGGAGAAGCTCGAAAGTCGTCCCTAAGGGGATGTAGAGCATGACGAAGCTACAAAAAGTCGTTGCTAAGGGAGCGCAGCGTAAGTTTTCTGCTTGAAAGTCATTCCTAAGGGAATGCAGAGCTAGATACCGCCGAAATATAAGGTGAAGCGCGAAAAGTCAACGCGAATACCGCCGAAATAGAAGGCAAAGAAGTTCAAAAGACGTTTCTAAGGGGATGCAGAACTTACACCGAAAAATAAGCGGTGCAACCGAAAAATAAACGGCAAAGAGATTTCAGTTATTCCTAAGAGAATGAAGGTTGTGGATGAAGTTTCGAATGTGTGTGTTTGGGCATTCATTTGCACGATACATTACATCATACATTGCATTCATAAACATTCATTTAGACATACATAGGATCATCATCGTCGTCATATCATATAGATACAGACAGTTGCTTCGGCTCTAAGCATACAACTTCAAAAGCATATTCGTGCTTCGTTGTGTACGAAAAGAAGGGAAGGTGTTTTTCGCCTTCGGCTCAAAAAATACAAGTTTCGTCCACATCAAAGCATTTCATACATAGATGGAAAGGTAAAAATATATTACAAGGTATGGACAAATTTACAGAGTAGAATCTAATTCTTAAGTTACAATATTCTTTATAAAGGTTAATACAAGAGTTTTCTTAGAAATTTTCCATAGCTAGGTATTCGAGCTTCATCACCATCTGTTGAGCTTCAGATTGTCTGCTAAGCTTCGGCTCTATGTTCTTCAGCTTTGTCATCCTGTACATATCAAAGCATTATAAGGAAAATTCAAGTTTCAAGAAAAAGGTAAACACAAGGTATGATTTTATTACCAGCTTGAGGTGACTTTGAGCTTCGTCACCAGCTAGGCTTCGCCCACCCTTCGTCTAGATTTGCTTTATAAATCTGTTTCCTATGCTTCGAGCAAGGCTGGGGATATCAATTAAATCTGCTGGTGATAAGCTGAACTTTGGTCTATTAACAATCTTCTCACGCGTGCAACCAGACTTCATGAAGGCAACAGCTGTGCCCCGAGAAGCTAGCAGGGCACAAAAATCATCGTGTCCGGCTATAACTTCATCATGAGCATCAACTTCGCCCTCAATGTGTTCGAAGGTCCCTGGCAGGTCTTCATTCGAAGGATTGAATTTCTCAGAGCTGGCTTCAACCGAGTAGAAGACCTGCCTTAACCGTTGCACGCATCGGTTGCTGAACTCTAGACATTTATTTTGAAGCTCTTTCAATGATTTTTGCAAATGTGAACTTTTTTCTACTTTAGCCTCAAACTTCGTATTAAATTTCTGTTTTTCTTGTTCGAAGCTTTCTGACTTTGAGAGAAGTTCTTCATTCAATCTTGTAATTTTGGCTTCAGCTTCTGCCAGTAAACCCTCCGCTGTCTGAAGTTCGAAATCTTTCCTTTCAAGAGCAGTCGCTTGATCTTTTATTTTGTTCTCTAGACCTTCAATTATGACCTCATGTTTTTTATCTTCAAGGTCCTGTTGCATCCTCAAAGCTTTACTTAATAACATACTCTGTGTAAAAGCAAGCTTCGTCAGCAAACACCTTCGTAGTTAAAACAATGAAAAAGCCGAAGAAAAGTTTTTACCTTGAAATTAGAATATAATAAACTACCGACGATATGCTGTCGTCGGTAGCGGCTTCGGGAAACCAATACTCTTCGACAGAGTACTAATAACCTTTGCTCCAGTTCGGTCTCGGAGGCAACCTAAGCTTTCATCGTCAATGCCGTCGAAGAGCATCGCCCCTGGCTGATACCCGCAGGATATGGCATAGTCTCTCAACTCTTCTTTCTCAGCCTTTGACAATTCTTGTCCAATTAAGTTTTGAAAGTTGAAATTTTCTTCTTCTGAAGTATCTTCGGCCATCTCCTTCTCTTTTCCAGGCACTGTGGCCATGGTCTCTTCGGCGGCTGTAGCAGCTTCTTCTGCGGCCATATCTAGAAGCATTCTATCAATATCAGAAAATGTGCTTTCTAGATTTGCATCGTCGCCCGTTGCAGCCTCTGCAGTTGTAGCTTTAGTAGGTGCAGCTTCGGTAGCGGTGGCGCTCTCGACAGCTGGTGTCTTTGACGCCAAAGCTAGCGGTGGTGTTTCTTCAATAGCTTCAGTCACAATAATAATCCTTCGTTTTTTCGGCCGAGCAGATTTCTTCGCTGCCGAGGGCTCCTTCTTCTTCTGTAAAAGCTTCGTCAGATGTGGCCCCAGTGGACTTAGCTTGATAGGCAAGGATTCAGTCATTAACTTTAGAATTTCTTCCACGTTGGTAGCAGAAGGAGTTGAAGGAGTCTCTTCTTCTATATCAGTCGCCTTTTGCTTCGGAGCCGCAGTTTTCCTTTTCTTCGGAGCAACTGCCTTCGGCTCAGGGCTCAATTTTTTCCTCTTCAGAATTTCTTCATCTTCTTTCACCATTCTAGCAGCTTGTCTACCCACAACACTAACAATTCTTTTTCTTTTTTGTCCTTCAGCACCTTTGTTCAATCGCTCATAGTCAAGATATTCAAAATTCAGTGCATCCATTACCCGATTCAATCTTCGCTTCGGCCGGGAGCCGAAGGCTGCAGTCAGTAACTTATCTTCTTTTTCATATAATTGCCTAAAATCTCATTGCACATAACTTCAATTGTATCCAACCATTCCTGGCAAGGTTCTTTGAAGTGTTTCTTGAATTTAAAATGATAGGGCAACCGAACAAGTTCATTCTTCTTTTTCTGTCCTTCGAGCTTCGGCATACCCCATTCTCTTAGCGTTGGGAATATTCTGTTGGCTAAGTATTCTTGAACTAAATCCCTAGTCCCAATATGTTCAGAAACAACTCTAAACTCGGCCATAGCATCTGGGCATGGTGCCCCCGGTGTCATGTTGCACTGAGGCCTAGTCAGCCTGAAGGTTAGCTCCAATGGGCTCTAAACTAGCTTCTCCTTTTTCTCATCAATCTTAACATAAAACCATTCAGATTTCCAACCGATCGACCACTTAGTGAGGTAACTGACCACCGGTGTCTTCATATCTTTGTGGTATGCAAAATTATAACAGCCAAAATTCTCGTGCAAGCCATCTTCTCTAGCCTTCGCCTGATAATGGAGTTCGTGTACTCGGTAGAAGGCTTTGGCGAGCGGCTCCACCCCTTGGCTTCGGAGAGCCCAGATATTCACGCTAAGCCTAACGATGGCGTTAGGGGTCAGCTGATGAAGATAAATCTCAAAATTTTCCAAAACATCTGCAATCATCCCATGCAAAGGAAATCTCAACCCTGCTTTGAAGAAGCTCTTAAAAACTACCACTTCATCACTTTCTGGTTTCGGGATAGTCTCTTCCCCGCCAAAGCGAATCAACCCCTTCTCGGCTTCTCTGAAGTAGCCCAGCTTCGTCATCATGGGCATATCAGCTTCGGACACAGTCGACTTTCCAAAATCCAAATGGCTGGGTTTCGATGGCATAGCGGTGTTATAATCAATCTCTTCTTCACTAGTATCACCCACTTCAATATTTGCCTGCTCGGCTTCAGTAGCAGGGGCACCTTCATCAGGAGCGCCCTCCATCACAACTAGTCCCGACCACCTCATAACTTCGGAGATCGGAGCAGTTTCAGTGGCTTCGGTTTCCTCTCCGTCGTGTGTAACCCTAGCTGTTGAGCGCACCCTGGCCATTTGATGTTGAATTTCTTGCGTTTTGACGAAGTTGATTATTTTTGACGAAGCTCCCTCTTGTCACAAAGCTAGAGCAAAGTGATCCTTTGATTGAGAATACGGTGAACAAGCTTCGGTGGTGGTCAAATTTTTCGGCAGCACAACAGTACAATAGCAGTAAATGCTGTGGTAACTTCACAACTACCCATCTGTTTATATAGTGCTGCAGGTGGGAAGGTGAATCATCAAGTCGCTCGCACCCACTGAACAGTCACCCGCACTCACTGAACGGTGGACCATAGTGCCCAAGAAGCTGAATCACCAGATCGCGTGTACCCGTTGTATGGTGGGACCACCCTTCACTCGGAATATTTAAATTGTTTCTCGGCAACGAGCTAAGGGAAGGTGTTTTCGGATCTTCGGCATTCCAAAGCCTGAGAGAGTTTTTCATGGGTCGAGCTCGTTATGAAAAACGATCTGGCACCGTGAAGGGGCTACTGTTGGGGGTCTGCTTCGTCACCGAAGGTCCCATAAGAAGAAACACCTTCGGAAGACTGACACAAAGCCAAAGCTATCAATCAAAGAGCTTCGGAGTACATTTTCAGATGCACCGACTTAAAGATGAAATGACCAATTGGCCCGAGATAGCTTGTACTATGATTGTAAACATTTGTAAAGGGCATGAATGTAATTTCTCACAGGCTGTGTCCTGTGCCTATAAATAGATGAACAGTACCCCTATACTGTTCACGCTATCTTGTATTCGCTTGTGTACAACGCTCGGATTTTTGCCTTTTGTCAAGCCGAAGGTACAAATATAATTAAATATTGTATTTAAATACTCAAGTTTATATAATGAAGATATGTGAATGATGTTATATGATTATTCATGTTATCTTTCGTGCTTCTTATGCTTTGTCTTTCATTATCGCATGCCATGATGATGAAGGTACGTCCTTCATGACCTTCGTCCGAAGATTGTTATATCCTAAGGGAAATAATGATTCGAAGGACGAAGGATATTAACATTTAATACTTTGTGTTGCCTTGTTCTTAACTCATAGCATTTGAGAACAAGTCCCCAATAGGGGCAAACACAAGAGTCCAAAAACTTGTGTTTGGGTACCCAAGGTGCTTGTTTCTAACGTCAAAGGACCAAAAACTGTTTGGGTACCTAAGAACAAGGCCTAAAATTGTTTTGTAGGTTTATGCATCCGGTGGTTCAAGTTAGATAATCGATAGCGGGTGCACAAACCACATGACAGGGGAGAAGATAATGTTCTCCTTCTATGAGAAAAACGAAGATCCCCAACGAGGTATCACATTCGGGGAGGAAAATCAAGGTTTGGTCACAGGTTTGGGTAAAATTGCTATATCACCTAATCATTCTATTTCCAATGTTTTTCTCATAGATTCTTTAGATTACAACTTGATTTCAGTTTCTAAATTATGTAAAATTGGCTACAACTGTCTTTTTACTGATGTAGGTGTTACTATCTTTAGAATAAGTGACGATTCAATAGCATTTAAGGGAGTGTTAGATGGTCAGCTATATTTAGTTGATTTTAATGATAACAAAGCTGAACTAGACACTTGCTTAATTGCTAAGACTAACATGGGCTGGTTCTGGCATCGCCGACTTGCCCATGTTGGAATGAAGAATCTTCAGAAGCTTCTAAAGGGAGAACACATTTTAGGACTAACAAATGTTCATTTTGAGAAAGACAAGGTTTGTAGCGCATGCCAAGCAGGAAAGCAAGTTGGCGCTCATCATCCACACAAGAACATCATGACAACGGACAAGGCGCTCGAGCAACTTCACATGGATCTATTTGGCCCGGTCGCTTACATAAGCATCGGTGGGAGTAAGTATTGTCTTGTTATTGTGGATGATTATTTTCGCTTCACTTGGGTGTTCTTTTTGCAGGAAAAATCACAAATCCAAGGGACCTTAAAAGGATTCTTAAGATGGGCTCAAAACGAGTTTGGATTGTGAATCAAAAAGATAAGAAGCGACAATGGGACAGAGTTCAAGAATTGACAAATTGAAGGCTTTCTTGAGGAAGAGGGCATCAGGCATGAGTTCTCTTCTCCCTACACACCTCAACAAAATGGTGTAGTGGAGAGGAAGAATATAACTCTACTGGACATGGCAAGAACCATGCTGGATGAGTACAAGACACCAGACCGGTTTTGGGCCGAGGCGATTGACACCGCCTGCTACTCCATCAACCGACTCTACCTTCACCGAATCCTCAAGAAGACATCATATGAACTCCTCACCGGTAAAAAGTCCAATGTTTCATATTTTAGAGTCTTTGGGAGTAAATGCTTTATTCTTGTTAAAAGAGGTAGAAAATCTAAATTTGCTCCTAAGGCTATCGAAGGTTTTTTACTAGGATATGACTCAAACACAAGGGCATATAGAGTCTTCAACAAATTCACTGGATTGGTTGAGGTTTCTTGTGACATTGTGTTTGATGAGACTAATGGCTCCCAAGTGGAGCAAGTTGATCTTGATGAGCCAGATGATGAAGAGGCTCCGTACGTCGCGCTAAGGAACATGTCTATTGGAGATGTGTGTCCTAAGGAATCCGAAGAGCCCACAAAAGTACAGGATCAACTGTCATCTTCAAACCAAGCATCTCCACCAACTCAAGACGAGGATCAGGCTCAAGATGGTGAAAATGAAGATCAAGAGAATGAGCCACTTCAAGAAGAGGACATTGATCAAGGGGGAGAAGACAACAATCACAAGGAAGATGATCAAGAAGTTCAGGGTCAAAGATCACCACATCCAAGAGTTCACCAAGCAATTCAACGAGATCACCCCGTCAACTCCATCCTTGGTGACATTCATAAGGGGGTAACCACTAGATCTCGAGTTGCTCATTTATGTGAACATTACTCTTTTGTGTCCTCTATTGAGCCATACAGGGTAGAGGATGCACTAAGAAATCTAGACTGGGTGCTGGCAATGCAAAAGGAACTCAACAACTTCACGAGGAATAAGGTATGACATTTAGTTCCACGTCCTAACCAAAATGTTGTAGGAACCAAAAGGGTATTCTGCAACAAGCAAGATGAGCATGGTGTGGTGACAAGGAACAAAATTCGACTTGTGGCCAAAGGTTATTCACAAGTTGAAGCTTTGGACTTTGATGAAACCTATGCACCCGTAGATAGGCTTGAGTCAATTCATATATTACTTGCCTATGCTACTTACCATGGTTTTAAGCTTTACCAAATGGACGTGAAAAGTGCCTTCCTCAATGGACCAATCAAGGAAGAAGTCTATTTTGAGCAACCTCCCGGCTTTGAAGACAGTGAGTATCCTAACCATGTTTATAAACTCTCAAAGGCGCTTTATGGGCTCAAACAAGCCTCAAGAGCATGGTATGAATGCCTAAGAGATTTTCTTATCACTAATGGCTTCAAAGTCGGAAAAGCCGATCCTACACTCTTTACTAAAACTGTTGCAAAAGATTTGTTTGTATGCCAAATTTATGTTGATGATATTATATTTGGGTCCACTAACAAATCAACTTGTGAAGAGTTTAGTAGGATTATGATTCAAAAATTCGAGATGTCAATGATGGGGGAGTTGAAGTATTTCCTAGGATTTCAAATCAAGCAACTCCAAGAGGGCACCTTCATCAGCCAAACAAAATACATTCAAGAAATACTTAAGAAATTTGGGGTGAAGGATGGTAAACCCATCAAGACACCCATGGGAACTAATGGGCATCTTGACCTCGACACGGGAGGTAAATCCATAGATCAAAAGGTATACTGGTCGATGATAGGATCTTTACTCTATCTATGTGCATCTCGACCGGATATTATGCTTTCTGTATGCATGTGTGCAAGATTTTAGGCCGATCCTAAGGAAGTTCACCTTAGGACCGTGAAGAGAATCATGAGGTATTTAGTTTACACTCCTAAGTTTGGGCTTTGGTACCAGGCCATTGTTGCGCGCAATTACTTTGTATGAGGCAAACCCTCAAGGACTATGGCTACAAATTGAGCAAAGTCCCTCTCCTATGTGATAATGATAGTGCAATCCGCATGGCGGATAATTCCGTTGAACACAGCCGCACTAAGCACATAGACATTCGGTATCACTTTCTAATAGATCACCAACAAAGGGGGATATCGAAATAGCTTATGTAAACACCAAAAATCAATTAGCCGATATCTTTACCAAGCCATTAGATGAGAAAACCATTAGCAAACTTAAGAACAAGCTAAATATACTTGATTCTTGGAATTTTGAATGAAACATTGCACACATAGCTTGTTTTATATATACCTTTGATCACTTCTTTCATATGGGACTAATGTGTTTTCAAGTATATTTCATAAAGGGAAATGGAGTAATTCAGCAAAGACAAGGCTTCCACTCCAAACTCTGACGGTATCACTTACCTTTGCCATTACTCATATATCTCTCAAATTGGTATTACATTTCACTCATATTTCTTTACCAATGGGGGAGAAAGTTAAGGGCTCCAAAGTTCTCCGTTTTTGGCGATTAATGCCAAAGGGGGAGAAAATATTAAGCCCAAAGCAAACGGACCGCACCACCACCATTTCAAAATTTTCGAAATAAAGTTTTAATTGACATTCTTTCAAATTAGTATTCTTCGAGAACTAGTACTTCAATTAGTATTTATATTTCCCTTGATTTATGGAAGTAAAATGTCAAATTGGTATATACTTCAAAACCCTCTTGAAAGCTAAGAGGAGAATTTCATTCAGGGGGAGTTTTGTTTAGTCAAAGGAAAAGCATTTGAAACAGGGGGAAAAATTTCAAATATTGAAAATGCTTCTTGCAATCTTATTCGTATACCCTTGACTATTTGCAAAAAGACTTTGAAAAGGTTTTCCAAAATAATTTGCAAAAACAAAACAAGTGATGCAAAGGTGGTCCAAAATGTTAAACAAAAGAAAAGCAATCCATTCATATCTAGTGACATTATCAATTGGTTTAACTCCAAGTAACCTATGCACATTCCAAAATGCAAACTAGTTCATTTCTGCACTTTATATATTTGCTTTGGTTTGTGTTGGCATCAATCACCAAAAAGGGGGAGACTGAAAGGGAAATAGGGTCAACTTTTTCCTACGATTAATTTTGGTGGTTGAATGTCCAACGCAAATATATGGACTAACTAGTTTGCTCTAGAATTCATGTATTACAGGTGTATAAGGTTCAACACAAGCCAATAAATATTCAAGTTAGGGATCCAATTCAAAAGGAGAAAAGGAACTTGAGTGTGCTGTGGACTGGCGCACCGGACAGTGTCCGGTGCACCAAGGCCGTACAAGAGCCAAGCAGCCACTCTCGGGAAAACGCAGACGCGCTCCGCTATAATTCACCGGACTGTCCGGTGTGCCACCGGACTGTCCGATGAGCCAGCGGGGTAACGACTACCTGCACGCAATGGTCGACTCTGACAGCGCTATAGTGTCGTGGCAGAAGTCAGAGCAGAGAGTCAGAGGGGCACCGGACTGTCCGGTGCACCACCAGACTGTCTGGTGCCACAAAAAGACAAAGGCGCCAACTGTCAACTGCTCCAGAACCCTAACAGTTGGGTGACGCGGCGGCGTACCGGAAACTGAACAGTGAGTGTCTGGTGCGCCCATCGCCAGCAGACTCCCCAACGGCTACTTTGGTGGTTGAGGGCTATAAATACCCCCCAACTACCACAACTCCAAACATCCAATATTTCTGAATATCACATTCAATATAAGAGCTCTAGCATTCACTCCTAGACACAATTCAAAAGATCAAAGCCTCTCCAAGTCCCAAATTCATCTCAAATACTTAGTAACTTGTGAGAGAGTGATTTCATGTTCTTTTGAGCTCTTTCCTCTTAGATTGCCTTTCTTCTTTCTCATTCTTGTTCTCAAGTGACTTGTAATCAAAGCAAGAGACACCTAAGAGTGTGGTGGTCCTTGCGGGGTCTTAGTGACTCGATTGATTAAGGGAAAGGCTCACTCAGTCTAAGTGACCGTTTGAGAGAGGGAAAGGGTTGAAATAGACCTGGTCTTTGTGACCTCCTCAACGGGGACTAGGTTCTTTGGAACCGAACCTCGGTAAAACAAATCACCGTGTTCATTCGCTTGATTTCCATTTGATTTGTTTTCCCCTCTTCCGAACTTGATTTTAGTTCTAACGCTAACCCCGGCTTGTAGTGTGTGTTTAAAGTTGTAAATTTCATATTAAGCCTATTCACTCCCCCTCTAGGCGACTTTCAATTGGTATCGGAGCCTGGTGCTTCATTAGAGTCTAACAACTCGAAATGATGTCGGGAGATCACGCCAAGAGGGAGATCGTGACCGGCGACAAGCCCGCAAGCTCGGGGAGAACCCTTTCAAGGGAGTCCGGCAACAAGCATAAGGAGGAATCCTCTTGCTCCACCAAGATGCATCAGAAGGGTGACAAGAAGAAGAAGATGAAGAAGGTGGTCTACTACGAGACCGACTCTTCGTCACCCTCCGCATCAAGCTCCGACTCGTCCGTCGCTTCTAAGCGCCATGAGCGCAAGAAGTATAGTAAGATGCCCTTACGATATCCTCGTATTTCTAAACACGCTCCATTACTTTCCGTACCCCTGGGCAAGCCACCATATTTTGATGGTGAAGATTATTGTATGTGGAGTGAAAAAATGAGGCATCATCTAACCTCACTCCACGAAAGCATATGGGACATAGTTGAATTTGGAGCGCAGGTACCACAGGTGGGGGACAAAGACTATGATTCGGACGAAGTCGCCCAAATTAGACACTTTAACTCCCAACCCACTTCTATACTCCTCGCCTCCTTGTCTCGAAAGGAGTATAACAAGGTGCAAGGGTTAAAGAGCGCCAAAGAAATTTGGGACGTGCTCAAGACCGCGCACAAAGGGGACAAGGTGACCAAGTGTGAAGGTAAGTTCTAGACACTTAGTCAATTGTTTTATGTGCTAAACATACTTGTCCAAGTGCTAGGAACTCAATTAAGTCAAAAAGGAGTTCAGCTGAAACAACTAGTGGAGCACCAGCTGTGGGTGCACCGGACAATGTCCGGTGCACAGGCTGGCTCAGTGATGAACTCGCTGCTCTCGAGAATCGCTGAGGGCGCTATGGCTAAAATTCACCGAACTTTCTGGTGTGCACCGGACTGCCCGATGAACCACAGCTCCCGCACCAACTTAAAGGGAAATAGGGTTAACCTTTTCCTATAATTAATTTTGGTGGTTGATCATCAACACAAACATATGGACTAACTAGTTTGCTCTAGAACTCATGTATTGCATTGAGAGCACCTAAAGGGGGGTGAATAGGTGATCCTGTAAAAACAAAGACTAAGTAGCCACAAACTTGATTATAGAAGTGTTAGTGTGAGTTAATCAAGTTGCTATGAAGCGATCTTCTTGTGAACACTACTATCACCAAGAAAAGCAATCACAAGAGACACGCGATTTATCCCGTGGTTCGGCCAAGTAACACTTGCCTACTTCTACGTTGTGGCGTCCAAATGGACGAGGGTTGCACTCAACCCCTTTCAAGTGATCCGATGATCAACTTGAATACCATGGTCTTTTCCTTTACGGGGTGTTTGGATCCCTTCATTTTAGAGGAATTGGAATTCACTCAATAAAGTAACTTATTTAGTTTGGAATTTGACATTCCACCACTTTCCAAAATTAAGATATAAGCCTATCTCAAATTCATGAGGTGGAGGATGGTAAATAATTTTATACATGAGTAGAATTTGTTTCTACTTTGTAACTTACACGACACTCTTCGTCTCACTCCTTTATAGTAAAAATGTAGCACATAAATATCTCCAATATCTTGCTAATAATAGTATACAAATATATTTTGCATAAAACCAAATTAGTTTAATTAATATATGTCTAAATTACTATTATTAGAATGGAATTCAATTCCAATGATCCAAATGGGGCGTTAGAGTATTTTTCCTGTTTGCAAGGAATCTCCACAATTTGGAGTCTCTCGCCCTTACAATAGAGATCACAAAGAAGGCACGAGAGTAAGGATGGGAGAGCAACACACGCAAGACTCAAATCCGCAGCACAACCACGCACACAAGTGAGGAAGTGAGCACACAAACACAGCGCGAGGAGTTTACAACTCGAATAGTGCTCAAATCTCAAGAACGATGATCCGATTGCGTGAAAGCAGAGTCTAGGTGTCTTAAAATGTTTCTTGTAAGCTTAGTATTCTCCTCCTTGCGCCTAGGGGTCCCTTATATAGCCCTAAGGCAGCTAGGAGCCGTTGGACACCAACTTGGAAGGCAATTCTTGCCTTCTGTCGAGTGGTGCACCGGACAGTCCGGTGCACCACCGGACAACCACTGTTCATGTCCGGTGCGCGATCTCCTACCATATAAGGCGCAACCGACCATTGCTCCTCGGGACTGGTTGGCGCACCGGACATTGTCCGGTGCACATCGGACAGTCCGGTGTGCCATCTGACCGTTGCTGCGGGCCACGCGTCGCCCGCGGATTGCGCAGCCGATCGTTGGCCGCGAGCGCCTCTGGCTCACCGGACAGTCCGGTGCACCACCAGACAGTCCGGTGAATTTTAGCCGTACGCCTCTGTCGTTTTCTCGAGAGCATTAGGTTCACCGCCGGCCAGCCTGGCACACTGGACACTATCCGGTGCACCACCGGACAGTCCGGTGTGCCAGGCCCGAGCTGATGTTGGCTGCTCACAGCCAACCTTTTTCCAATTCGAATCTTCTTGTCTTGGCACTGTTTCTAGCACTTAGACGAACATGTTAGTATTCAAAAACCAATTTACTAAGTCTAGAAACATACCTTGTTATATGATTTGCACTTCTCACTTTATTTAGCACATAAGAACTTAATCAATCGTGTTGGGCATTTAATCACCAAAACATTATAGAAATGGCCCACTGGCACATTTCCCATTCAATCTCCCCCTTTTTGGTGATTTATGCCAACACATCAAAAAGCAATGAGAGGAGTGCAACATCAACGCAAATGAAGATCAAATACTTTATACTTAGGATTTGGCATATTCGGATCACTCTTTGCCACCACTTGGTTTGTTTTTGCAAATCAAATTCATTTTCCTATCTCTAAGTCAAACACGCTTGTTTGGGCACATAGAGAGATATTCCAAGAGTAAAATTGATCAACTGCCCGAAAACTCCCTTTTTCCCATAATCAAAATTCTCCCCCATAAGAGACCAAATTTTGCAATAAGAGTATTTTTACAAAAACCAAATTCTGACTCTTCTAATAAGAGTATTTTGACAAAAACCAAATCCTAACTCTTCTATTTTCAAAATTCACAAGTGGTTGGCTGATCCATTTTGCTTTGGCCTTAATTTCTCCCCCTTTGGCATTAAGCACCAAAACAAGATCATTCTTGGCCCCTTAACCCCATTGCCTCACCAAAATGTCAATTACGAGCAAAAAGGCAATGAGAACACAAGTATGAACTTGGAATTGAATACACTAATACCGGAGTGCAGTGGAAGTCTTTTAGCCATCCAAGTTCACTTTCCCTTTCAGTGTACCCTTGAGACTACATCAAGTGTACCCAACCAAACAAGTTAGTCTCAAAAGGGCCAAGTTGTAGCATATCTCCCCCTAAACATGTGCACCATTTGCATATGGACTTGTGAGGTCTGGGGAGGACTTATACAACTTGAGCACCATAAATATACAATGAATATGGTAAATGCTCAAAGTAACATGATCAAAAGCATAGACTACATGTATGATATAGATCAATCTAAGTTACGCGAATCTAAGACATTTAGCTCACTATGCAACCTACAAAATCTTTTCTCATCCAATGGCTTGGTGAAGATATCGGCTAGCTGGTTCTCGGTGCTAATATGATAAATACTGATATCTCCCTTTTGCTGGTGGTCCCTCAGGAAGTGATGCCGGATGTCTATGTGCTTAGTGCAGTTGTGTTCAACAGGATTATCCGCCAAGCGGATTGCACTCTCATTGTCACATAGGAGTGGGACTTTGCTCAAATTGTAGCCAAAGTCCCAGAGGGTTTGCCTCATCCAAAGTAGTTGTGCACAACACTGTCCTGCGGCAACGTACTCGGCCTCAGCGGTGGATAGGGCAACAGATGTCTGTTTCTTGGAACTCCAAGACACCAGGGACCTTCCTAGAAATTGGCACGTCCCTGATGTACTCTTCCTATCAACCTTGCACCCAGCATAGTCGGAGTCTGCATATCCAGTTAAGTCAAAGGTAGATCCCTTTGGATACCAGATCCCGAAACAAGGCGTAGCAACTAGATACCTAAGAATTCGCTTAACGACCACAAGGTGACATTCCTTGGGGTCGGATTGATATCTAGCACACATGCATACACTAAGCATAATGTATGGTCTACTAGCACAAAGATAAAGTAATGAACCTATCATTGACCGGTATGCCTTTTGATCAACGGACTTACCTCCTTTGTTGAGGTCAACATGCCCGTCAGTTCCCATTGGTGTCTTCGCAGGCTTGGGGTCCTTCATCCCAAACCTCTTAAGAAGATCCTGAGTGTACTTCGTTTGGGAGATGAAGGTGCCATCTTTGAGTTGCTTCACTTGGAACCTAAGGAAGTAGGTCAACTCGCCCATCATCAACATCTCATACTTTTGCATCATTACCCTGCTAAACTCCTCACAAGACCTTTGGTTGGTAGAACCAAATATTATGTCATGGACATAAATTTGGCAAACAAAATCTCACCGTTGCAAGTCTTTGTGAAAAGAGTGGGATCGGCTTTCCCAACCTTGAAAGAATTGGAGATTAGGAAATCTCTAAGGCATTCATACCATGCTCTTGGGGCTTGCTTAAGTCCATAGAGCGCCTTAGAGAGCTTGTACACATGGTCGGGATACCTGTCATCCTCAAAGCCAGGGGGTTGTTCCACGTATACCTCCTCCTTGATTGGCCCGTTGAGAAAGGCACTCTTCACGTCCATTTGAAATAGCCTAAAGGAATGGTGAGCGGCATAGGCTAACAAAATTCGAATTGACTCTAACCTAGCCACAGGAGCAAAAGTCTCCTCGAAATCCAAACCTGCGACTTGGGCATAACCTTTTGCCACAAGTCGAGCCTTGTTTCTTGTCACCACCCCATGCTCGTCTTGCTTGTTGCGGAACACCCACTTGGTTCCCACAACGTTTTGCTTTGGACGTGGCACCAGGCTCCAGACTTCATTTCTTTGAAAGTTGTTTAGCTCTTCCTGCATGGCCAACACCTAGTCCAGATCCTACAAGGCCTCTTCTACCCTGAAAGGCTCAATAGAAGAGAAAAACGAGTAGTGCTCACAAAAATTTGCTAATCATGAGCGAGTAGTTACTCCCTTGCTGATGTCCCCCAGAATTTGATCGACGAGGTGATGTCTTTGGATCGATGTTCGGACTTGAGTTGGAGGGGCCCGTGGTGCTTCTTCCTCCATCACTTGATCTTCCTGTGCTCCCCCTTGATCACGCTCCTCTTCTTGAGGTACCTGTCCATCATCTTGAGTTGGGGGATGCACCATTGTTGAGGAAGATGGTTGATCTTCTTCATGTGGTTCCTATGGTCGCACATCGTCTATCGCCATCGTGCGCATTGCGGCCATTGGAACTTCATCCTCATCTATGTCATCAAGATCAACTTTCTCTCTTGGAGAGCCATTAGTCTCATCAAATACAACATCGCTAGAGACTTCAACTAACCTGATGATTTGTTGAAGACTCTATATGCCTTTGTATTTGAGTCATACCCTAATAAAATCCTTCTACTGCCTTGGAAGCAAATTTAGTGTGTCTACCTTTCTTCACCATAATGTAGCATTTGCTACCAAATACACGAAAGTAAGAGACATTGGATTTGTTACCGGTAAGGAGTTTGTAGGAGGTCTTCTTGAGGAGACGATGCAGATAGAGCCGGTTTATGGCGTGGCAGGCTGTGTTCACAGCATCCGACCAAAACTACTCGGGCGTCTTGAACTCTCCAAGCATCATTCTTGCCATGTCGATTAACGTCCTATTCTTCCTTTCTACCACGCCATTTTGCTGTGGTGCGTAGGGAGCGGAGAATTCGTGCTTGATGCCTTCCTCCTCAAGATACTCCTCAACTTACAGATTCTTGAACTCGAACCCGTTGTCGCTCCTTATCTTTTTCACCTTTAGCTCAAATTTGTTTTGAGCCCTCCTTAGAAAGCGCTTTAGGATCCTTTGGGTTTCTGATTTGTCCTGCAAAAAGAACACCCAAGTGAAGCAGGAAAATCATCAACAATTACAGGACCATACTTACTTCCCTCGATGCTAAGGTTGGCAATGGGTCCGAAGAGATCCATGTGAAGAAGCTCCAGTGGTCTTGATGTTGTCATCACGTTCTTGCTGTGATGAGTGCTTCCCACCTGTTTTCCTGCCTGACATGCTGCACAGGGTCTATCTTTCTCAAAACGGACATCGGTTAGTCCTAACACATGATCTCCCTTTAGAAGCTTATGAAGGTTCTTCATCCCAACATGTGCTAGACGGCGATGCCACAGCCAGCCCATATTAGTCTTAGCCATTAAGCATGCATCTAGACCGACATTCTCTTTAGTCAACTAAATAGAGATTGTCGTCTAATACACCCTTAAACGCTAATGAACCATCACTCCTTCTAAAGGCAGATACATCAACATTTGTAAATAGACAATTGTAACCCATGTGGCACAATTGACTTACAGACAGAAGGTTGTACCCGAGCGACTCTACTAAAAATACATTTGATATGGAGTGCTCGCTTGTGATGGCTATCTTTCCCAAACCTTTGACCTTGCCTTGATTCCCATCTCCAAAAATAATCACATCCTGGGAATCCTTGTTCTTGACGTACGAGGTGAACATCTTCTTCTCCCCCATCATATGGTTTGTGCATTCGCTATCGATAATCCAACTTGAGCCCCGGGATGCATAAACCTGCAAGGCAAATTAAGCTTGGGTTTTAGGTACCCAACTCTTGTTGGGTCCTACAAGGTTAGTCACAATAACTTTTGGAACCCAAATACAAGTCTTGTCTCCCTTGCATTTGGATTCCAACTTCCTAGCAACTACTTTTGTGTTCTTGCATGAAAGTACAAAAGAAGTGTTGCAAGCATGATAAATAGTAGAAGGTTTATTGCACATTCTCCTAGGCGCATGTGGCACAACATGATTTCTCTTAGGCCTACTTCTACCATGAGCATGTGAATCATTATAAGCAGCATGATTATAACATTTAACATTATAAGCATTCCTAGAATATTTCCTATCATAAATATAGGTATGATTCTTTTGGGAACTACTAGCCATAGGGGCCTACCCTTTCTCCTTGTTGAGAACGGGAGCCCTTTGGCTTGTCAAGTTCTTGGTTTCCTTTCGAAAGCCAAGTCCATCCTTAATCGAGGGGTGTCTACCAACAGTGTAGGCATCCCTAGCAAATTTTAATTTATCAAATTCAACTTTGCAAGTCTTAAGTTGAGCATTAAGACTTGCCACCTCATCGTTTAATTTGGCAATAGAAGTAAAATGTTCATCACAGGCATCAACATCAAAATCCTTACATCTATTACAAATAAAAACATGCTCTATACATGAACTAGTTTTATTAACTTCCTCTAGTTTAGCTTTTAATTCATCATTTGAATTCTTTAAACTAGAGACAGATTCATGGCAAGCAGATAACTCAGAAAATAGCATTTCATTTCTCTTAATTTCTAAAGCAAGAGATTTTTGAACACTAACAAACTTGTCATGTTTCTCATGCAAAATGTCCTCTTGCTTTTCTATTAGTCTATCTTTTTCATTTAGAGCATCAATTAATTCATTCATTTTCTCTACTTTAGCTCGATCTAACCCCTTAAAAAAATCCGAGTAATCTACTTCATCATCAGAAGATTCCTCATCGCTAGAAGAAGTGTACTCAGGGGTATCTCGAATATGTACCTTCTTTTCCTTGGCCATAAGACATGTATGGCATTCGTTGGGGAAGAGTGAAGACTTGTCGAAGGCCGAGGCAGCCAATCCTTCATCGTCGGAGTCGGGTAAAGAGCAGTCAGAATCCCACTCCATTCCAAGGTGTGCCTCGCCCTTCGCCTTCCTGTAGTTCTTCTTGTTTTCCCTCTTCCCACTCTTTTCTTGTCCCTGGTCATTATCATTATCGGGGCATTGTGTTATGAAATGACCAGTCTTACCGCATTTGAAGCAGGAGCGTTTTCCCCTTGTCTTGTTCTTGTTGGGGTACTCCTTACATCCTTTTAGCATGGTCTTGAAGCGCTTGATGATAAGCGCCATTTCGTCCTCGTTGAGCCTGGTAGCCTCCACTTGTGCTACTTTGCTTGGTAGCGCCTCCTTGCTGCTTGTTGCTTTGAGAGCAACGGGCTGTGGCTCGTAGATGGGCAGTGGACCATTTAGCGCGTCGTCCACGTATCGAGCCTCCTTCACCATCATGCGTCTGCTCACAAATTTTCCAAGAATCTCCTCGGGCGTCATCTTGGTGTACCTGGGGTTTTCATGAATTAGATTAACAAGATGGGGGTCAATTACAGTAAATGACCTTAGCATGAGTCGGACGACATCATGATCCGTCCATCTTGTGCTTCCATAGCTTTGGATCTTGTTGACTAGGGTCTTGAGCCTGTTGTAAGTCTGAGTTGGCTCTTCTCCCCTGATCATGGCAAATCTTCCCAACTCGCCTTCCACCAGTTCCATTTTGGTGATCATTGTAGCATCATTTCCCTCATGTGAGATCTTGAGGGTGTCCTAGATTTGCTTGGCGTTGTCCAAGCCGCTAACCTTGTTGTATTCATCCATGCATAAAGATGCTAGCAAAACAGTGGTAGCTTGTGCATTTTTATGAATTTGTTCATTTATCATCACAGGGTTATCCGTACTATCGAAATGCATTTCATTTTCCACAATTTCCCAAATGCTAGGATGGAGAGAAAATAGATGACTACGCATTTTATGACTCCAAAATGAGTAATCCTCTCCATCAAAGTGTGGGGTTTTCTAAGAGGAATAGAAAGTAAATGGGCATTTGAATTGTACGGAATACAGGAATAATCAAAGGAATAGTTATGATTAACCATCTTTTTCTTTGATGAAGAATCATCATCATCGTCGTCTCTTGGTGAAGAAGAAGATGCATCGCTGTCATAGTAGATGATCTTCTTGATGCGCCTCTTCTTCTTCCCGTCCTTCTTCTTGTGACTTGAGCCTGAGTCAGTGGGCTTGTCATCTCTTAGCTTGTTGAAGATGGACTGAAAGCTCTCTTATGGGTTTTGGTGTTTGGATGACAACTCAATTAAAGGACTAACAAGTGTCTAAGTGTTGAACAGGTGCTTAATGTAAAGCTAATAGGGTTCAACACAAGTGAACAAGTGTGATGGTCCAAGGACTAGATGATGGATAGATAATGGGCATCACAAGTAAGATGGACATTGCATAAAGTGAGACTCGGGTGCATAGCTCGGAGACAACTGATCAAGCCAAGGATGGAGGCAAGTAGAGCTTCGAGGTACCAAGTGCACGGGAGAAGGTCAAAGAGGCTGAGGAACCCAAAGCCAAGGGTGAAGAAGAAGACTTGCAAAGTCAAGGGTGATCGAGTTGAGAAGAGCTATGGCACATCAAGGATCACAACATAAGGACGTGACTTACAACCAATGAGGAAACATCTATGGTTATGTGGTGTAAGTCATAAGGCTCAAGACCAAGCTCTAAGAAGGAGATCAAGGTCACTAGAACGAGAACAAATGTCAAAAACAGAACTAGAAGCAGCCCATAAGAGCTAAGTGCACTCTGATCTTTAGTTTGGGTTGTTCCTATGTTTGGATACATTCTATATGACCTTTGCAGGGTGTTGGAACTCCGACATATCAATCTAGATCAAGTTAAGCTGACTTGAGGTTTTGAAGTTCCACATTAAATATCAAGACATGCCAAATGCTAAAATTGGGTAAAGCGCAAATAAAGGCACGAGGTATGTTTCCAGACCTAATACATTGCTTTTGAGCACTAACATGGTTTGTCTAAGTGCTGGAAACAGGAGAAATCGAATTGGAAAAGAGATGGCTTTGTTCAGCCAAAGTCTGCTCAGTCTGAGTGCACCGGACAGTGTCCGGTGGTGCACCGGACAGTGTCCGGTGGTGCGCCAGGCTGGCTCTAGCAAACTTGCTGTTCTCGGGACTTCGACGGTGGTGTACGACTATAAATCATCGGACTGTCCGGTGGTGCACCGGACTGTCCGGTGAGCCATTCACAGGCGAACTCGTCGCTTTCGGGAGATGATTAACGGCGTACGGCTATAATTCACCGGACTGTCCGGTGGTGCACCGGACTGTCCGGTGAGCCAACGGTCGGCTGGGCCAACGATCGACCGCGCAATCTGCGCGTGACGCGTGGCCAAGCCAACGGTCAGATGGGGGCACCGGACAGTGTCCGGTGCGCCAACGGCTCCAAGACTGCAACGGTCGACTGCGCCACTTTTGGAAGGAAATCGGGCACCGGACTGTTCGGTGCGCCACCTGACTGAAGGCAAGATTTGCCTTCCTGGATTGCTTCCAACGGCTCCTAGGCCCCTTGTGCCTATAAAAGGGACCCCTAGGCGCCTCAAGCGAAAAACAAGTGCGCAACAAGTGTAGACTTCACTCGAATCAATTCTCACTCTCCCTCTTGTGTGTATCTCTCTAGTTTGTGTAGAAGGCAAAGCTATAAGCCTTTAGAGAGTGGAGAAGTGCTGCTAAGAGCAAGAGCAAGGTCTTGAACGTATAGTTACTCTGCCGGGGTGCTGTCACGAAGTTTGTAAGCAGCCGCGACTTTGTTGTAACCCAACTCAACATAGTGGAAGGCTCGATCTGTCATACTGACAGATCTGAGCAAACGGAGGAAGGAGTTGAAATAGACTCCAAGCCCAGGTGTGGCTAACTCCAACGAGGACTAGGTAAGCATTTCAGGCTTGGCCGATCCTCGGGATAAATTCCTGTGTCCACCTGCTCTACTCTATGTTGTGTGCTGATTCTCTGTCTTATTCATTTCTTACATCTGCACTTCACTACTTACTTGTGGTACTAGCTTTCTTCGAAGTGCAGGATATTCTTAAGACAGGAACATCAATTCCGCTGCAACCTATCGAAGGGTTCTTTACTCCACTGCGATCCTGTCTTCGAGTAGAGTAAGAGTTTAAGTTTTAAAGTAATAATTTTTATTCGCCTATTCACCCCCCTCTAGGCGACATCCAGATCCTGTTCCGAGTCAAAGGGAACTTTCAATTAGTATCAAAGCTAGGCCTCTCTAGTGTGGGCTTAGCTGAAGCGTCCCCAATCCTCTGGGACTCAAATGTGATACAATTACTAGTCCCAGGAGGCTAGTAAACACATTTATACATCAGATGATACCAAATCTGCTTAAACGAGACAAACCTACAAAGGTGGCGAACAACTTTAAGAGTTGGTCCACAACTCGAGACATATCATCAGAGTGGGGCTGAAGCAGCCCGATATACGCAGTGAAGCAATTCAGCGGTCCAACAGCCACAGGCAAGGTTGGGAACAGTCGTAACTCTTACCCGATCTCCTTTTTCTGAAAAAAATAAATAAGCAAGGGTGAGTACAAACGTACTCAGCAGCCCACCTTCACCCGTGGAATGGGGAAATCAGATATAATGCATGGAATATGTAGAGCTCAGGATATTTGCAGAAACAGCAATATTTTATGCAGGGTTGTTTTGAAAAACATTTTGTATTTTGCAAAGCGCATCCTCTCCAAAAGGAGCAGGAAGTTTTTCAGTATTATAATAAAATTCCCTGGACTAAACCATCTAGGTATCTCAGCAGTTTCCCACTGGTTTTCCTTTTCAAAAACAGCTACTGGACTTCCCGTCCACCATAGCTCACGGCTCAACCGCCGAACCTTTTAAAAACCATTTTTCTCAAACGCAGCCCTTTTATGAAAACAAAACATTAATTGCCATACCATACCAGACTCGTCCATTCCTGTGGACATAGACTATTCGAATAGGTTTTCAAACTCTACGCAGAGGTGTACACTTTACCCACTAGTCCGGCTCTGCGATCTCATAGCTAGTGAGACCCGAATCCGACTCTCTTTCTTTCCCCGCACGTCCTAACCTTAACGGTTATCCGGAAGGAGTCAGGCCACCACCATGTCCAAACCGGACAAAACTTTCCCCCTCCTTATCCTCCCGGTGCTCCCCAACCTTCATAACCCTGGGGTTGGACCGTACGAGTTCAGATTGAGTGACTGCCCAAACAGTCTCGAGTGGTTGTACTATTAAAGAGTACAGGTAGTGAAGATGACAAACCGGTCCTTATATGAGGGGACAATCCTTCTGCTCAGGCCTAAACCAGCTGAGCCATCACCTTAGGCCCTCCCCTAAACCAGGGAGTCCCTGATCATCCCTACTCAAAGGTGATAAGGGTGAAAACCCTTCATCATACACATTTTGAAAAGCATTTTCTTTTGAAAACTCACACCTTTCCTCAAATCATTTGTAACAAATATATCAGGGATTGATTGCGGCAAGCGGCTGGGTGGCCATAATAACTTGTCTCCAAATCATATCATGCATAAAATAACAGGCTGAGGGTTGTGGTTGAAAAACATAGGTAATTTATGCATCAAAGGGATCCAGTGAGCTTGTTGTGCTTATCCGGCGAAGGGGGAAGAAAAGCTCGCGGAACTGGCTTCTGGCTCCACCGCCTGGTGTAGACTTGCAGATCTGGCCTCCACGAGACGGCACGAACGCTCCGATAACTATGCAACATGAACAAGCAAACATACAAACAAGCAAGTATGCCAACAAATATTTAGTATAGTGGTCAGAATAGCGATATATGGATGGGTAGAGTCCTGAGTAGAATCCATGTCATGTGGTGTTGTGATATTACTGGTGGTGGAGCGGAGGTGCTTACCAGGAGGGTGGACTGGAAGCGAAGCGACACTATGCGTGTAGCCGGTGGAGCGGAGTAACTGAGTGGGTGGGGTGTTTGCCTTGGCTGAGGGTGTTGAGTGTGTGTGGAGAGGGTGAGGGTAGTTGGGTGTATTTATAGCTGAGTGTATGTGGTGTAGCACAGTGAAGTTCACTGTTGGTGAGAATAGTGACGAATGAATCGTCTGACTTAGTATGAACAGGAGGGTTATAGGCAGAATATGGGACAAGAGTATTTTGGGAGTTTTCTGGAACATGAACCATGCTTAAGGGATGACATGGTTGGATAGGGAATAGTTTGATTTAGAAACAAGAATTATTGGAATCTGAGTTTGGAAGCCTGGTTCAAAGGAATCTCAAAGTTAAGCGTGCTCAACTTGGAGAAACCTAGGATGGGTGACCAGATGGGAAGTTCCCTACTAGAAGGAAAACCACAGTCATCGGAGTTCGTAAGACTGGAACATGGGTCTGGCTGGTCTTAGGTGGACTGGACAGCATGATGGATGAGTAGTTGAAATTTGGGATGACTGGATGACTGATGAATAGTAACGATTATTAGTAACGATGAATAGTGGCGACAGAAAAGAAATTATAGATATCATCGATGATAGTAACGATGGTGAATAGTAATGATAAATAGTAACGATGATGAATAGTGTATGTGAATAGTAACGATGAATAGTAATGGTGAATAGTAATGGTGAATAGTAATGGTGCATAGTTCGTATGAACGAACAATGAACGATGAATAGGAACTATGAACGAACGGACGAACGATCGAATGATCGGACGAACGAACGATCAGAATTTCGGCAGCATAACGACAGGAAAAAGATTATTTGGACGAACGAGCGGACGAACAATTGAATGATCGGACGAACGAACGATCGGAATTTCGGCAGCATAACGGCAGGACAAAGATTATCTAGAAGAACGATGAATAGGGACTATGAATGAACGATGAACGATGAATAGGGACTATGAACGAACGATGAACGATCGAATGATCGAACGAACGAACGATCGGAATTTCGGCAGCATAACGGCAGGACAAGGATTATCTGGAAGAACGATGAATAGGGACTATGAACGAACGATGAACGATGAATAGGGACTATGAATGAACGATGAACGATCGAATGATCGAACAAACGAACGATCGGAATTTCGGCAGCATAACGGCAGGAAAAAGATTATTTGGACGAACGAACGGACGAACGATCGAACCATGAACGATCGGACGAACGAACGAACAAACTAAGAACAGGGGACGAACGATCGAAGAACGATCGAACGATCCTTGTGCTAGTGTGTGCTTGTGTGGAACATGGAGTGGGTGTGTGTGTGGGGGGGAGAGAGTTGCCATGAAATGGCTTGGGGTGGGATGAGAGGAGGCCCTTGCCCCTCTATTTATAGCCATGGTGGGGGATTAGGGGGAGGGATGAGAGGATTAGTGGGAGGATGAGAGGATTAGTGGGAGATTAACATGTATTTGTCTTGTATAAGTGTAATTAGCTTGTAGAGCTCACCGTATGACACTGGAGGCATACGTATACGCATGAGCATGAGGAAAGTTATGAAGAAAATATTTGGAGGGACTTGAAAAATGATTCTGAAGGTATTTCTCAAGAGGAAAATATCTGGAGATATATTGGTGGAATATCTGGGCGGTATTTCTGGAAAGGAATTGAGGGGGGTTACTAGGGAAATATCTGTGCAGTATTTTTGGAAAGAATTTGAGGAGGATCACTGGGGAAATATTTGTAGGATATTTGAGGAGGATTTTGGAGAGAATATAAACCACTATATTTTATTTGTTGATATCAATTTGCAAACAAACATTTTGAAATGAAATTTGAAATTCATTTTGAATTTAGAGTGAGTTTGAGAAAATTTCAAGATTTGAATTTTTGGGATGCTACAAATCTACCCCACTTAAAATGAATCTCGTCCTCGAGATTCGGCTTAGAAGGGTTATGGGTATAGCTTTACTTCAGCTACATATCTTCAATTTGCAGGCTCTTCGAGGGGATGGAACTTCAACAAAATCTGGCCTTTGAGGAGCATCTGACTACTGACAAACGCTGATTCTGGCTACTCAAAGATTGTGAATCATCTAGGCCCCTTTGGTGATGGTTTGGTAATTAATGACAACTGCTCGTGGGCTAACGATTCTTGGAGAAATAAGAATGCAGGGATGGACCACATAGAACAGGAGATATTGAAATCATAAGCATTGGTTGTGGATCAATTGAAGGCAAAGGTATAATATAGGTTTTGTTTTTTGCCGGTCTTGAGGAGTTTAGAGAAGATACCTGACCGGATTAGTAGGCTAGATAGCCGTACTATTAAGAGGGGTCAATGACTTTGATTTGTGTGAAACTTAGTGCCTCACAGAGCATCAAGTAGTTGCATTTGCATAAGGACTAACAGCGCTTCAAATCTCGTGAGTTAAAAGTTCTTTCAAAAGCAAGTTTGAAAATTGCAAAGTCTTGGATGCGCAGACCGTCCGGGCCTTGAGGGCGGCCCGTCCGCGATCCACCAGAGGGGTCCGAAGCCTAACCACTTCGGGGGCCATCTTGTTACTTTGCACTGCGGACCGTCCGGGCCTTAGGGCCGGACCATCCGCAGTCCTAACCAGAGAAGGCTGGTTTCGGGTCAGTCTCTGAATTATAGTGCGGACCGTCCGGCCGTGAAGGGCGGACAGTCCGCAGGTGTCAAAAATGTTTTCGGTCAGGGACTCTGTGATTTCTTGGTTTTGTACTACTGACTGTCCGGGGGGCAAGTCCGGACAGTACTGTATCCAGGTCTCGGACCGTCCGGCCTTGTAGGCGGACGGTCCGCCTGTGTTAACTGTTTTTGGTCCAAGGTCTAGGTGCTTCAAGTTGCCAGGTCGCGGACGGTCCGGCCATGGTGGGCGGACTGTCCGGACCTACCTTTTCTGACACCTCTGACAGATTTCAAACATAATTTATAGCCGTTATATGTACGGCGGACCGTCCGGCCCTAGGGCGCGGACCGTCCGCACATGCGCAGAACATGTGCTTTTTGCACATAACGGTTGGATTTCAATGGGAGGTTATAAATAGAAGGGTAGCTCGTGTGAGAGAGCTCTCTTGGCCATTCCTTGCACACATTGAGCTCATAAGTGATCTTCCAACTCACTCTCTCACACTCTTTGCTTGAGATTGCATTCTAGTGAGAGATTGAGGGTTTCTAGTGCATTTGCATCCTTCGGTGATCCTTGAGGCACTAGGTGGTACACCAAGCAAGCGTCATCGACTTGTTACTCTTGGAGGTTGCCGCCTCCTAGACGGCTTGGGTGATTGTCTCCGTCGAGCTCTCCAAGAAGATTATGGAGAAGTCGCGGTGTTGATTGTGAGAGGTTCGCGCCTACCTCACCAGAGCGGGAAAGGTGACATTAGTGGAATCGAGGTATTGAGTGATTTCTTGTCCACTTGGCTCAAAGATCAAGCCGTGTCTTGATAGAGGAGCAAGTGAGAGCTAGAAGTCCACCTCAACGTGGATTAGGGGTGATCGGCAAATCACCGATACCACGGGATAAAATTTGGTGTCTCTACTTTCTTGCATTACTTATTGCCTTGCAAGTGATTAGTGTTTTGCATATTGTTCCTTAAGTATTCAATCACCATAGTTGAGTCTTATACATTGTTTACTTATTATCGCTAGAAAATTTATTTCTCTTGTTGTATTGATTAAATTTATCTAGTGTTTTTTATTTTAGTCAAAACTGTCTATTCACCCCCCCTCTAGCCGGTGTCCTAGATCCTACAAGTGGTATCAAAGCCGAGGACTCCATTGTTTGTGGATCTAATCATCCCGGAGTGGGACAAAATGGCTAGCAACAGCAATGTGCACATTGGGAAGCCACCGCATTTTGATGGGAATAATTATGACTATTGGAAGATAAGAATGTCAATGCATCTTAAAGCAATGGGTGGAAAAATTTGGCCAATTGTCAGAGATGGATTTGTTGTGTTGAAAGAAGATGAACCATCTGTTAGTGATAATGAGAATATCCTCACAAATGATCAAGCCATGAATATCTTTTATGATGCTCTTGAAATAAATGAGTTCAATCGCATCAAGAATCTCACAACCGCTCATGAGATTTGGATTAAGTTAATGGAAATTCATGAAGGAACCACAATTGTGAAGAGTGCCAAACTATATGTGTGCAAAGGGAAGTTTGAGCAATTTATCATGAAAGAAGATGAGAGTGTATCCGATATGTTCAATCGGTTAAATGAGATAGTGAATGAACTCAAGGGACTTGGTTTTAATGTACCGGATGTGGATTTCACTCACAAGTTCCTTAGATCACTTCCGGAGAAATATGAGACCATTGTGACAATGTTAGTAAGGAGTGATCTATCTACAACTTCTCCAACCGAAGTATTGGGAGAAATTCTTACTCAAGATATATTTAAGAAGTCTCAAGCCGATGCCTTAAGTTTGGCAAAGAAGGTGAAAAATGAATCAATTGCTCTCAAAGCTAAGGCCTCAAAGGCAATTGAAAAGGAAGATAGTAATGATGAACAAAATGAAAGTGAGAGTGATGGTGACATGGCTCTATTTGTAAGGAAATTCAATAAATTCATGAAGATGAAGAGAGGTCAACCTAGAAGAGGTCAAACATCAAGAAGAAATGCCTTCAATGATAGAAAGTGTTTTGAATGTGGAGAACCCGGTCACATCGCCATAAATTGTCCAAACAAGAAGAAGAAGGGCAAAGATGAAAGTGACAAGAAGAAAAAGAAATACTACAACAAGAAGAAAGATGGTAAAGCCTACTTAGTTGAATGGGACTCGGATGATAGCTCGGATGATGATGATGATGATGACACCTCATCCAAGCTTAATGCCGGAATGGCCATCAAGGAAGCTCCTTCACTCTTCTCATCTCCCCATTGTCTCATGGCAAAGGGAGATGCTAAGGTAAAAATCATCACCGATTTAAATGACCTAAATGATGATGATGATATCGATGATGTTGATGATGATGGCTATTCATATGATGATCTTGTTAGAATGCTAGGTGAGGCCGATGACTACATGCACAAAGAAAAAGAAAAATTTACGACCTTGAAGGAATTGTATAAAAACCTTCAAGTGTCCTTTGAGGAGCTCAAGACCTCTCACAATGACCTAAAAGAAAATTGTGAGAAGCTTGCGGATGCTCAACAATCTTCTATTGTGCATGAAGTTGCGGTGGTCACTAAGGATGTTGGAGTCACTTGTGACTTACTTGATAGTCTTACAAGTGAACCACCACCTACTAACTCTATTTGTGATAAATGCAAAATTTCTCTCAATGATAATATTGCTCTTGATGAATCAAAAATTATTGATGAGAATGAAGTGTTAGTAGATAGAGTAAATACTCTAACTCATGATCTAGAAAAAGGCATATGGTGGAGAGGCTAAATTGGATTTCATATTGGGAAGTCAACGGTGCTCACTTAACCGTGAAGGGCTTGGATATGTTCCTAAGAAAGGAAAGAATGCTTTTATAAAGCAAAAGACATTGTTTGTGAAAGAATGTGACAAAGTGTGTCACAAGTGTCATAAGAAGGGACATGTTAAGAAAAATTGTCCTAAGCTCAAAAATGTATCCTCCACTTGTTTTGAGCATCGTTATGTTCTTTCTCATAATGCAAAAGGTGTTCATGCTAAATTTGTGTCACACCCGGGTTTTAGGGGCACCAAGACCCGGGCGCGAACATAAACACCAGGTATGCTGGGACCAAGTCTCACACATATGATGTATAGTGGCACAGGATCGAATGTCACATCTTTGTACATAACAGGAGTTCTATACAAAATAAATAATTACATTATAAGGAGACAACGGTCCAGCAACCCAAAGTTGACTGGGAGACGACGGCCTAGACCTCTCGCGAACACATCGCAGCATCCTCCATGCGCCTCATCCTGTGGTACCTGTTCTTGACCTGTGGGGTGTGTGAGACAGCAAGAGTGAGCTCACATACGTTCATCGCTCAACAAGTTGTGGGGAATAATGTGCATGAACTCGCCAAAGGTGGGAGCTCACGTGAAGTGTAAGGCTTACCAAAGAAGATGGTTAGAGCTGAGCATTGCTTTTAAAGTTGGTCAAAATTTTATTAGCAGTTACTAAGTATAAGTAAATACCAACCCAGTTAAATAATAGAACAAAAGTAACAACTTCACCTGCGATGCAATGCATATGACAAATTGAGTTTAAGTTCCATAATTTAATCATGTGAGGGTCCGAGCCGCTCATGACCGTGAGCACGGCTAGTATACTAGTTTTACACTCTGCAGAGGTTGCGCATCTTTACCCACAAGTCGTGTATCCCATGTCGCCAGGGTTTGCAAGGCCCTTAGACACTACCGAGGTGAATGGCTAGGGATCCACTACGAGGCCTTTACAAAGTTCCACTAGCTTCCGAAAACCCGCTACAGTTTATAGGAAGTTCCAATGCAGGAATCCCTTGCAGGACCGCCATCGCAGCAAAATCCTCCCGAGGGCCTCCCTACACTGACCACTCCCCTACTGCCCTTGCCCCTTTCGGGTAAGGTAGTCTTCCACTAGCTTTCCTAATTAATCAGCCAAGGGGTCCCATTCCTCCCTTGTGGTAGCACTGTTTTCCCAGGTGGTTCTCCATGTTCCAATTAACATAATGATCTTAACATGAACAATAATAATAAACAGATAATAAAAGTGTGATCATGAATAATGTATCTTCATACCCAAAACCACATAAAGCACTAGCAAGTACTACCCAAAAAGGTTCAGTGGTAAACAAGGTATAAAGATAATCAAACTAGGGTAACCTATTGGGTCCCATCAAAATTAACCTATGCAGATCATTATGATTAATTAGAACATGAGTGGGTAAAAAGAAGTGATCAAGGGCACAACTTGCCTGGGACTTGAGATTCCAGGTACCAGGATGATCTTCAGATAACACGTGTCCTCACTGCTAAACGTAGCAATACAGACATACATGGTATAGGCAAAATTAACATTACACCAAACATATATGCAAAATACATATTAATAATTTACATATTGAAATAAGATCACAGGAACAGGAATTATTAATTTTGGAGTTATAGATTTTAAGCTATGAATTTTCAAAGGTTTTATGTGTTTAAAATGGATTAAATGAGAGATTAAATTTCTAATTGTTTTCATGACAAAACAGAGGCTCTAAGTGATAGAGAATTAAATTATAAAAATTTAGAAAGTGGAATGGACTAATTTGGAGCAAGTATGAATTTTCTATGAATAAAATGAGTTTCTGGAATTATTTATATACTAGAAATCATTTTCTATAATTAATTATTTGTTTTCACTGCTCCCTGGATCTCGCGCATAAAAACAGAGAACAGCAAGGTCAATCTCGCAAAAGCACCTAAGACTCAGTGTACACCGCCAGAGGACGGCGGGTTTATTATGTGAAAACCGAGGGGCTCTTTAGAAAGTTTGCCTCGGCGAAGGGGTACGGGAAAACCAGAGTCGTTGGATTATAATCCGAAGGTTCGGATTAGATCTTCATTACATATGAAGCGGTATAACCTGTGGACCGTTGGATCGGTGATCGACGGCCCGGATCAGAGCCACGAAGGGGTACGCCCCCGATCTAATCTGGACTGCACATCTGAAAATCCACGGTCGTCACATGCCCTGGCCGAAACGTTATGCACTTCTAATCCCAGCCGCCCAAAGCCAATCGGACGACCAGGGGGTTTCCTTCCCCGTCCGACCGCCAGGCACGGCGGCGCGCCCAGTGGCCACGGCGAGCCATCGCCGAATGTGGCTGTTCTAGCGTTATCAGAACCCAATCTTTTGACCGAAAGGTACTACACGATGCTACAGAGATAGCGAAGCGGTCGTTGGTGTTCTTACCAAGGTTACGACGGTTATGGACGCTGGCCCCGACATGAGGCGGATCCACGGCAAAAGCCCCACACCGGTGAGCAATTCGCGTGGTTTCTGTTGATATCACCGCATGGAATGGCCATGAACGTATGCAGGAGGCCCCAGTGACACGCTACGACCATCCAATATGCCTTAAGCAACGACAGGGCCCAGATGTCCATGCGGCGGCGCGCGATGTTCGGTCAGCAGTGGTGATGGTTAGATATGCGGTGACCGGCAGTGTTCACGTGCTAGGGAGGGAAAGGGGAAAGCCGAGTGTGGCCATGGGGAGGCGGCGGAGAAGCCCCGGCGCAGGAGGGAGCTCGCCAAGGAGGACTGGCCCAGCGGACCTGGCAGGGAGCCACCCGCGGTCGCGTCGATGTTGGGAGAGAGATGAGAAAAACCTCGGCTTCTAGGTTCTCGGTTGCGGCAAGGGAGAGGATTAATGGGGAGGCGGCAATCGGTGTTCTTATACCCCTATTTCCCCCGCGAAACTAGCTCCAATTCGCAACTGATTCCCGGCAAAGGCGGAGCTCCAGGCGCGGTCCTAAGAATGCGCTGGGTTTGTTATGGTGGAGAAGACAGTTCTGTGCCAATGGGTCCACGCGCCAGCGTCTTAGGTGCCAGAGAGGATGAGCAGTGGACCCTGCGCGGAAATGACTTCAGAGCAAAGGCAAAGGAGGCTGACATGTGGGGTAGTACTGTCAATGCGTCCAACTGGCCGAGCTGGGCCGTGGCGCACAGAGTGCCAGCTGGGCCGAGAGTAGGTAATTAGGCCCAAGCGTTAGTTGGTTCCCCTTTTTCTTTTTTTTTCTTTATTTTCTCATTTACAACTTATGCTCAAATTCAATCTCAAACTTAAATCTAATTCCACTTTCTGGTTTTACATTTCAAATTACCCTTCTCAAGTATAAACCTAATTTGAATATTTACTCTATTGTTTATAATATTATCATTTATTCCCTTCCTTGCTATTTATTTATGGAATCCATAATTTCATTGAAATTCTCTTTCTTATTTCAAATCCAAATTCAAACCAAATTCTAATTTCTGTTTTTTTCATTTATCATTTGAGGTCAAATTAAGTCCTTTATTCAAACAAATGCATAAAATCATCGACATGAGATGCACATTTTATTTATTTATTTATTTATTTGTTATTCGAATAGTCGAATGCCATTAATTGAGTATGCAAAAGGAAAAAAATATCAACTAAGTCCCAAATCACCAACAACCAAGTATACTTTTATTTACCTTATTTTTTTCTGATATAGATTTTGGGCTTTACAAATCCTACCCCCCTTAAAAATAATCTCGTCCACGAGATTTAGTAAGAAAGGAGATATAGAAATAATGGTTTGTAATTTATGTTTTAGTTTCTAAGTGGTTTTAATACCAAAAGATTTAATTTTGTTCAAGTTTGTAATACAAATTAGCAGGTGATTATGAAAGCATGGGTATATACGTATATCTACTTTATTATGTAGGATAGAAGATGTCTTAAAGCATAGATATGTTTGGGTAAGAAAGAGTAGAGTAAGGAAAGACTCCATCCAAGGTTGTGGATCTTGATTCGTCTGGCGATCTAACTTGATTTTTGAAGACTTGAGTTGATGCTTATCCTTATTTAACGTGGTTGGTCTTCTTTGGCCTTTATTCTTGGAGTTGTTATCCAAATTAGGGACAAGTAGGTAGATGTGAGTAGGATAAGTTATGATAGTTGAAAATCTTGGGTGCTTATAATTTTATATGTTGATCTATACAGATTTTGCAACCCAACGCATCAGTCAAGTACTTGTATATGGCTGAGCTAATATAGGGAATCGGTTTAGGTTAGTCATGTTTATAGGGGTAGGGTCTAATTTATTTCACTAGTATTAACTAGTCCGTTAAGTAACTCACTTTAGATTAGATCATATTAGGTTAGATGGGATCTAGATTAAATTGGTATGACCAGTTTGACTAGATATGATCTAATTAATTTACATTGGATCATGGTTGTTAAACTAGGGTGGATAAGTATGCTTATTAGGATAAGACAGATCCATAAAGATAAGATAGAATCTTCTGAGGCCAGTTAGATCTATTAGGATAAGGATAAAATCTTTTCAAGATAAGATGAGTATCTTTTAAGATGAGATGGATCTATTAAGATAAGGGAGAATCTTTTAAGATAAGATGAATTGGTTAGAATGAGATCTTTTAGGATAAGATAAATCTCTTAAGCTAGATATGTTCCAATGGGGATAATCTAGGTTGTCTAGTTATTTTATAAATATATTTTTATACCTATGTGTATATGCAGATGCAATTGTGGACATTACTCCACAACTCATCACACTCAAACAAAGATCCAAATCAGACAAGTATCATAAGAACAAACATTGAAGCATATAAATATTTACAAAAATAGTTTTGTTTTTGTTCCTAAGAATAGGTCTCCTACTCCTAAAAGTCACTTTAGATACAGGACTTCAAAGTGTGAAATCCACATTTGTCTTTAGAATGAAAAGGTAAGAATAATCAGAGTGAAGCGGAAATGGATGAGAAAAGATTAAGAGAAGTTTAGAAAAGCATTAGAGTAGCAAAGGTAAGTAAGTCTTGGTTGTCCAGTTCTATCTAGGTTTCGTCCTACAGTCAACATTCCTCGGATACCACTTCTGTCACACCCGGGTTTTAGGGGCACCAAGACCCGAGCGCGAACATAAACACCAGGTATGCTGGGACCAAGTCTCACACATATGATGTATAGTGGCACAGGATCGAATGTCACATCTTTATACATAACAGGAGTTCTATACAAAATAAATAATTACATTATAAGGAGACAACGGTCCAGCAACCCAAAGTTGACTGGGAGACGACGGCCTAGACCTCTCGCGAACACATCGCAGCATCCTCCATGCGCCTCATCCTGTGGTACCTGTTCTTGACCTGTGGGGTGTGTGAGACAGCAAGAGTGAGCTCACATACGTTCATCGCTCAACAAGTTGTGGGGAATAATGTGCATGAACTCGCCAAAGGTGGGAGCTCACGTGAAGTGTAAGGCTTACCAAAGAAGATGGTTAGAGCTGAGCATTGCTTTTAAAGTTGGTCAAAATTTTATTAGCAGTTACTAAGTATAAGTAAATACCAACCCAGTTAAATAATAGAACAAAAGTAACAACTTCACCTGCGATGCAATGCATATGACAAATTGAGTTTAAGTTCCATAATTTAATCATGTGAGGGTCCGAGCCGCTCATGACCGTGAGCACGGCTAGTATACTAGTTTTACACTCTGCAGAGGTTGCGCATCTTTACCCACAAGTCGTGTATCCCATGTCGCCAGGGTTTGCAAGGCCCTTAGACACTACCGAGGTGAATGGCTAGGGATCCACTACGAGGCCTTTACAAAGTTCCACTAGCTTCCGAAAACCCGCTACAGTTTATAGGAAGTTCCAATGCAGGAATCCCTTGCAGGACCGCCATCGCAGCAAAATCCTCCCGAGGGCCTCCCTACACTGACCACTCCCCTACTGCCCTTGCCCCTTTCGGGTAAGGTAGTCTTCCACTAGCTTTCCTAATTAATCAGCCAAGGGGTCCCATTCCTCCCTTGTGGTAGCACTGTTTTCCCGGGTGGTTCTCCATGTTCCAATTAACATAATGATCTTAACATGAACAATAATAATAAACAGATAATAAAAGTGTGATCATGAATAATGTATCTTCATACCCAAAACCACATAAAGCACTAGCAAGTACTACCCAAAAAGGTTCAGTGGTAAACAAGGTATAAAGATAATCAAACTAGGGTAACCTATTGGGTCCCATCAAAATTAACCTATGCAGATCATTATGATTAATTAGAACATGAGTGGGTAAAAAGAAGTGATCAAGGGCACAACTTGCCTGGGACTTGAGATTCCAGGTACCAGGATGATCTTCAGATAACACGTGTCCTCACTGCTAAACGTAGCAATACAGACATACATGGTATAGGCAAAATTAACATTACACCAAACATATATGCAAAATACATATTAATAATTTACATATTGAAATAAGATCACAGGAACAGAAATTATTAATTTTGGAGTTATAGATTTTAAGCTATGAATTTTCAAAGGTTTTATGTGTTTAAAATGGATTAAATGAGAGATTAAATTTCTAATTGTTTTCATGACAAAACAGAGGCTCTAAGTGATAGAGAATTAAATTATAAAAATTTAGAAAGTGGAATGGACTAATTTGGAGCAAGTATGAATTTTCTATGAATAAAATGAGTTTCTGGAATTATTTATATACTAGAAATCATTTTCTATAATTAATTATTTGTTTTCACTGCTCCCTGGATCTCGCGCATAAAAACAGAGAACAGCAGGGTCAATCTCGCAAAAGCACCTAAGACTCAGTGTACACCGCCAGAGGACGGCAAGTTTATTATGTGAAAATCGAGGGGCTCTTTAGAAAGTTTGCCTCGGCGAAGGGGTACGGGGAAACCAGAGTCATTGGATTATAATCCGAAGGTTCGGATTAGATCTTCATTACATATGAAGCGGTATAACCCGTGGACCGATGGATCGGTGATCGACGGCCCGGATCAGAGCCACGAAGGGGTACGCCCCCGATCTAATCTGGACTACACATCTGAAAATCCACGGTCGTCACATGCCCTGGCCGAAACGTTATGCACTTCTAATCCCAGCCGCCCAAAGCCAATCGGACGACCAGGGGGTTTCCTTCCCCGTCCGACGGCCAGGCACGGCGGCGCGCCCAGTGGCCACGGCGAGCCATCGCCGAATGTGGCTGTTCTAGCGTTATCAGAACCCAATCTTTTGACCGAAAGGTACTACACGATGCTACAGAGACAGCGAAGCGGTCATTGGTGTTCTTACCAAGGTTACGACGGTTATGGACGCTGGCCCCGACATGAGGCGGATCCACGGCAAAAGCCCCACACCGGTGAGCAATTCGCGTGGTTTCTGTTGATATCACCGCATGGAATGGCCATGAACGTATGCAGGAGGCCCCAGTGACACGCTACGACCATCCAATATGCCTTAAGCAACGACAGGGCCCAGATGTCCATGTGGCGGTGCGCGATGTTCGGTCAGCAGTGGTGATGGTTAGATATGCGGTGACCGGCAGTGTTCACGTGCTAGGGAGGGAAAGGGGAAAGCCGAGTGTGGCCATGGGGAGGCGGCGGAGAAGCCCCGGCGCAGGAGGGAGCTCGCCAAGGAGGACTGGCCCAGCGAACCTGGCAGGGAGCCACCCGCGGTCGCGTCGATGTTGGGAGAGAGATGAGAAAAACCTCGGCTTCTAGGTTCTCGGTTGCGGCAAGGGAGAGGATTAATGGGGAGGCGGCAATCGGTGTTCTTATACCCCTATTTCCCCCGCGAAACTAGCTCCAATTCGCAACTGATTCCCGGCAAAGGCGGAGCTCCAGGCGCGGTCCTAAGAATGCGCTGGGTTTGTTATGGTGGAGAAGACAGTTCTGTGCCAATGGGTCCACGCGCCAGCGTCTTAGGTGCCAGAGAGGATGAGCAGTGGACCCTGCGCGGAAATGACTTCAGAGCAAAGGCAAAGGAGGCTGACATGTGGGGTAGTACTGTCAATGCGTCCAACTGGCCGAGCTGGGCCGTGGCGCACAGAGTGCCAGCTGGGCCGAGAGTAGGTAATTAGGCCCAAGCGTTAGTTGGTTCCCCTTTTTCTTTTTTTTTTCTTTATTTTCTCATTTACAACTTATGCTCAAATTCAATCTCAAACTTAAATCTAATTCCACTTTCTGGTTTTACATTTCAAATTACCCTTCTCAAGTATAAACCTAATTTGAATATTTACTCTATTGTTTATAATATTATCATTTATTCCCTTCCTTGCTATTTATTTATGGAATCCATAATTTCATTGAAATTCTCTTTCTTATTTCAAATCCAAATTCAAACCGAATTCTAATTTCTGATTTTTTCATTTATCATTTGAGGTCAAATTAAGTCCTTTATTCAAACAAATGCATAAAATCATCGACATGAGATGCACATTTTATTTATTTATTTATTTATTTGTTATTCGAATAGTCGAATGCCATTAATTGAGTATGCAAAAGGAAAAAAAATATCAACTAAGTCCCAAATCACCAACAACCAAGTATACTTTTATTTACCTTATTTTTTTCTGATATAGATTTTGGGCTTTACAATTTGTTGGTACTTCAATTGTTGGGAACAAAAAGAAAGCTATTTGGGTGCCAAATACCTTGGTCACTAACATCCAAGGACCCAAGCAAGTTTGGGTACCTAAAAGAGATTGATTTCCTTTTGTAGGTGAACTACAAGGCGGGAGGGAATCATTGGGTGTTAGATAGTGGATGCACTCAACACATGACCGGAGATATGAAAATGTTCACCAAAATGAGTGAGGAAGATTGCTCAAATTATGATAGTATTACATTTGGGGATAATCGCAAAGGAAAGGTTAAAGGTTTGGGTAAAATTGCTATTTCAAATGATCATTCCATATCAAATGTGCTATTGGTTGAGTCTCTAAATTTTAATTTACTTTCCGTAGCTCAACTATGTGATTTAGGATTTAATTGCAATTTCACGGTTGAAGATGTTATTATCTCTAGTGTTGATGGTAGCAATCTTAAGTTCAAAGGTTTTAGACATGAAAATCTTTATCTTGTTGATTTCTCATCTAATGAGGCAAAGCTCACGACTTGCCTATTCTCAAAAGCTTCACTAGGTTGGTTATGGCATAGAAGACTTGGACATGTTGGAATGAAGCAACTCAATCGGTTAACCAAGCATGATTTAGTTCGTGGCTTAAAAGATGTGAAGTTTGAAAAGAACAAGTTGTGTAGCTCTTGTCAAGCCGGGAAGCAAGTGGCAAACACTCATCCAAATAAAAGTCAAATGTCCACTCATCGACCTTTGGAATTACTTCACATGGATTTATTTGGGCCCACATCTTTTGTGAGTATTGGTGGTAATTCCTATTGTCTTGTGATTGTGGATGATTATTCGAGATTTACTTGGGTTTATTTTCTACGAGATAAATCTAATGTGTTTGAAACATTCAAGTCATTTGCTATATTGGCTCAAAATCAATTTGAGTTTGATATCAAGAAAGTTAGAAGAGATAATGGGTCGGAATTCAAAAAATGCAAGAATTGATGAATATTGTGATGACAAGGGTATTAAGCATGAATTCTCTTCCAAATATACCCCGGAACAAAATGGTATTGTTGAAAGAAAGAATAGGACTCTCATTGATATGGCTAGATCTATGTTAGCGAAATATAATATATCGGATTCTTATTGGGCCGAGGCAATAAACACCGCTTGTCATTCATCAAATAGACTATATTGTCACAAGCTTTTGAAGAAAACTCCATATGAATTGCTCATTGGTAGAAAGCCAAATATTTCATACTTTAGAGTATTTGGTTGCAAATGTTATATTTTGAGAAAGGGAAGTCGACTTTCTAAATTTGAAAAGAAATGTGATGAGGGTTTTCTTCTTGGATATTCATCGAATAGTAAGGCTTATAGAGTTTTCAACAAAACTCATGGTATTATTGAAGAAGCATACGATGTTGAGTTTGATGAAACAAATGGATCTCAAGATGAGAGTAATAATCTTGATGATGTTGGTGGAACTCAATTGATAAATGCAATGAAAACAATGGCCATTGGTGAAATAAAGCCAAAGGAAGATGATGATGAAAATAGTGTGGTTGTAATTCCTTCATCCTCTACTCTAAATGAGGAGGATCTCCAAAGCCAACAACATGATGAAACTATGGATACTCATGATCAAGGTACCTCAAGACATTCGGTTCCTCCCAATGCTTCAACTAGCAATTATCAAACGGTATCAAGAATTCATCATTCAATTGTGAAGGATCACCCGGTTGACCAAATTGTGGGTGATATTAGTAAGGGTGTTCAAACTCGCTCTCGTATAGCTTCATTTGGTGAACATTTCTCTTTCGTATCTTGTATGGAACCTAACCGTGTAGATGAAGCTCTACTTGATGTTGATTGGGTGAATGCAATGCATGAAGAATTAAATAACTTCGCTCGAAATGAAGTTTGGGAGCTTGTTGAGAGACCAAAGAACCACAACGTTATTGGTACAAAATGGGTGTTTCGCAACAAGCATAATGAAGATGGTGTGGTAGTAAGAAACAAGGCAAGATTAGTTGCACAAGGATATACTCAAATTGAGGGATTGGATTTTGGGGAAACATTTGCTCCCGTGGCAAGATTAGAAGCAATCCGGATTCTTCTCGCTTATGCTTGTGCACATAATATCAAGCTCTACCAAATGGATGTAAAGAGTGCTTTTCTTAATGGTAAAATTAGTGAGCTAGTGTATGTTGAACAACCTCCCGGTTTTGAGGACCCCAAAAGACCTAACCATGTGTTTAAGCTTTCTAAAGCTCTCTATGGGCTTAAGCAAGCTCCACGCGCTTGGTATGAAAGGCTTAGGGACTTCTTGCTTTCCAAAGACTTCAAAATTGGGAAGGTTGACACTACTCTATTCACTAAAAGAATTGGTAAAGACTTATTTGTTTGTCAAATCTATGTTGATGATATTATTTTTGGATCTACTAATGAATTATTTTGTGAGGAATTCGGAAAAATGATGTCAAAAGAATTTGAAATGTCTATGATAGGAGAATTGAGCTTCTTCCTTGGCCTTCAAATCAAGCAATTGAAAGATGGAATTTTTATAAGTCAATCAAAATATTTGAAGGACATGCTCAAGAAGTTTGGTCTAGAAAATGCAAAGCCTATCAAGACTCCAATGGCAACAAATGGTCATCTAGATTTAGATGAAGGAGGTACTATGGTTGATCAAAAACTTTATCGTTCAATAATTGGTAGTTTGCTTTATATTACCGCATCTAGGCCCGATGTTATGTTTAGTGTATGCATGTGTGCTCGATTTCAAGCTTCACCTAGAGAGATTCACTTGAAGGCCGCTAAAAGAATTCTAAGATATTTGAAGTATACTCCCAATATTGGTCTATGGTATCCCAAAGGTGCTCAATTTGAATTAATTGGATATTCGGATTCGGACTATGCGGGGTGCAAAGTTGATAGAAAAAGCACCTCCAGTTGTTGTCAATTTCTTGGTAGATCTCTTGTTTCATGGTCTTCTAAGAAACAAAATTCGGTTGCTCTCTCTACCGCCGAAGCGGAATATATATCGGCCGGAAATTGTTGTGCTCAACTATTATGGATGAAACAAACTTTATTGGATTATGGGATTATTTTCAAGAATGTGCCTCTCATGTGTGACAATGAGAGCGCGGTAAAATTGGCTACCAATCCGGTCCAACACTCAAGAACTAAGCATATTGATATACGGCATCACTTTTTAAGGGATCATGTTGGAAAGGGAGACATCTCTATTTATTCCATTGGCACGGATGACCAATTAGCAGACATTTTTACAAAGCCTTTGGATGAAACAAGATTTTGTTCTCTAAGAAGTGAAATGAATGTGATCGATCTCTCAAATGTGGCTTGAAGTTGATCACGCATGTGTAGTGTTGCATTTCGATTCTAAATATGCTCTCTATGCTATTTATTTTGTGTTTTTGATGCATTTTTCATTCTAAATTGATCTAGATAGTTTTATACAAAAATTTGCATTACTCAAATACATAATATGTATATGCATGCATACTAACCCTTGGATTGGTCGAGATGTCCATATATGAGCACCAATTCGGATTGGAAATTCAAAATCAGAAAGTGGGCAGACATTGAAAATCTGAGTGTCAGGCCGCGGACTGTCCGCCCATGGACCGCGGACCGTCCGCAGCATCAGGAATTGGACAGTCCGATTAGCAGTGCAGACCGTTTGAACACATCAGGCCGCGGACCGTCCGCCGCCCCTGCGCGGACCGTCCGGACCCTGGCAGAGCAATGCAGTTCTATTTCTTTCTATTGTGGTGACTTGTATCAACTATTTATCTATGGATGTCTGTCACATTATTGTAGTGGTTTTGGTGGTCTCCGCAAGAAACTTGCAGGTCGCTTTAAATCAAAGCGCCCTCGTGGAGATGATGATGACTATACACCGACCACTGATTCAGAGGCCCAATCCTCAGCTGGGGGCACTGAATCTATGGATACTGAAGACTTTCCCCATGTCCATCCTGATTATCCCATTGACATCTCTGGATGGACCTATCCCAAGCGAAGGTTTTCTATGGCTGAGTACTGCTCAAGGCGGACTATGAACCAGTACACTCTGTCATCTGACACCAATATTCAATTTTTCCACACTCAGCTACAGTTTGATGTCTTTTGGGGCACCTTGGTGGATACCAATTTTCATAAGCATCAGGTGATTGATTGGTCCTTCTTGCTAAGTCAATCAGTAATGGAGGGTCTGATCCCTAAGTTTGAAATGTGTGGACTATATCAGTTTATGGGGCAACGCACAGACTTCAATGAAATGGCTGTTAAGCAATTCCTGGCTACCTCAGAGATTGATATAGAAGAAGAATCTATCACTTGGATGACTGGCTTCAAGCGCTATTCTGCCTCTTTTGCTAACTTTGCCACTGCCAACAGTCTGAATTATGGCACCATTTCTGCTAGGCTGGATCTCCATACTGAGGATAATTTTGAGGATTTTGTGCAATTCTATGAGCCAGCCAGGCTAGGAATACCCAGGAGGTTTGGAGAGACAGCAGGACTCAGGCATCATCCTGCTGTAATCAACAAGATTGCCAGAGTCACCATTCTTCCCAAGAGTGGTGATAAGAGTAAAATACGAGATAAATTCTGGAACATTATCCAGCACATCATGAATGGTGAAGTCATGAATATTGTTCTTTTCATGATGAGACAGCTTAATGATTTGAAAATGGACAAGAATCAAAATTTAGCATATGCTCCTTACATCTTGGAGAAATAAGAATGCAGGGATGGACCACATAGAACAGGAGATACTGGAATCATAAGCATTGGTTGTGGATCAATTGAAGGCAAAGGTATAATATAGGTTTTGTTTTTTGCCGGTCTTGAGGAGTTTAGAGAAGATACCTGACCAGATTAGTAGGCTAGATAGCCGTACTATTAAGAGGGGTCAATGACTTTGATTTGTGTGAAACTTAGTGCCTCACAGAGCATCAAGTAGTTGCATTTGCATAAGGACTAACAGCGCTTCAAATCTCGTGAGTTAAAAGTTCTTTCAAAAGCAAGTTTGAAAATTGCAAAGTCTTGGATGCGCGGACTGTCCGGGCCTTGAGGGCGGATCGTCCGCGATCTACCAGAGGGGTCCAAAGCCTAACCACTTCGGGGGCCATCTTGTTACTTTGCACTGCGGACCGTCCGGGCCTTAGGGCCGGACCGTCCGTAGTCCTGACCAGAGAAGGCTGGTTTCGGGTCAGTCCCTGAATTATAGTGCGGACCGTCCGGCCGTGAAGGGTGGACAGTCCGCAGGTGTCAAAAATGTTTTTGGTCAGGGACTCTGTGATTTCTTGGTTTTGTACTACGGACTGTCCGGGGGACAAGTCCGGACAGTACTGTATCCAGGTCTCGGACCGTCCGGCCTTGTAGGCGGACGGTCCGCCTGTGTTAACTGTTTTTGGTCCAAGGTCCAGGTGCTTCAAGTTGCCAGGTCGCGGACGGTCCGGCCATGGTGGGCGGACTGTTCGGACCTACCTTTTCTGACACCTCTGACAGATTTCAAACGGAATTTATAGCCGTTATATGTACGGCGGACCGTCCGGCCCTAGGGCGCGGACCGTCCGCGCATGCGCAGAACATGTGCTTTTTGCACATAACGGTTGGATTTCAATGGGAGGTTATAAATAGAAGGGTAGCTCGTGTGAGAGAGCTCTCTTGGCCATTCCTTGCACACATTGAGCTCATAAGTGATCTTCCAACTCACTCTCTCACACTCTTTGCTTGAGATTGCATTCTAGTGAGAGATTGAGGGTTTCTAGTGCATTTGCATCCTTCGGTGATCCTTGAGGCACTAGGTGGTACACCAAGCAAGCGTCATCGACTTGTTACTCTTGGAGGTTGCCGCCTCCTAGACAGCTTGGGTGATTGTCTCCGTCGAGCTCTCCAAGAAGATTGTGGAGAAGCCGCGGTGTTGATTGTGAGAGGTTCGCGCCTACCTCGCCGGAGCGGGAAAGGTGACATTAGTGGAATCGAGGTATTGAGTGATTTCTTGTCCACTTGGCTCAAAGATCAAGCTGTGTCTTGATAGAGGAGCAAGTGAGAGCTAGAAGTCCACCTCAACGTGGATTAGGGGTGATCGGCAAATCACCGATACCACGGGACAAAATTTGGTGTCTCTACTTTCTTGCATTACTTATTGCCTTGCAAGTGATTAGTGTTTTGCATATTGTTCCTTAAGTATTCAATCACCATAGTTGAGTCTTATACATTGTTTACTTATTGTCGCTAGAAAATTTATTTCTCTTGTTGTATTGATTAAATTTATCTAGTGTTTTTGATTTTAGTCAAAACCATCTATTCACCCCCCTCTAGCCGGTGTCCTAGATCCTACAAAGATCATCTTCAAGCTTCTAGGTTTCGCTTGGCAGCTAGCTTATTGAGGAAGCATCGATGCCAACACGCAAACCTTTCTCTTGAGAACTCCCACATGGATTCCTTTCTTGACTAGTCTTCTGGTGCTTCATCAACAAAACTTGGGTGACCACTTCTTCATCCAGGAACTTATATGCTTCGATGATCTGGTCCTCCACAAGCTTGCTACAGGCCTTCTTCTTTTTCTCCATAGCAGGAACCTTACTGGAACACTACCCCACTTAAAAAGAATGAGGGTAGAACTCTTGAATCTTGGGGATTTGAACTCCTTGAAGTACCTCATAACAAGAGTGTTATGGGGACTTCTTCTGCTGTTGCTGCTTGACCAGGCTGCAGAGAGATGACTGACACAGGGTTGATTCTGGTAGAACCTTCTTCTTATCTTTTCTTCACTATCATCTTTTCACTGATCCTTTCTTTCTCTTTGCTCTTCCCACTGGAGGATTCTATCGATGAGTATTACCATCATACAGAGGAGGAAACCAAAGACTATGAACCATGTACAACAGTCTTCAACCCAAGAATCACCAAGCATTGTGATCTTAGGTGCGAGGGAGTGGAAAATGGAGTTGCTTGCGATTTGTCAGAGGGGATTTTATCTAGAGTGTTTTGCTTGGGATGGGAACTGAGGGAGCTGGTGGGGGGGGTTTATAGGCGAGTGTGGGTGCTCGGGTGCGGAGTGGCAGTGATGGAGTAGGTGACACGAGGCAGCAGGTGCGACAAGGGGAAGGGGGGCCTGGTGTTGCCGGCGATGATAGTGGCGGTGGGTGCGCTGCAAAGGGGGGTGGGCGGCGGTAGTGCACTGCAAAGGGGGCGTGTGCGGCAGTGCTAGTGCGCATGGAGGCGGGCACGCGTGCGGGGGACATGGGTGAGTGGTGGGGTCAATGACCCTAATGTTTGTGGTCTCTGGTTCCAAGAATCTTTGCCTCTCTATATGGTAATAACTTCTTTTGTCCTCTTTCTCTGTTTACTTTGACTCTGGGGCAGTGCTTTGATTCTCACGGTCGGTCCTTTTGACTGAGCGACTGGATAGGTTCTTCTGTAGCTTATTCCAGGCTTCAAGGGTAAGCTTCTCGGTATCTTCTTGGGTAAGGTACTTTTCTCTTGAGATGGGTTAAGATGAGAACGGAAGCATAAGGTGAGGATTAGCTCTAATTTGTTATCTATGTTTTTAGAGAAAACCTTTTTAAGAAAAACAAAAAGAAAACACTCAAGCTCAGCAATGATAAGCACAAACAAATCAAATGTTTTGAATAAGGAAGAATAGAGTTTTTCCAAATCACGAACTACTCAGATTCGGGGGCTAAGCACAACTATTATTGCTTGGCTCCTAAATTGAGAACTATGATAATGCGACTTATGAGCACTAACGTTAAAGCATCACATATGCACTCAAAAGGGGAGAAAACATCAAGCGAAATTCATTTTGAAATGCCCTAGGGGGCCACACAAATAGAGTTTTTCAAAGCACGGGACTACACGATTACCTCTCATACATGCAGGGCTCTAGCCAAAGTGAAGAAAAACTTCACTACCCAATGCATGCAGAGGACTGGGCATACTAACTTCAGATCTGGCAGCTTCTCTTCTGGCAAGGCTGACGCACAACTTCAATCTAAGACATCTCCTGGATGGGTCAAGAGGGAGCTGATGTTGATGACCTTTTCTGGCGGCGACTGAGATGGAAGGATGGGGTCGAACTCTTCTTCAAGCTGGACTGACACTTGTAGGTCCTTAGAGGGCGGCGGTGTTGGCGGGGTGCTTGCAGCTTCTTCCTTGACTTCAAGGGACGATGCTGGAATCTTCTTCATGGTGAGGGGCTCAAACAACTCTGGCGGGGGATCTTGGGAGGACTTAGGGTGCTCTTGCTTATCCATAGCCTTAGGGGAGACTAGAATTCCTTCCAAGACTATGGCTCCTTCCGGGAGTTCCCAAGTCTTCTTCTCTCTTCTGATAGAGACCAGGTGACCTTCAAGAATTTGGGGGTCTTCAGCTTTCCTTGGTTGAACTGGGTTGGATGGAGCGGGCTCTTGGATCCGCAGGGCTCTACGTTGGTTATGGGTTACCAAGTAGGCATCCATCAACTTCTGGACATGCTCATCCTTGGCTTGCTTCAGGGCTTCAACAGCAATGACTTCACGACTTTCCAAAGCAGCTACACGGGCTTGGGCTGAGGTGAGATCCACATGGAGCTGACGGTTGCGCTTCTCTGCATCTTCTGCTCGGGCAATCATCTGACGGTGGTGCCAAGCCAAGAAATCATACTGGGCATCCAGGGTGAGCAGGTATGCAGTGAGGTACACGACTGAGGGGTCATCCTCAAGCAACTGCTGACCTTCCAATGCACACATCCTGGCCATCCAAACAGGACAGTTTCTCTGAAAGGGCGGAAAGAATCTGAGCGGCGTGTCGGGCACTTCTTCTTCATAGATCTGACACAGGGCCCTCAATGCCTTGCGAGCGACGACTTGGTAGGTGTCTTTGAATCTGTGCCCAGCAGCAGTGACACTCCACTCCACATGGTGCGGACTGGATCCAATGTATACAGTCACGACACACTTCTTCGTGCCATGCTCGACGAATTCACGACCATCATACTCTGGCTGGCTCCTGATTCCGAGGCGAACTGTGCATGCTCTCAGCAACTTGGGGAAACCATCTTCATTCTGGCAAAAGCTGGTCTGGTAGCGAACCTCCATCTGACTTCTGAGAGAAGGAAAGGGGAAAACTTTTTTGAAATGAAGGGATGAGAGCAAGATTTTTTTAAGAAAATAGTTTTGACTCAAAAACTTTTGATCAGGCTAAGGGTTATGTCCTGTGGCCAACCTAACAGCTCTGATACCACCTGAAGCGTGCCCAATCCTCTGGGACTCAAATGTGATACAATTACTAGTCCCAGGAGGCTAGTAAACACATTTATACATCAGATGATACCAAATCTGCTTAAACGAGACAAACCTACAAAGGTGGCGAACAACTTTAAGAGTTGGTCCACAACTTGAGACATATCATCAGAGTGGGGCTGAAGCAGCCCGATATACGCAGTGAAGCAATTCAGTGGTCCAACAGCCATAGGCAAGGTTGGGAACAGTCGTAACTCTTACCCGATCTCCTTTTTCTAAAAAAAATAAATAAGCAAGGGTGAGTACAAACGTACTCAGTAGCCCACCTTCACCCGCGGAATGGGGAAATCAGATATAATGCATGGAATATGTAGAGCTCAGGATATTTGCAGAAACATCAATATTTTATGCAGGGTTGTTTTGAAAAACATTTTGTATTTTGCAAAGCGCATCCTCTCCAAAAGGAGCAGGAAGTTTTTCAGTATTATAATAAAATCCCCTGGACTAAACCATCCAGGTATCTCAGCAGTTTCCCACTGGTTTTCCTTTTCAAAAACAGCTACTGGACTTCCCGTCCACCATAGCTCACGGCTCAACCGCCGAACCTTTTAAAAACCATTTTTCTCAAATGCAGCCCTTTTATGTAAACAAAACATTAATTGCCATATCATACCAGACTCGTCCATTCCTATGGACACATACTATTCGAATAGGTTTTCAAACTCTGCGCAGAGGTGTACACTTTACCCACTAGTCCGGCTCTGCGATCTCATAGCTAGTGAGACCCGAATCCGACTCTCTTTCTTTCCCCGCACGTCCTAACCTTAACGGTTATCCGGAAGGAGTCAGGACACCACCATGTCCAAACCGGACAAAACTTTCCCCCTCCTTATCCTCCTGGTGCTCCCCAGCCTTCATAACCCTGGGGTTGGACCGTACGAGTTCAGATTGAGTGAATGCCCAAATAGTCTCGAGTGGTTGTACTATTAAAGAGTACAGGTAGTGAAGATGACAAACCGGTCATTATATGAGGGGACAATCCTTCTGCTCACGCCTAAACCAGCTGAGCCATCACCTTAGGCCCTCCCCTAAACCAGGGAGTCCCTGATCATCCCTACTCAAAGGTGATAAGGGTGAAAACCCTTCATCATACACATTTTGAAAACTCACACCTTTCCTCAAATCATTTGTAAAAAATATATCAGGGATTGATTGCGGCAAGCGGCTGGGTGGCTATAATAACTTGTCTCCAAATCATATCATGCATAAAATAACAGGCTGAGGGTTGTGGTTGAAAAACATATGTAATTTATGCATCAAAGGGATCCAGTGAGCTTGCCGTGCTTATCCGGCGAAGGGGGAAGAGAAGCTCGCGGAACTGGCTTCTGGCTCCACCGCCTGGCGTAGACTTGCAGATCTGGCCTCCACGAGACGGCACGAACGCTCCGATAACTATGCAACATGAACAAGCAAACATACAAACAAGCAAGTATGCCAACAAATATTTAGTATAGTGGTCAGAATAGCGATATATGGATGGGTAGAGTCCTGAGTAGAATCCGTGTCATGTGGTGTTGTGATATTACTGGTGGTGGAGCGGAGGTGCTTACCAGGAGGGTGGACTGGAGGCAAAGCAACACTATGCGTGTAGCCGGTGGAGCGGAGTAACTGAGTGGGTGGGGTGTTTGCCTTGGCTGAGGGTGTTGAGTGTGTGTGGAGAGGGAGAGGGTAGCTGGGTGTATTTATAGCTGAGTGTATGTGGTGTAGCACAGTGAAGTTCACTGTTGGTGAGAATAGTGACGAATGAATCGTCTGACTTAGTATGAACAGAAGGGTTATAGGCAGAATATGGGACAAGAGTATTTTGGGAGTTTTCTGGAACATGAACCATGCTTAAGGGATGACATGGTTGGATAGGGAATAGTTTGATTTAGAAACAAGAATTATTGGAATCTGAGTTTGGAAGCCTGGTTCAAAGGAATCTCAAAGTTAAGCGTGCTCAACTTGGAGAAACCTAGGATGGGTGACCAGATGGGAAGTTCCCTACTAGAAGGAAAACCACAATCACCGGAGTTCGTATGACTGGAACATGGGTCTGGCTGGTATTAGGTGGACTGGACAGCATGATGGATGAGTAGTTGAAATTTGGGATGACTGGATGACTGATGAATAGTAACGATTATTAGTAAGGATGAATAGTGGCGACAGAAAAGTAATTATAGATATCATCGATGAATAGTAACGATGGTGAATAGTAATGATAAATAGTAACGATGATGAATAGTGTATGTGAATAGTAATGGTGAATAGTTCGTATGAACGAACGATGAACGATGAATAGGAACTATGAACGAACGGACGAACGATCGAATGATCGGACGAACGAACGATCAGAATTTCGGCAGCATGACGGCAGGAAAAAGATTATTTGGACGAACGAGCGGACGAACAATTGAATGATCGGACGAACGAACGATCGGAATTTCGGCAGCATAACGGCAGGACAAAGATTATCTAGAAGAACGATGAATAGGGACTATGAACGAACGATGAACGATGAATAGGGACTATGAATGAACGATGAATGATCGAATGATCGAACGAACGAATGATCGGAATTTCGGCAGCATAACGGCAGGACAAGGATTATCTGGAAGAACGATGAATAGGGACTATGAACGAACGATGAACGATGAATAGGGACTATGAACGAACGATGAACGATCGAATGATCGAACAAACGAATGATCGGAATTTTGGCAGCATAACGGCAGGAAAAAGATTATTTGGACGAACGAATGGACGAACGATCGAACGATCGGACGAACGGACGAACGAACCATGAACGATCGGACGAACGATCGAACGATCGGACGAACGAACGAACAAACTAAGAACAGGGGACGAACGATCGAAGAACGATCGAACGATCCTTGTGCTAGTGTGTGCTTGTGTGGAACATGGAGTGGGTGGGTGTGTGGGGGGGAGAGAGTTGCCATGAAATGGCTTGGGGTGGGATGAGAGGAGGCCCTTGCCCCTCTATTTATAGCCATGGTGGGGGGATTAGGGGGAGGGATGAGAGGATTAGTGGGAGGATGAGAGGATTAGTGGGAGATTAACATGTATTTGTCTTGTATAAGTGTAATTAGCTTGTAGAGCTCACCGTATGACACTGGAGGCATACGTATACGCATGAGCATGAGGAAAGTTATGAAGAAAATATTTGGAGGGACTTGAAAAATGATTCTGAAGGTATTTCTCAAGAGGAAAATATCTGGAGATATATTGGTGGAATATCTGGGCGGTATTTCTGGAAAGAAATTGAGGGGGTTACTAGGGAAATATCTGGGCAGTATTTTTGGAAAGAATTTGAGGAGGATCACTGGGGAAATATTTGTAGGATATTTGAGGAGGATTTTGGAGAGAATATAAACCACTATATTTTATTTGTTGATATCAATTTGCAAACAAACATTTTGAAATGAAATTTGAAATTCATTTTGAATTTAGAGTGAGTTTGAGAAAATTTCAAGATTTGAATTTTTGGGATGCTACATTAGCCGTCCGGAGAAGACGATGTCGTCACAAGAGGTAACTGTAGAACTTCTTTTAGGCGATGGCTCTAATTACAAGTCTTGGTCTGTCTCTATTTATAATGCTTTCATGAGTGTTGATCCTGATTTGAGACAGGTCTTTAGTAGAAGTATTTTTCCCTCTAATGTTAGTAAAAATCCTTCTAATGATGAACTAAGATGTCTATATCTAAATCACCATGCTTGCAACATCTTAGTTGATTCTCTTTCTAGAGGTGCCTATTTTGCCATCATGAGTAGTGATAGTGACTTTTTTGTTGATGCTCATGATTTATGGAGTAGAATTAAAGGAAAATATTCTGTGGCAAATTGTGATGCTCCTACTCCCTATATTACTTGTGATACTAACCATTCAAAGGGAGAAGAAAAGTGTTGGGCACCAAACGATGAATCCACCTCGTCGACAGGTTTGCTCTCCACTAATAATAAGTGTTTTATTGCTAACAATGACGGTGGAGACAAAAGCCAGGATGAGGAGGAATATGAGGATGATAGCGAGGATGAATCCTCATCACCACAAGGTACATTTTCCTATATTACTTTCACTGATATTAATGACAGGGAAAATGAGACCGATGATGTGGAAGAAGAGGAGATTCGTCGTTTCTACATCCATCTCAACAAAGAGGACAAAGCACTCTTGGTTAAGCTGTTGAGAAGGAACAAGGAACAAAGCAAGACGCTTCTCAGGCTAGAGGAGTCCCTCATCAAAACCAACAACAACCTAGAGAAGATGACCAAAGAACATGAGGAGCTAAAGTGCTCTCATGATGATTTGGTCCAGCGGTATGATTCAATTTTATTTGAGCAAAGAAATAATGATGATGCTTTATCTCGTGTTGCTCAACTTAAAATGTAAAATGCCATGCTTGAGAGACAAGTAGAATTGTTAAGTCATGATAAACTTGCTCTAACTGAAAAATATGATTTATTGTCTTGTTATCATGATAATCTCTTGGATAGACATATCATGCTTGGAGTTGCTCATGAGGTTGTAATTACAAACTTAAAGTCATGTGAACCTCATTCGTGCACAAGTGCACATCTGGATAATATATCGTCATGTGCTAACCCCTGTCGCTCAAAAGGAAGCAAATGTTTGAATGAGCAAAAAGTTGTAGGTGTAGGAAACGGGTGACGCCTAAGAGGGGGGGGGGTGAATTAGGACTTCTAAAACTTTTACTAAACTAGGCCACAATTAAATCCCTAGAGCAAAACCTATGCAAATAATCAAAACTAGAATGTGCAAACTAGGTTTTGTCTAAGTGTTGCTATCTCTACCGCAAAAGGCTAAGTTTCAATCTATACTAAATAAGTATGACTACAAGATTGAAACTTAAATGCTTAATATAAATGCGGAATGTAAAGAGCTAAGTAGAGAAGCAAACTCTCGTGGATGACGCCGGTATTTTTACCGAGGTATCCGGAACCACGCAAGGTCCCGACTAATCCTCGTTGGTGCCCCTACGCAAAGGGAAGCCCACGCGAGGGCCAAGCACCACGGTCGAGTAACTCCGTAGAGAGCCGCGGGCCTTCTCCACGCGCAAGTGGTGCTCCGCTTCCGGCTCCTCTCGGACGCTCCCCGCCGTCTCCACTATCGAGCTTCCGGCCGAAACGCCGCGGGCCTCGTTCCCTCCGGTACACGGTGGCGGCCGTGACACAAACGCGGTTGTCACGGTCTCGCAAGACTCTCGCCCCACTCGGTACAATTACAACGGCTCGCGCAAGAGCCGAGGGGTTGTGTGGTTTTACAAAACTCACTCAACTAACTAGGATTCACCTAGAGCAAGCGCTAAAGCGGTCTAACTAACCTAAGCACTTCGCAAAGCACCTACGCTAATCACCGAGTGATTCTATTAAGCACTTGGGTGTTTGAGCTCTTAGAAATGTGCACTATATGCCTTGGTATGTTGCTTGGGCTCTCACACTTGAGAATGGCCGGTTGGGGTGGTATTTATAGCCTCCAAGCCCCCAACTAGCCGTTGGACAGAAAGCAGCAGCTTTCTGTCGTCGGGTGCACCGGACAGTCCGGTGCACACCGGACACTGCACTGTAGCATGTCCGGTGCCGCCACGTCAGCCGACCGTTGGCGCCTGTAGCAGTCGACCGTTGGATCCGACCGTTGGATTCGACCGTTGCCGTCTGCCCGTTGGCACACCGGACAGTCCGGTGCACACCGGACAGTCCGGTGCTACAGCCAGAGAGCGCCTGTCTGCGGCCTCTCTGCGCAGACTGTCCGGGACTTCACCGGACAGTCCGGTGCACACCGGACACTGCACTGTAGCATGTCCGGTGCGCCACTAGGCGCTGGCTGACAGCCCTTTTCCTTGGAATTCTTCGCTGATTTCTTTGGGCTTCTTTGTTCTTGAGTATTGGACTCCTACGCATCTTTTTATGTCTTCTTTTGAGGTGTTGCATCCTCATTGCCTTGGTCCAATTCTCTTCGCATCCTGTGAACTACAAACACAAACACTAGAAAACTTATTAGTTCACGGATTGTGTTATTCATCAAACACCAAAACTCAATTAGCCAAATGGCCCGGGGTCCATTTTCCTTACAATCTCCCCCTTTTTGGTGATTGATGACAACACAACCAAAGCAAGCAAATAATACAAGTATTTGAGTGAAAATATGCAATCTACTTGCTAAGATGCATGATTGTCCCCACAATGTGATATTATGGACTTAAGCCTCCTCCTAACTCCATAATTCACTTACTTCCTATTTTTGGACCAAATAACCAAAACCACTTGAAAAGCCATTCGTAGATATAAAATTTTAAATTGGTGGTGTTTGGTGTTTGATATAGTTTTTATTGCTTTGGTCCCTAAACTTCTCCCCCTTTGGCATCAACCACCGAAAAGGAAGACATTAAAAGCATGTAGGAAGTAAATAAAAACTTGCCCTCAAAAAGAAATCTATCAAATGATACCACAATTGTAGGATATTAATTTAAACAATATGAATGATACCACATGAAAGAGTCCTCAAAAGATTTCTCCCCCTAAATGAGTATTCTCCTTTAGAAAGAGTTTTTCTCCCTCTTTAGAGATGAAGAAATACTCCCCCTGACAGAGATCCTCTACTTAGGAAAAAGCATGTGAAAAATAGAGGTGCAAGACATGATTTGAAAAGACTAACTTCCCTTATGCATAGGTAACAGAATATGAGTTAACTACTTATGCATTTTTAGCAACATGGAAGCATATGATATGAAATGTAGTCTAATCAAATATTGGAGAAGACATGTAAATGATACTGAAGGTAGTCTCAAAAGATACCAATTGAAGATCAATGGCGAGCTTGAGAGACATGAGAGTTCTTGGAGATTTTGCAGTGGAAGATTGTTGTCTTTCTCCGGGGACTTCATTTTCCTTACAATGAGACTATCACATGAAATAGACTTGAAAAGGTGTTAGTCTCAAAGTGTTAGATTATAGAGTAACCTCCCCCTAAAGGTGTGTATACAAGTTTTGAATACTTGTAGGAGACATGCACTTTGATTTGACATCAAGAGGGGCAAATTATCCATAATCCAAACTTTGGCACATATAAGTTAAATGATACACTTTGTAGAAATCAAAATTTTCAATTGATGCATCATTTACTATGGAGTGATATAAAAGCTATGTGCCGTGCTTTAACTAAACATTTTAAGCCATGTAGGTTTGCTTAAGTATATGAATTTAAAAACTAGCAATCCTACCATATGATTTACCTAGTATGCATGATTTTGAACAAAAGTACATAACAAATGTAATACTAGGCAAGCAAGGTAAACTAGATAAAAGATAAATAGATACGCATATCTAAAAAACGAGAAATACAATAAAACTAGTTACCTTAGTCATGGGTGGGAAATTTGGGTCCAAAATTCTCACTAACCCACTTGGCAATAATCTTGATCCAATATGATGTATCCCATGATATACATCCCAATTTTGCCAAGTCTCCAAATTTCCCGATGACCTTCGGTCCACTCACTTCCCTTTCGGGATCCAAACCTTCTTGGTGCTTTTCATGGTTGAAATTATCTCCTTCGGCACCCAGATGCGTTTGGCCCCTTTTCCTTTGTTGGCTTGCTTGTTGGCCTTGATTGCTATCACCTTTCCATTCTTTTTCTTCTTGATCAAATATGGTGTAGCATCCTTTTTGTTCACCTTTTTGATGTAGGTGTTGGAGATTTTGCTTGATGGCTTTTGCTTGAGCTTTTGCCTTTGTTTATCCCCGGTCATCGCCTTGCATTGGAAAGACTTGTGGCCTTCCTTGTGGCATAGCCTACAAATCACAGTTTCTCCCTCTACAGGCTTGTTCACTCCCGCAGTGGTGTTATCCTGTGGAGGTCGGATTTGTTTGGCTTTGCCTTTCTTGTCATACAAAGCCTTGCCAAGGCGAGCCACTTCTTGCTTTAATTGTTCATTTTCCTTTGCAACCTCATCCGTGCATGTTTCTACAACAATATTCTCAACAACGACTTGGTTGCAGGGGTTAGAATCATCAATTAAATCAAAGCAGGAAGTAGAAGCATCTTTCTTAATTATTTCAGGTATTTCAACTAAAGATGCTGCTGGGGTGCTACCAATGTTTTCTAGCTTAGTAGTTAGCTCATTATTGTGTATGCTAAGAATTTCCATTTTCTCTAGCAAATTTTCAATAGCTTCTTGGGAGCTAGCTAACTTAGCCTTAAGTTTTTCATTCTTTTTAATAAGGCTATCATTGGTAGCAGTGGATGGAGCACTAGATTCTAATAGCTCAATTTTAGTTGATAGCTCACTATTTAAGTTTGCAAAAGTTTCAAATTTTTCTAGCAAACCTTTGTAATCATTTTGAGAGCTAACCAACTTATTTTTCAAAGTTTTAAGTTGAGCTTTTTGCTTAGTGCAAACATCCTGGAAAAAATTAACGGCTTCCGCAAGTTCTTCTAGAGAGGCCTTTCCCTCGCCTTCATCATCACTACTACTTTCATCACTAGAGGATGGAATGCTTTTGTTACCTCTTGCCATAAGGCATTTGTGTGATGACCGTGATGATCGTGACGAGGACCGGTGGCTGCGCGTCCTTGGAGGTTCATCTTCACTTGAAGAATCATCCCAAGTTCTAACACTTGTGAGCGCCTTGCCTTTGCTCCTCTCCTTTTTGGGCTTGGCCATATTTGGACAGTTGTCCCTGAAGTGGCCCTTCTCCCCACATGCGAAGCATCCTCTCTTCCTTTGCTTTTTCCTGTCAATGTTAAAGAGAAGATCCTCGACCTGCAGGGGTACACCCATTAGATTAATTTTGCGGATCATCCTCATTACCTTTCCGACGCGTCGGATTGTTTCTTCGTCCTCGGAGGATGATGTGCATGGTCGATTATCTTCATCATCATCACTTTCTTCTTCTTCTTCCTCTTCTTCACTTGAGGAGCTTGGAGTGGAAGCTTTCTTTTTGCCCTTCCTTTCATCACATGTAAAAGCATATGGTCTTGAGGAAGTTGGCTCATCTCCCCGACTCATTTTTCGCGACATCTCAAAAGCCGCGATTTTCCCAATCACGATGGTCGGGGTCATGTTGCTCAAGTCCTCCATGTTGTGAAGGATGGTGATGATGCTCCCATATCTTTGTTGTGGTAGCAGGGAGATAATCTTCCTCACAATGTCCGCATCACCTAGCTTATTAATGCCAATAGAGTTGAGCTCATTGATAATTAGATTCAAACGAGAATACATGTCTCTAACAAGCTCATCATCTTTCATGGTAAAAGAATTATACTCATTTAAGACTAGGCAATGTTTTTGCTCACGGACATTGGATGTGCCGTCATGGAGCTCATGCAATTTTAGCCAAATCTCATTAGCAGTCTTCAAGGTAAATACTTGATTAAAAATATCCATGCTAAGAGATTCATACAAGCAATTTTTGGCTCTAGCATTTAAATGAATTTCTTTCTCTTCACTCGTGGTGGGTTTCTCGGGATTTTTGAGGGGTTTCATCCCGTCACGAGTGACTCTCCAAACACCTAGATCAACGGCCTCTAGGTAACAAGCCATTCTAGCACTATAATATGGGAAGTTAGTGCCGTCGAAGTGTGGTGGCCTATGGGTATCCATCCCTTCCTCTAGAAAGCGTCGGCTCTTTTAGCGGTGAAGCTAAAGCGTTTCAAATGAGCCAAACCGGGTTCTGATACCACTTGTAGGAAACGGGTGACGCCTAAGAGGGGGGGGGGGTGAATTAGGACTTCTAAAACTTTTACTAAACTAGGCCACAATTAAATCCCTAGAGCAAAACCTATGCAAATAATCAAAACTAGAATGTGCAAACTAGGTTTTGTCTAAGTGTTGCTATCTCTACCGCAAAAGGCTAAGTTTCAATCTATACTAAATAAGTATGACTACAAGATTGAAACTTAAATGCTTAATATAAATGCGGAATGTAAAGAGCTAAGTAGAGAAGCAAACTCTCGTGGATGACGCCGGTATTTTTACCGAGGTATCCGGAACCACGCAAGGTCCCGACTAATCCTCGTTGGTGCCCCTACGCAAAGGGAAGCCCACGCGAGGGCCAAGCACCACGGTCGAGTAACTCCGTAGAGAGCCGCGGGCCTTCTCCACGCGCAAGTGGTGCTCCGCTTCCGGCTCCTCTCGGACGCTCCCCGCCGTCTCCACTATCGAGCTTCCGGCCGAAACGCCGCGGGCCTCGTTCCCTCCGGTACACGGTGGCGGCCGTGACACAAACGCGGTTGTCACGGTCTCGCAAGACTCTCGCCCCACTCGGTACAATTACAACGGCTCGCGCAAGAGCCGAGGGGTTGTGTGGTTTTACAAAACTCACTCAACTAACTAGGATTCACCTAGAGCAAGCGCTAAAGCGGTCTAACTAACCTAAGCACTTCGCAAAGCACCTACGCTAATCACCGAGTGATTCTATTAAGCACTTGGGTGTTTGAGCTCTTAGAAATGTGCACTATATGCCTTGGTATGTTGCTTGGGCTCTCACACTTGAGAATGGCCGGTTGGGGTGGTATTTATAGCCTCCAAGCCCCCAACTAGCCGTTGGACAGAAAGCAGCAGCTTTCTGTCGTCGGGTGCACCGGACAGTCCGGTGCACACCGGACACTGCACTGTAGCATGTCCGGTGCCGCCACGTCAGCCGACCGTTGGCGCCTGTAGCAGTCGACCGTTGGATCCGACCGTTGGATTCGACCGTTGCCGTCTGCCCGTTGGCACACCGGACAGTCCGGTGCACACCGGACAGTCCGGTGCTACAGCCAGAGAGCGCCTGTCTGCGGCCTCTCTGCGCAGACTGTCCGGGACTTCACCGGACAGTCCGGTGCACACCGGACACTGCACTGTAGCATGTCCGGTGCGCCACTAGGCGCTGGCTGACAGCCCTTTTCCTTGGAATTCTTCGCTGATTTCTTTGGGCTTCTTTGTTCTTGAGTATTGGACTCCTACGCATCTTTTTATGTCTTCTTTTGAGGTGTTGCATCCTCATTGCCTTGGTCCAATTCTCTTCGCATCCTGTGAACTACAAACACAAACACTAGAAAACTTATTAGTTCACGGATTGTGTTATTCATCAAACACCAAAACTCAATTAGCCAAATGGCCCGGGGTCCATTTTCCTTACAGTAGGGTCAAAAAGGAAATTGCTTGGGAACAAGAAGCAAAGACAACTAAGGAGAAGACGCATTGCTCAACCTTCTTAAGATATCCACGGGCGCGTGGTGAAGAAGCTTGAGAAGGGAAAAACTGCAGCAAGTGTTAAGCTCCATAAGAAGGATGTTCCTAAAGATGAAGAAATCAACATGAGCTTGAAAAAGGTAAAGATTCAATTAATCATGTTGTTTGCACTGACCATTTCTCTATGTCATCCTAGAACAAAAAGAGAAAAGGGAAAAGGAGGTGCTTTAAGTGCAACAAGTCAGGACACCTCATTGCGTCGTGTCCATACACCGACAAGGGTGAAGGGATAAGGAGATGCTTCGGATGCAATGACAAGAACCATACGATCACTTCTTGTCCGCTACTGATGAACCAAGCACGTACACTCTCCGGGATGACCCCCACTAAGGAAAATGACAAACAACAAGCGTCATGTCAAGTTGAGCGACGCTTCTGCTACAAGTGTGGCAAGCAGGGTCATCTATCCAAGGTATGTAAAAAAGGTGAGGTTCCTAAACAAGTAAAGTTGTCTCAATCTCATTCACTTAGGAGACCCAAAACATATACTTGTGCTAGATCTATAACGAGAACACCTAGAACTAGCACAAAGACTATTTGGGTGCCAAAGGCACTTTTAGTTGATACGTTATGGACCCATCCCGAGATGGGTACCAAACTGTGTTAACTAGACCATGCAGGTGCCTCGAGATGGACTGGAGACCATGGGAGAGCTTAAGACGGTTAACTCAAACTCTATGCTTAAGTTGTTAATTGTTTTGGTGTTTATTCATTGACCCAAGGTTGAATTATTGTGAGACACTAATCCCATGTTCATCTCAAGTGAAATAAGGTGAATAGGTCCTTAATCGTTATTGGTGAATCAAGCAAAGGACCTTGATGAGATTCTGCAACTTGCTCTCCATGAGATGGTACCCTTGTATCTTAAGTACTTTGTTGATAATCAGTACTGCTCTTAAGTCTGATTGTTATGCTACCTGTCCTTGGAGCAGTTATGCTTTTTTGATTGCCTGTGTTGAGTACCTTTCAGTCATGATTAATGATTTCCAAGATCGTAACCATGCGTACTTAATTATGATTGTGTGCTTTAGAGGTTATGTCTCTTGAATCATTTAATGGGTAGTTTTTCATTAGATATATCCACCATGATTAACTCTTTTTGTGTTCGTGAATAAACCTGTATCCCTTTGTGAGTTATGCTATTTGGTTTTAATGATTAACCTTTGTGCAAATATGACATTTTGTTTAGTTTATGTTCACATGATTACTCTAGTCTGGTACTGTGTGAATACCTAAATCCATGTTGTGCCCCTAATGCACCGTTTTGAGCCATAAGGTGCATGAACAAAAGGAGCCCTCAATTAGTGACAACTGGTGCTCTCATGGTAATTCAGGAAAAGGCAAAGGTATGGAGAATGGAACTATGCAATTTCATTGAATATCTTGAAGTTCCATTGATTGTGATCACAGCTATGGTCTTGCCTCTGAATTGGTAGTATCTTGGCTTAGGTGCTCCTTACTTTAAAACGTTGTTTCTTTTGGTGTACCTAAGGAACCTTTTTAATTATGATGTACTTAGACATTGCGCTTTATATGCATGATCGTGTTGTTTTTCAATTGGTATATGTGGTGCAATGACTATCAAGTATGAAGCATGTCTAGGTTGCTTGTAAAATGTTATACTTCTTGAGGCATGCATTGTTGTATTAAGTCAACCCTTCATTTGGTATTCAATTGTTATCTCTTTGTGATGAAATTGAGAGTATGCCTTGACCAAAATATGTTGTGATCCCCTCTAGTTCTGAGAAAGCTAGAATGTGCAAAGTGCAAGTCATTCAAATACTTGATGCACAAGTTCAGGGGGAGCACACATAACTTGTGTCTTTTGAGACTAATTGTTTTTTGAGCGATCTTGTACAGTCTCAAGGTGGAAAAGAGAAGATGAGCAAGAAATGGAGCAATCAGGACTTGGGTACCTCTGTAAGTCAAGTAATTGGTATCTTAAGTCATGAGTAATTGCATATTTTTAGATTGCTCATGCTCTATAATATTTGGTGATACTCTATGCTTATCCTTAAATATCATGGAGCTATGATAATCAATGAGTTTTCAATTGGTAGCCGTGATAGTTTGCTTCAATTGACATCTTTTGATAATCATTAGAATAGAAGTTTCTTCTTGTGCCCAATACTATAACTTGTTCTAAGTTTGGTGTCTTAGCAACAAGAAAAGGTTAGGATAAAGAATCAGGCACAAGTGTGGAGAAGCTCCCGAGAGATTAATACTCTCAAGATGGGAAGTACAATACAACATTGTAAAGGTACAAAAGGAAGTATTGATCTTCTTGCGTATATATATCTTACTCAAATGTTGGTAGTGCATATGTTTAATAAGTAAGGGGGAGTTCTGATAGTGTGTTTTTCCTCCTTAACACCCTGCTGTCCCTTGACATCATCCTATGTTCTTGCTTGAATATGGTTTTGGTGTTTGATGTCAAAGGGGGAGAATTGGTGCATTAAAGCTTATCTCAACCTGAGAGGAAAGCTTATCCTAAGGGGTGATGTGTTAGTTTGAGCATTGTTAGTGTGTTATTGTGTTATTGATAATTCTTATCAGTGCACATGCCTTTTGCAGTATTATATGTGTTGCATCATATGGACTAGTGTTTCCGTTGCTAAGAATTATTTGGCATCTATAGTGTTTATTCTGTAATAGATATTCATGTGGTTAATGGTGCTTTAAGAGTAATGGTGCTTTAAGATTGCTTTAAAATTGGTAGTTTAAATTGGTATCTTAATGGTGAATAGTGGTAGGTTGATATTCCTGTGATATATCCACTCAATTGAATGGTGTTTAACTCTGATTCTGTGCATTTGTGTGTTATACGCATCATGGTTTGATCCTTGACAATGCATCCCACAGGCGCTAAGGTGTAGCAATGCTTCGATTTAGCCTAAGTATGTGCATTTTGGCATTTAAGGCCAAAGTTAAGTTTTTAATGTAAGCACATATTTAGGGGGAGCATTCTACAAACTTAGAATTCAAAATTTGTGCTTTAAATTTCACTCTTATGTAAGCTTTAATTGTGTTGCCATCAATCACCAAAAAGGGGGAGATTGAAAGCTCTCTTGTGGGTTTTGGTGTTTGGATGACAACTCAATTAAAGGACTAACAAGTGTCTAAGTGTTGAACATGTGCTTAATGTAAAGCTAACAGGGTTCAACACAAGTGAACAAGTGTGATGGTCCAAGGACTAGATGATGGATAGATAATGGGCATCACAAGTAAGATGGACATTGCATAAAGTGAGACTCGGGTGCATAGCTCGGAGACAACTGATCAAGCCAAGGATGGAGGCAAGTAGAGCTTCGAGGTACCAAGTGCACGGGAGAAGGTCAAAGAGGCTGAGGAACCCAAAGCCAAGGGTGAAGAAGAAGACTTGCAAAGTCAAGGGTGATCGAGTTGAGAAGAGCTATGGCACATCAAGGATCACAACATAAGGACGTGACTTACAACCAATGAGGAAACATCTATGGTTATGTGGTGTAAGTCATAAGGCTCAAGACCAAGCTCTAAGAAGGAGATCAAGGTCACTAGAACGAGAACAAATATCAAAAATGGAACTAGAAGCAGCCCATAAGAGCTAAGTGCACTCTGATCTTTAGTTTGGGTTGTTCCTATGTTTGGATACATTCTATATGACCTTTGCAGGGTGTTGGAACTCTGACATATCAATCTAGATCAAGTTAAGCTGACTTGAGGTTTTGAAGTTCCACATTAAATATCAAGACGTGCCAAATGCTAAAATTGGGTAAAGCGCAAATAAAGGCACGAGGTATGTTTCCAGACCTAATACATTGCTTTTGAGCACTAACATGGTTTGTCTGAGTGCTGGAAACAGGAGAAATCGAATTGGAAAAGAGATGGCTTTGTTCAGCCAAAGTCTGCTTAGTCTGGGTGCACCGGACTGTCCGGTGGTGCACCGAACAGTGTCCGGTGCGCCAGGCTGGCTCTGGCAAACTTGCTGTTCTTGGGACTTCGACGGCGGTGTATGGCTATAAATCACCGGACTGTCCGGTGGTGCACCGGACTGTCCGGTGAGCCATTCACAGGCGAACTTGTCGCTTTCGGGAGATGATTAACGGCGTACGGCTATAATTCACCGGACTGTCCGGTGGTGCACCGGACTGTCCGGTGAGCCAACGGTCGGCCGCGCAATCCGTGCGTGACGCGTGGCCAAGCCAATGGTCAGATGGGGGCACCGGACTGTCCGGTGTGCACCGGACAGTGTCCGGTGCGCCAAAGGCTCCAAGACTGCAACGGTCGACTGCGCCACTTTTGGAAGGAAATCGGGCACCAGACAGTGTCCGGTGCGCCACCCGACTGAAGGCAAGATTTGCCTTCCTGGATTGCTTCCAACGGCTCCTAGGCCCCTTGTGCCTATAAAAGGGACCCCTAGGCGCCTCAAGCGAAAAACAAGTGCAGCCAACAAGTGTAGACTTCACTCGAATCAATTCTCACTCTCCCTCTTGTGTGTATATCTCTAGTTTGTGTAGAAGGCAAAGTTATAAGCCTTTAGAGAGTGGAGAAGTGCTGCTAAGAGCTAGAGCAAGGTCTTGAGCGTATAGTTACTTTGCCAGGGTGCTGTCATGAAGTTTGTCAGCAGCCGCGGCTTTGTTGTAACCCAACTCAACATAGTGGAAGGCTCGATCTGTCATACTGACAGATCTGAGCAAACGGAGGAAGGAGTTGAAATAGACTCCAAGCCCAGGTGTGGCTAACTCCAATGAGGACTAGGCAAGCATTTCAGGATTGGCCGAACCTCGGGATAAATTCCTGTGTCCACGTGCTCTACTCTGTGTTGTGTGCTGATTCTCTGTCTTATTCATTTCTTACATCTGCACTTCACTACTTACTTGTGGTACTAGCTTTCTTCGAAGTGCAGGATATTCTTAAGACAGGAACATCAATTCCGCTGCAACCTACTCGAAGGGTTCTTCACTCCGCTGCGATCCTGTCTTCGAGTAGAGTAAGAGTTTAAGTTTTAAAGTAATAATTTTTATTCGCCTATTCACCCCCCCTCTAAGAGACATCCAGATCATGTTCCGGGTCAAAGGGAACTTTCATGGACTCCTTCTCCTTGTCGTTGACCACCATCCCCTTTCCCTTAGGATCCATCTCTTTGGGCGATTAGTCCCTTAGATGAAGAGTACGACTCTGATACCAATTGAGAGCACCTAGAGGGGGGTGAATAGGTGATCCTGTAAAATCAAACACTAAATAGCCACAAAACTTAGTTATAAAAGTGTTAGTGCGACTAAGTAGCTTTGAAGCGAGTTCTTGTGAACACAATAATCACAGAGAAAGTGAAAGGGAAATGTGCCCTTGGGCCATTTCTAAGTATTTTGGTGATTAAGTGCCAACACATGTGCTTAATTGTGAATTTATGTCCATGGATGAACAAGGTGCAAATCATGAAGTAAAGGTATGTTTCTAAGCCTTAGTACATTGGTTTTGTGTACTAATATACTTGTCTAAGTGTTAGAAACAGAAAGAAGCAGAAAAGAAAAGAGGAGAAAAAGACTTGGCTGAGTGCAGCCAAGACTCAGCTCGGTCTGGCACACCGGACTGTCCGGTGTGCACCGGACAGTGTCCGGTGCGCCAGGCTGACTCGGCGCGAACTGGCTGCTCTCGGGAATTTGCCGACGGCGTACGGCTAAAATTCACCGGACTGTCCGGTGTGCACCGGACTGTCCGGTGAGCCAACAGTCGGCCGGGCCAACGGTCGGCCGCGCAATCTGCGCGGGACACGTGGCCGAGCCAACGGTCGGAAGACGGCACCGGACTGTCCGGTGTGCACCGGACATGTCCGGTGCGCCAACGGCTCCAGATCTGCCAACGGTCTGCAACGGTCGGCTTCGCTGTTTAAGGAAACAAATCGGGCACCGGACAGTGTCTGGTGTGCACCGGACTGTCCGGTGCCCCCGACGACAGAAGGCAGGGATAGCCTTCTAGATTTGCTCTCAACGGCTCCTAGCTGCCTTGGGGCTATAAAAGGGGCCCCTAGGCGCATGGAGGATACACACAAGCAACCTTTGAGCATTCTTGATCATCCACACTCAGTCTTTGCGCATTCGTTTGTCATTTTAAGTGATTTGAGCTCCGTTCTAGTGAGAACTCTGTGATACTCTTGTGAGCTCGATTCTTGGCCGTGTGTGTGCGCGTTTTGCTGTGGATTTGTGTGTGTTGCTTCCCTCCCTTACTCTGTGCTTCGTTGTGATCATATACTTGTAAGGGCAAGAGACTCCAATTTGTGGAGATTCCTTGCAAACGGGATAGTGAAAGGAAAAACAAAACACAGTGGTATTCAAGTGGGTCTTTGGACCGCTTGAGAGGGGTTGATTGCAACCCTCGTCCGTTGGGACGCCACAACGTGGAATAGGCAAGCGTTGGTCTTGGCCGAACCACGGGATAAACCACTGTGTCACCTCTGTGCTTGATCTCTTGTGGTATTGTGTTTTGTTGAGACTTCTCTTTAGCCACTTGGCAATTATTGTGCTAACACTTAACAAGTTTTTGTGGCTTAAGTTTCAAGTTTCACAGGATCACCTATTCACCCCCCCCCCCTCTAGGTGCTCTCAATTGGTATCGGAGCCGTTTTCTTCACAAAGGGACTAACCACCCGAAGAGATGGATCCTAAGGGGAAGGGTATTGTGATCAACGACAAAGAGAAGGAATCCTTCGTCAACGAGCCAAAGGACGATAAGCCTACCGACTCCGGCTCGGGCCAAAGACGGAAGGAAGGGAAGAAGAAGAAGACAAGGCGCATCAAGGAGATCGTCTACTACGACAGCGATGAGTCTACTTCTTCCCAAAAGGACGACGACCACAACGACTACGAGAGAAGGAAACCGGTTAATTCGAACTTTTCCTTTGACTACTCTCGTATTCCGCAAAGTTCAAATTCACATTTGCTCTCCATTCCACTCGGCAAGCCCCCACACTTTGATGGGGAAGACTACGGATTTTGGAGCCACAAAATGCGTAGTCACCTATTCTCTCTCCATCCTAGTATATGGGAGATTGTAGAGAGTGGAATGCACTTTGATAGTTCGGATAGTCCCATGTTCATTAATGAACAAATTCATAAGAATGCACAAGCTACTACTATTCTTCTAGCTTCCTTGTGCAGGGATGAATACCATAAAGTGAGCGGCTTGGATAACGCCAAGCAAATCTGGGACACCCTCAAGATTTCTCATGAGGGGAACGACGTCACCTTGCTCACCAAGATGGAGTTGGTGGAGGGTGAGCTTGGACGGTTCGCAATGATAAGGGGCGAGGAGCCGACGCAAACATACAATCGGCTCAAGACCCTTATCAACAAGATAAGGAGCTACGGGAGCACGCGATGGACGGACCACGACGTCGTCCGCCTAATGCTAAGGTCATTTACCGTTCTTGATCCTCATTTGGTGAACAATATACGTGAAAATCCCAGGTACACCAAGATGTCGCCCGAAGAAGTTCTTGGGAAATTCGTTAGCGGGCGAATGATGATCAAGGAGGCGAGGTATGTGGACGACGCCTTGAATGGTCCGATCAACGAGCCGCAACCCCTTGCTCTCAAGGCAACACGAAGCAAGGAGGCGCTACCCAGCAAGGTGGCGCAAGTTGAGGCAGCCGGGCTAAATAATGAGGAGATGGCCCTCATCATTAAGCGCTTCAAGACGGCGCTTAAGGGTCGCAAGGGACAGCCAAGCAGGACCAAGACAAAGGAGAAGCGCTCGTGCTTCAAATGTGGTAAGATTGGTCATTTCATTGCTAACTGTCCCGATAATGAAAGTGACCAGGAAAAGGGGAACAAAAGGGAGAAGAAGAAACATTACAAGAAGGCCAAGGGCGAGGCACATATCGGAAAGGAGTGGGATTCGGATTGCTCCTCCTCCGACTCCGACAATGAAGGACTCGCCGCCACCGCCTTCAACAAGTCGTCCCTCTTCCCCAACGAGCGTCACACTTGCCTCATGGCAAGGGAAAAGAAAGTAAGCACTCATGATACTAGTACTTATGCTTCTTCAAGTGAGGACGAGTCTAGTGATGATGATGAGATAGATTACTCATGCTTATTCAAGGGATTAGATAGATCTAAAATTAATAAGATTAATGAGTTGATTGATGCTTTGAATGACAAGAATAGATTACTAGAAAAACAAGAGGATCTTTTATATGAGGAACATGATAAATTTGTTAGTGCACAAAATTCTCTTGCTCTAGAAATTAAAAGAAATGAGATGCTTTCTAGTGAATTATCTACTTGTCATGAAACTATCTCTACTTTAAAAGGTGTTAACAATGATTTAAATGCTAAACTAGTAGAAGCAAATAAATCTAACTCTTGTGTTGAACATGTTGAAATTTGTACTAGGTGTAAGGATGTTGATATTAATGCTTGTTGTGAACACCTAGTTTCAATTTCCAAACTAAGTGATGAATTGGCTAGTCTTAATGCCCAACTTAAGACTAGCAAAAGTGAATTTGATAAGTTAAAATTTGCAAGGGATGCCTATACAATTGGAAGACATCCCTCAATTAAGGATGGTCTTGGCTTCAAAAGAGAGGCCAAGAACTTAACAAGCCATAAGGCTCCCATTTCCGCCAAGGAGAAAGGGAAGGCCCCTATGGCCAGTAGCGCTAAAAAGAACCATGCTTTTATGTATAATGATAGGAGACATGCTAGAAATGCTTATAATGGTTTTGATTCACATGTTTATGATTCTCATGCCATGTTTGCTTCTAGTTCTTCCTATAAGCATGATAGAGATATGTGTAGGAGAAATGTTGTGCATATACCTAGGAGAAATTTTGCTCATGTTCCTAGAAAAGTTGTGAACAAACCTTCTACCATTTATTATGCTTGCAATGCTCCCTTTGCTATTTGTAGAAAGGGTAAGAAGGTAATTGCTAGGAAGTTAGGGGCAAGATGCAAGGGAGATAAAACTTGCATTTGGGTCCCTAAGGATATTTGTGCTAACCTTGCAGGACCCAACATAAGTTGGGTACCTAAGACCCAAGCCTAAATTTGCCTTGCAGGTTTATGCATCCGGGGGTTCAAGCTGGATTATCGATAGCGGATGCACAAACCATATGACGGGGGAGAAGAAGATGTTCACCTCCTACGTCAAAAATAAGGATTCCCAAGATTCAATTATATTCGGTGATGGGAATCAAGGCAAGGTAAAAGGGTTAGGTAAAATTGCAATTTCTAATGAGCACTCAATTTCAAATGTGTTTTTAGTTGAGTCTCTTGGTTACAATTTGCTATCTGTTAGTCAACTATGCAACATGGGATATAATTGTCTTTTTACTAATGTAGATGTGTCAGTCTTTAGAAGATGTGATGGTTCACTAGCTTTTAAGGGTGTACTAGACGGCAAGCTTTACTTAGTTAATTTTGCAAAAGAAGAGGCCGGTCTAGATGCATGCTTAATGGCTAAGACTTGCATGGGCTGGCTGTGGCATCGCCGCTTAGCACATGTGGGGATGAAGAACCTCCACAAGCTTCTAAAGGGAGAACACGTGATAGGTCTAACAAATGTTTATTTCGAAAAAGATAGACCTTGTGCAGCTTGTCAAGCAGGTAAACAAGTGGGAGGAGCACATCACAGCAAGAATGTGATGACCACATCAAGACCTCTGGAGCTGTTACATATGGACCTCTTCGGACCCGTCGCCTATCTAAGCATAGGAGGAAGTAAGTATGGTCTGGTTATTGTTGATGACTTTTCCCGCTTCACTTGGGTGTTCTTTTTGCAGGATAAGTCTGAAACACAAGGGACCCTCAAGCGCTTCCTCAGGAGAGCTCAAAATGAGTTTGAGCTCAAGGTGAAGAAGATAAGGAGCGACAACGGGTCCGAGTTCAAGAACCTTCAAGTGGAGGAGTTTCTTGAGGAGGAAGGAATCAAGCACGAATTCTCCGCTCCCTACACACCATAGCAAAATGGTGTGGTAGAGAGGAAGAACAGGACGCTAATCGATATGGCGAGGACGATGCTTGGAGAGTTCAAGACCCCCGAGTGCTTTTGGTCGGAAGCTGTGAACACGGCTTGCCACGCCATCAACAGGGTCTATCTTCATCGACTCCTCAAGAAGACTTCGTATGAGCTACTAACCGGTAACAAACCCAATGTATTGTACTTTCGTGTATTTGGGAGCAAGTGCTACATTCTAGTGAAGAAGGGTAGAAATTCTAAGTTTGCTCCCAAAGCTGTAGAAGGGTTTTTATTAGGTTATGATTCAAATACAAAGGCGTATAGAGTCTTCAACAAATCATCGGGTTTGGTTGAAGTCTCTAGCGACGTTGTATTTGATGAGACTAATGGCTCTCCAAGAGAGCAAGTTGTTGATTGTGATGATATAGATGAAGAAGATGTTCCAACCGCCGCTATACGAACCATGGCGATTGGAGACGTTCGGCCACAGGAACAAGATGAACGAGGTCAACCTTCTTCCTCAACAACGGTGCATCCCCCAACTCAAGACGATGAACAGGTTCATCAAAAGGAGGCGTGTGATCAAGGGGGAGCACAAGATGATCATGTGATGGAGGAAGAAGCGCAACCGGCACCTCCAACCCAAGTTCGAGCGATGATTCAAAGGGATCATCCCGTCGACCAAATTCTGGGTGACATTAGCAAGGGAGTAACTACTCGGTCTCGACTAGTTAATTTTTGTGAACATTACTCTTTTGTCTCCTCTATTGAGCCTTTCAGGGTAGAGGAGGCCTTGCTAGATCCGGATTGGGTGTTGGCCATGCAGGAGGAACTTAACAACTTCAAGCGCAATGAGGTTTGGACGCTGGTGCCTCGTCCCAAGCAAAATGTTGTGGGAACCAAGTGGGTGTTCCGCAACAAACAAGACGAGCACGGAGTGGTGACAAGGAACAAGGCTCGACTTGTGGCAAAAGGTTATGCCCAAGTCGCAGGTTTGGACTTTGAGGAGACTTTTGCTCCTGTGGCTAGGCTAGAGTCCATTCGTATCTTGCTAGCATATGCCGCTCACCATTCTTTCAGGTTGTACCAAATGGATGTGAAGAGCGCTTTCCTCAACGGGCCAATAAAGGAGGAGGTGTACGTGGAGCAACCCCCTGGCTTCGAGGATGAGCGGTACCCCGACCACGTGTGTAAGCTCTCTAAGGCGCTCTATGGACTTAAACAAGCCCCAAGAGCATGGTATGAATGCCTTAGAGATTTCTTAATTGCTAATGCTTTCAAGGTTGGGAAAGCCGATCCAACTCTTTTCACTAAGACTTGTGATGGTGATTTGTTTGTGTGCCAAATTTATGTCGATGACATAATATTTGGTTCTACTAACCAAAAGTCTTGTGAAGAGTTTAGCAGGGTGATGACGCAGAAATTCGAGATGTCGATGATGGGCGAGTTGAACTACTTCCTTGGGTTCCAAGTGAAGCAACTCAAGGACGGTACCTTCATCTCCCAAACGAAGTACACGCAAGATCTGCTAAAGCGGTTTGGGATGAAGGACGCCAAGCCTGCAAAGACTCCGATGGGAACCGACGGACACACCGACCTCAACAAAGGAGGTAAGTCCGTTGATCAAAAAGCATACCGGTCAATGATAGGGTCTTTACTTTATTTGTGTGCTAGTAGACCGGATATTATGCTTAGCGTATGCATGTGTGCTAGATTTCAATCCGATCCTAAGGAGTGTCACTTGGTGGCGGTGAAGCGAATTCTTAGATATTTAGTCGCTACGCCTTGCTTCGGGATCTGGTATCCAAAGGGGTCTAACTTTGACTTGATTGGGTACTCAGATTCCGACTATGCTGGATGTAAGGTCGATAGGAAGAGTACATCGGGGACGTGCCAATTCTTAGGAAGGTCCCTGGTGTCATGGAACTCTAAGAAACAAACCTCCGTTGCCCTATCCACCGCTGAGGCCGAGTACGTTGCCGCAGGTCAGTGTTGCGCGCAACTACTTTGGATGAGGCAAACCCTCAGGGACTTTGGCTACAATCTGAGCAAAGTCCCACTCCTGTGTGACAATGAGAGTGCTATCCGAATAGCGGAAAATCCTGTTGAACACAGCCGCACAAAGTACATTGACATCCGGCATCACTTTTTGAGAGACCACCAGCAAAAGGGAGATATCGAAGTGTTTTATGTTAGCACCGAGAACCAGCTAGCCGATATCTTTACCAAGCCTTTAGATGAGAAGACCTTTTGCAGGCTGCGTAGTGAGCTAAATGTCTTAGATTCGCGGAACTTGGATTGAATTATAGCATACATGTGTTTATGCCTTTGATCATGTTCCTTTCTGCATTTTGTTGCTTATTATGGTGCTCAAGTTGTACAAACACTCCCTGGACCTCACAAGTCCGTTGCAAAGTGATGCACAGTTTTAGGGGGAGATGTGTTACAACTTGACCCTTTGAGACTAACCATATGCTTGAGTTTGATTGTTTTAGTCTCAAAGGAGAATTGAAAGGGAAAAGGTGGACTTGGATCATGCAAGACTTCCACTGCACTCCGATAAGAGGGTAACTTATTCCAAGTCCATCTCATGAACTCTTATTGCCATTTGCTCTTAATTGAAGATTTTGGTGAGGCAATGGGGTTATAGGGCCAAGATTGATCCCGTTTTGGTGCTTGATGCCAAAGGGGGAGAAAATAAAGGCCAAAGCAATAAATGGATCAGCTACCACTTGAGAAATTTGAAAATAATAGAGTAGAGCTTTTGGTTTGTCAAAACTCGTTTATTGTCTCTTTTGTCAATAGTTGGCTTCTTGTGGGGTAAAGTAGTAATTATGGGAAAAGGGGGCGTTTTTGAAATCTTTGATCAATCTCTTTTGAAATGACTCTCTTTATGCTTTAACATGTGTGTTTGACTTAGAGATAGAGATTCGAGTTTGATTTGCAAAAACAAACCAAGTGGTGGCAAAAGATGATCCATATATGCCAAAATTGAATCAAAATAAATTTGAGTTTTATTTGAAGTGAGGTTGCACTTGTTCAAGTTGCTTAATGTTGTGTTGGCATAAATCACCAAAAAGGGGGAGATTGAAAGGAAAATGTGCCCTTGGGCCATTTCTAAGTATTTTGGTGATTGAGTGCCAACACATGTGCTTAATTGTGAATTTATGTCCATGGATGAACAAGGTGCAAATCATGAAGTAAAGGTATGTTTCTAAGCCTTAGTACATTGGTTTTGTGTACTAATATACTTGTCTAAGTGTTAGAAATAGAAAGAAGCAGAAAAGAAAAGAGGAGAAAAAGACTTGGCTGAGTGCAGCCAAGACTCAGCTCGGTCTGGCACACCGGACTGTCCGGTGTGCACCGGACAGTGTCCGGTGCGCCAGGCTGACTCGGCGCGAACTGGCTGCTCTCGGGAATTTGCCGACGGCGTACGGCTAAAATTCACCGGACTGTCCGGTGTGCACCGGACTGTCCGGTGAGCCAACAGTCGGCCGGGCCAACGGTCGGCCGCGCAATCTGCGCGGGACACGTGGCCGAGCCAACGGTCAGAAGACGGCACCGGACTGTCCGGTGTGCACCGGACATGTCCGGTGCGCCAACGGCTCCAGATCTGCCAACGGTCTGCAACGGTCGGCTTCGCTGTTTAAGGAAACAAATCGGGCACCGGACAGTGTCCGGTGTGCACCGGACTGTCCGGTGCCCCCGACGACAGAAGGCAGGGATAGCCTTCTAGATTTGCTCTCAACGGCTCCTAGCTGCCTTGGGGCTATAAAAGGGGCCCCTAGGCGCATGGAGGATACACACAAGCAACCTTTGAGCATTCTTGATCATCCACACTCAGTCTTTGCGCATTCGTTTGTCATTTTAAGTGATTTGAGCTCCGTTCTAGTGAGAACTCTGTGATACTCTTGTGAGCTCGATTCTTGGCCGTGTGTGTGCGTGTTTTGCTGTGGATTTGTGTGTGTTGCTTCCCTCCCTTACTCTGTGCTTCGTTGTGATCATATACTTGTAAGGGCAAGAGACTCCAATTTGTGGAGATTCCTTGCAAACGGGATAGTGAAAGGAAAAACAAAACACAGTGGTATTCAAGTGGGTCTTTGGACCGCTTGAGAGGGGTTGATTGCAACCCTCGTCCGTTGGGACGCCACAACGTGGAATAGGCAAGCGTTGGTCTTGGCCGAACCACGGGATAAACCACTGTGTCACCTCTGTGCTTGATCTCTTGTGGTATTGTGTTTTGTTGAGACTTCTCTTTAGCCACTTGGCAATTATTGTGCTAACACTTAACAAGTTTTTGTGGCTTAAGTTTCAAGTTTCACAGGATCACCTATTCACCCCCCCCCCTCTAGGTGCTCTCAGAAAGCAACACAAGAGACACACGATTTTTATCCCGTGGTTCGGCCAAGTAACACTTGCCTACTTCCACGTTGTAGCGTCCCAATGGACGAGGGTTGCACTCAACCTCTTTCAAGTGATCCAATGATCAACTTGAATACCACGGCTTTCTTTCTTATAGTCTTTCTCCCGTTTGCGAGGAATCTCCACAAGTTGGAGCCTCTCGCCCTTACAATAGAGATCACAAAGAAGGCACAAGAGTAAGGCTAGGAGAGCAACACACACAGCACACAAATCTGCAGCACACACACACGCACACAAGCCAAGACTTGAACTCGAAACGTAGCACAGAGAGTTCACAACTCAAACGGAGCTCAAATCACTAACACAATCGATCAAATGCGCGGAGGCGGAGTGTGGGAGTCTTAGAATGCTTAGTGAATGCTTAGGTGTCTCCTCCATGCGCCTAGGGGTCTCTTTTATAGCCCCAAGGCAGTTAGGAGCCGTTGGAGACAAACTTGGAAGGCCATCCTTGCCTTCTGTCGAGTGGCGCCCCGGACAGTCCGGTGCGCCACCGGACAGCTACTGTAGCCTGTCTGGTGCGCGATTGCCTTCCAAATCGGGCACAGACGACCGTTGCAGCTCCGGGCCCGTTGGCGCACCGGACACTGTCCGGTGCACACCGGACAGTCCGGTGCCCCCTGCCGATCGTTGGAGCTGCCACGCGTCGCCCACAGATTTCGCGGCCGACCATTGACGCTGGCGACCGTTGGCTCACCGGACAGTCCAGTGTACCACCGGACAGTCCGATGAATTTTAGCCACGTCGCCTTTCTTCATTCCCGAGAGCAACGAGTTCGCTGCGGATGACCCACCGGACAGTCCGGTGAATTTGAGCCGTACGACGTCATCGAAGCCCGAGAGCGGCAAGTTCACGCGGACCAGCCTGGCACACCGGACACTGTCCGGTGCACCACCGGACAGTCCGGTGTGCCAGGCCGAACTGGAATTTGGCTGCACACAACCAAGTCTTTTGCAATTCGATTCTCTTCTTCTCAGCACTGTTTCTAGCACTTAGATAACCTCATTAGTATTCAAAAACAAATATACTAAGTCTAGAAACATACCTCATGCCTTGATTTGCACTTTTCAACCTTTGGCACATTAGGACTTAAAGAATATGTGTTGGGCATCTAATCACCAAAATACTTATAGAAATTGCCCAAGGGCATATTTCCCTTTCAGTATTATGGTTGTGCATAAACAATTTGGTATTTAAAAAAAGAAAGTCTTCCATGCAGGTTATTCATTTGGCAGTGCACTAACTCTCGACATGGTCCATCCTCTAGCAGATGGACTGGCAATAATTAGTTGCACGCGGGGGGATTACAACTTTTGTTGTGAACAACTAATGTTTTTCCCCTCAGAAACATATGTGTAGCGATCTAGTCTATGGATTCAGAGCCACTATATATATAGTTTATATATTAAGAGCCCTAAGCTTCCAATAACTAGAGTAAGCCTAGGTCGGACGGTGCAACAGGGTCGAGGCGGACCAGGTCCGGACGTCTATAAAACAAGACCCCGAGTTCTAGGGTTCAGTTTTTCACGCTCCATCCCGATTCATTAGCGACGGCACGTGCGACGACGGCGGTTGCCCGATAGTGCGCGTGGTGGTGGACCCCCGGCCGATGGCTGCGGTGGCCACGACTCCCTGACCTCGACGCTGGTGGAGGCGATTCCTCGATACGGAGTAGTGGCGGCGGTTCCCAGGTCGGTGGCGGCGGCTCCGCGATCCAGAGGGCGAGTGACGGCGGGACCCTTGTGTGGGCAAGTGGCGACGTCCCCGGGGCCGTGAGGCGACGACACTTCCAAGGCCGGCGAGCAAGCGGCACCCTCGACGTGCGAGTAGCGATGACGACGCACGATGCACGAGGTTCGAGCGGCATCATGGAAGAAGCGAGGTGCGCACAGCGACGATCGCGTGTGTCATCCTCCGATCCGGCACAGTTCGGGCGCGCCCGAGTGACGACCTACAGCTATGTTTGTGTCGTCGACGACGTCCTTCGGCGACTACCTCCTCCTATTCGTGTTTTCTTTTCGATTATTGTGTTTTATGCCTGCCACATGTATTATTTACGTTAAAACTATACGATTTTATTCTTTAACACGGAGTTCGTATATCAGTTTACTGCATGCATATTTTTTCATGCACATTAAAAAGGTAATTCCTTGATTTATCTTGTTTGTAATTAACATAAAAAATTAAATAAAATAATTTATGTTTGTAAAAGCTAGATTTGTACGTTTGTCATAAAATTGTCCCTAATTCCCCCATGTTCGTAATTATCATAAAAAATCAAATCAAATTACTTATGTTCGTAAATGCCAGATTTTTACGTATGTCATAAAACTGTCCCTAATTTCCACTGCCGTTCTTAGTTGGACCGATATTAGGGTTTTTTTATCAATTATGCTACACGGTGTAAGTTTTTACGTGACGTTGCATATGAATTTATGCTCTTTGTGACTTATGTCATCAATTTTTTTGCACGTGTGCACTGGAAAGGAAAATATAATCCAAAATTTGCGCGCATGCAATGGAAACTCTCACGATTTGCTATAATTTTTGCATCTGTATAAAAATTGAAACCACATGCATGTGACCCTCATATTTTTTGGATCTGCCATAAAAATAGGATCGTAATTACAACCCACTAGAGCTATCAACCTCTCACATTGGCTCGTTATTTACGCTTATAAATGATGGGTTTTATGCTAAAAATTTAAGGTTTTTACGCTCGAATCTGGAGATTCGTCCACCAGTGAACAAAATGCCAGATTTTTACATGGTGTACCGTATTGTATAAATACTTATATCATATAGCATAATTTGTATAAGTATATATCATAAACTGGTCTAACGAGCCTAGTTACATGGTTGTTGGAACGATCCTATATTTATGTAGGAAATAAAGCATTTAAATAAGTTTTTTGTGTTTCCATGTATGCCAATCGATTTCCTTTCATCGTAAATCTTGTCATCCTAAATTTGTGCGTATTCAGCAGGAAACAATTTTTTATGCAGTGTACCGAATTGCATAAATATCTACACCCTGTAGCATAATTAGTATCAGTATATATCATAAACTAGTTCTAACAAGTTTAGTTGCTTAGCTATTAGAGGGATCCTATATTTATGAAGGAAATAAAGCATTAAATACGATTTTTTGTGTCTATACATGCTAATTCATTTCCTTTCACTGCACATTCTTTCCATCATAACTTTGTGTGCATGCAACGGGTAACCGATTTTTTACGCAGTATACCGAATTGCATAATTATCTACACCGTGTAACATATTTAATATCGGTATATATCATAAACTAGTCCTGATGAGTCTAGCTGCATGGCTGTTGCAGCGATCCTATATTTATGGAGAAAATAAAGCATTTTAAAATAGAAAACCGCCACACATTTTTTTGCTAAATTTACGCGCATTCAGGGAACGTGTTTGAATCATGCATGCATTCTTTTTTTTGCACGTACAGACATGGGATGGGTGGCGCACCCGACAACCTGCTTGAGTCGGTGCACCAGGTTAAACTAGGTTGTAGGGGTGGTCGGTCTAGGTTTTCTCTAACTATTAGAAGCTCAGAGTTCCTCTATATATATATATATATATATATATATATATATATATATATATATTGGACCAGAAGTTTACCAAGACTTTGTACTTTTTCGATGTACTGTTCTTGTTCTTGGACAATAATAAAATCAAGACTTCGTACTTTTTCGATGTACTGTTCTTGTTCTTGGACAATAATAAAATCGCTTCCTTCGCCAAAACAAATTGTGTGCCAAGAACGAACCATTAAGCTTGTCTTTTTCAAGTAGCTATCTAGCCGGCACCAACATTATTAGGTTATCTTCTTGTCATCACTGCACCAACCACGCTCATCTATCATGCATATAAACTCTGAGCTCATCAATTATTGTATATATATATATACGGGCATTTACACAAATTAAACGTTAACAGATGTTGGTCCTGTTATCCTGTATATGCTTAAGTAGAAAAATCTGGATTGGTAATAAAATCCCAAGCAGAAAATGCCATGGACGATGGATGCAAACGCATGCAGCATGCCTGTTGTTGGAACGGAGCATCCAGCAGCAGCCCAGCAGGCCATTTATCTTTAAATCCCCACATGGCACATTATCACGTGAAAATGTGGTAGAGCATACCAATCAAAGCATGGTTTTTTATGTGTAATACATGCTCTCGTGGTCGATGGATGGCCCTTGCATATACATCTCGCCGGCCGCCGCCGCCGCCGCCGCCATGGCGTCGTTGCCTGCTTCCGAGGTCCTTCAGAACTTGTTAACAGGGTCAAAAGTCGATCGGCAGCACTACCGAAATCCAGCTCTTTGCCGAGTGCTTAACGCTTTGCTGAGTGTTTTTTTACACTCGGCAAGCCACACTCGACAAAGTCCTGCATTCGGTAACAACTACGTTTACCGAGAGCAGTACTATCGGCACAGAAAGACACTCGACAAAGATAACTTTGCCGAATGTCAAACACTCGGTGAATGACGGCACTTGACAAAGGGTCGTCAACAGCCGTCTATAGCTGACGGCCGTTATATTTGGCGAGTGTCGGGCTTTGGCACTCGGCAAAGAAGCTACTTTGCCGAGTGTCCCATGCCGGACACTCGGTAAACAAGGCTTTATCGAGTGCCATTCTTGGACACTCGGCAAAGCATATTTTAATTTTTTTTTCTTTTTTTAACCAAACTTTTTGTGCTATATTTCTACACTGTGTAGATTTACATGTTTCATTTTTGCATGATTATAAAAATGTTTAAAATAACTATTAGATTTTGTTCGTTTAATTGAATTTACTCGGATAATTCAGATTTGAACTGCAAGTCACTTGAAAAATAGAAAATCGTGAATGCAAAAATGGTATCCATGTTAGGTAACACAAGTTACGACCTATTTAAGGAGCAGACTGAAATTTTTTAGCATCATTGCTCACTAAACATGACCGTGAACTTGTCATCAAGTTGTTTAAAAATTGTATAAAACACAAAAAGTCAGAAAATCATGAAACTTGTTCACATGTCATGATATCATATGTATAGGTTGTGATAAAAATTTGAGAACGTTTCGAGAAAGTTGTGACGCAATATCGATGTAATGCTATATTTTTTATTGAGCATATGTTTCTAAATACATCTTTTTTATATATGCTTATTTGTTTACTCTTAATTGCAGATTGTTGGACAAAGATGGTGGGCGGTGGGATGAGGACGAGGAGGGGAAGGGGGAGGAGGAGCACTCGCAGGACGACGGAGGAGGCACGGCAGGACGACGACGTCCAGCAGCAGGTGGAGCAGCAGGCCGCTATCGATGCGGCGCAGCAAGATGACGACGACACTCAGCAGGACGCCTCATGTTCTGGCGCCTTAGGATCGAGGAACGTCTACCTGCGAGGTCCCACGAGTCTCCCTCAACGTCCCATACTTAGAGACAGGCGACCGTTGATTCGGCTGGATGAGGAGAGGCATGTAACTTTATGTTCTTCCTGCTTGTTTATATTATGTGTTCAAATTCATAATATAAACTAATACTTTTTATTTATCACTTAGACATGTTTTGGAAGGTTTTGGAGAATGCTGGGGGTCACGACCGCAACCCCAATGGCATCCTCGGCCTGCTGTGCAGGGAACACTTCCCTGAACTGATTGAGTACGCCGGAGTGATGGGCCCAGCCTACACCTTCGACCACTACGCGTCGCCCCTGATGCAGTAGACCAGGATGACAGTGAATTCAACAACAAGATGGAGCGGGTGAAGCAAGAGTTGTGAGTAAGTCTTACTATAATATAAAATATGTTGCATTTGTTGCACATTCTTAAAATAATGTATGGATACATTATCTTTGTATGCAGGATTTCTTCAAATGTGAGGCTAGATACGAGGTTAGGACAGATGTGATGGCCACCACGAGCTATAAGAAGCTTGTTGTGGAGATGCACTATAAGACACGAATCCAGACCATCGTTAGCTACCACGGCTCTGTCCTTGGGGAGAAGGTGACCAAGCAGGAAGCCCGAACCAAGTCGTTGACCAGGGACCAGTACTTGTAGGTAAATACAACACTTTAATATCCGTGACAAATTTTTTCCTTAACTCTATCTTGTGATATGCAGTTTACTTGTTTTACTTTGTAGATGATTCCTTATTGAAGCGCCGCACATCCTCAGTGCTGGGAGCAGATGGTGGATAGGTGGTGCTCGCCTGAGTGGGACAAGGCACACAACGCTAGACGGGAACAACGTCTAATGATACAAGGTCCATCCCACCAGCAAGGCAGTCGCAACCTAGGCAAATATGCAGAAGCATGGGTACACCCTCTTTTTTATTTAGGTATATAACATTGGATTATATATTATTTCTAACTACCTCGTTGGTTTTCTTGCAATCGGCGTCACATGGTGGTCAGCCTTGCTCCATCTTCTCGGCTTATATTATGGCCCACAAGGGCAAGACGATGTCTGATGTCACCTACAACCCGGATTATGGGCCCGAGATGTATAGCAACCTCGTCGTCTACAGCTGCCTTCATGAGTACACCGCCATGGCACATGAGGTACATGGGCCAGATTACGATCCGAGGACCGAGGACATCGACAGAGATGCTCCCATGAGGGTCGGAGGAGGCAAGAGACATGGGCGGTACTGGATTGCCGACGGGGCAATCGACTCGTCGTCCACTCCCACTCTGTCTCAGGTGCGAGCAAGGAGCACGAGCTCGAGCAAAGCATACGACCTCGGTAGGACAACTCACATAATAAGATACAACAACTTCAGGTTAATGCTTTTGTAACTCGTCATTCCTTGAGTTATATACCTTCTCTTTGAGTTACTATAACATTGGGATGGAATATTACAAGCCCAGCTAGAAAAAGAGAGGAGAGAATGATAGGAGATGGAGGCCAGGATGACGGAGATGTTCCAGTACATGCAGAGCCTTGGCGCTGCATAGGGTTTTGCTCCACAACCTCTGTTGTTCCCTACAGTTGACCCTGCTCAGTTACATACTCATGTGAGTATCAAAATTCTAGTACTGCATGATATATATTTATCTAGTATAACACATGCAATCTCTTATCTATGTAGGGACATGCAATTCTAGTACTTGTGAGATTTGTGTTTTTTATGAAATATGTAGTCTCTATTATGTATGTGATGATTATATGATATATGTGATATATATGTGATATATCTTTTGTTTATTTGGATGGAATAGGAAAAACAATTAAAAGTGGTATACCGGTCACTTTGCCGAGTGTTACACTCGGCAAAGAGCCTCTTTAACGAGGGTCATGGTCATAGCACTCAGCAAGGAAGACACACCTGGGCTCTGATAAAGCCTCTTTGCCGAGTGCTGTGGCACTAGCACTCGGCAAAGAAGCAAGTTTTGTCGAGTGCCTCCTAGTGCACTTGGCAAAGAAACTGATAAAGGGGCCCGCTAGTGACCTCGTTGTTAAGTGCTAGTCTGGCGGACACTCGACAAAGAGGGAAACTCTTTGCCGAGTGTCACCTAACACGCTCGGCAAAGGGATACTATTTGCCGAGTGTCACCTAGTACACTCGAAAATGGATCCGTCGCCGTTACCCGCCGCCGTGACGGCGACTTTTCTTTGTCGAGTACATGGTGACACTCGGCAAAGTCTTTGTTGAGTGCCCGATAAAAAGTACTCGGCAAAGAAACCGTTGCTGATATACAGTTCGCCGAGCTCTATTTGCCAATTATTCGCCGAATGTGTTTCAGGCTTTGCTGAGTGCTTAAGACACTCGGCAAAGAGCCTATTTTTGGTAGTGCAGGTTCTGTAATTGTTAGCTAGCTAGTACTAGTAGTACTATATAGTATTTCTAACCATCGCACATGCATGATTAGACAATGATGTTTTACATATATGATTAATCGACATAAGATATTCACCATTTCTGCATGCAAACTAAATGGCACTAGAAATATATATATTAGATCGATTAATTTCAAATCATCAATACTAAATTTTCATTAGTACGTACGAGTACAGTTATGAAGGGTGAAATATAGGTGACCATGACAATGTCGTCCTAGCCAGCTAACAAGTCATGTAACAACAAATAGAGGTTTGACATATGAAAGAATCAAACAAACCGCCTGTGTGCAGCTTTCCCGGAATTCAAGTGGACGGTATGATCACGACCAAAAGGGTGTAGGCCAGTAAGCCCACTGATGTTGCTTATCGATCTACATGCATGGTTTCATGTGATGATTTATGAGAGGTTAGGTATAATAACGAACCTATACGTACGCACATGCCCTAAATATAAATATGTTTTCAAAGGCTTGTCATAGAGCCAACACATGGTTAATATGTGCTCACAGTGTTAAGTGTGATCAATGGTGAAAGACGAATAAAAAACTAGGTATGGCGGAATAAATTGAATCTGACAAAGTGGGAAAACAAAACATAAAAACAAAAACTCCAAAAAACCAAAAAAAGAAACTAAAGTGATAAGACAATTTCTTACCCAGTAGTTTGGATACCTATAGAAAAAATTTTGCTAAGGTGTGACATGCGCCTATTGCCCATAACATGTGCTCCATTCTGAGTTTTGCGCTGGAAAAAAAGCTCGAGGCTCACGAGTCGGCTCGAGCTTGGAGCGACTCGTGAGCCTCGAACGAGCCGAGCCTTTTTTTCGAGCTCGCCGAAGGAGCGAGCCGAGCCGAATAGGCTCACGAGCTATGCCAATTTAATTAATCTACAATAGCAATGAATATTGGATAATATGGATAATAGAGTCATTTCTTAGCTTTTTTTTGATGAATTTATGATATTTCATAATTTAGATTACTCATAATATTGAATGATAATTGTATATTCCATATTTTATATATTTTAAATTATTTTTTAATGCAATATTATTTATTAGAGTGTGGCTCGCGAGCCGAGCTAGCTCGCGAGCCAATTTCAAGCTAAGCCTCATTCTCGAGCTCGTGTAATGGACGAGCCGAGCCGAATTCGGCCCGACCCGTTTCTAGCCCTACCCCTACCTGAGTGTGTTAGTGATTGTTAAAGAGATGTTGTCTGAGTTTGAAGACTAACCACAACGTGAATGTGGTATGTGCAACATGTCTCTGGATTATGGTGCACAGCATGCGCGTACCACTATGGACTAGCACTATGTCATTTGACAACTTTAGGCATGGACTAGCACTATGTCATTTGACAACTTTAGGCAGGATAGAAATGTATTTAAAAAGTTAAGTTTGTGGGTCTACATGATATGCATAGGCATAAATATCCAAACAGGCTAGGTCTGTCGGGATGCCCATGGCCGCATGGTTTTAACTCGGCACGGGCATGATCTAGCAAGTTGGCCACAAGGCCAATATCGACCCAGCTCGATCACCGTGTTGTGCCTAGACCTTAGGTACGGCACAGCAGACCAGAGCGCTCGACATGATCCAGGTTTTTTAAATAAAAAATATTCAAATTATGTCTAAGTGTAGAGCATAAATAAAACACAATAACATGTGTTTCCAGCTAGCTATGTAGGTGTAAATGTGTGTTGAACTAACAATCATGGTTTAAATCCGCACTTATGCACATTTTAGCTTAATTATTTTACCATTTAAACATTTTAGGTTGTTATAGACCTGTCAGCCTCGTCGAACAATGGGACGGTTTGGCACTGTTAATGGTCTAGCGAGCCATGCTTGGATCTCGCTCGTGGTCTATGGGTCGGCACTACACGACCCCATTGGCCAATCCAGACTGGATCGGACTGGATCGGATCAAACCTAATTTGTGCCAGGCCTAGCTATGCTCGAGCCAGGTTAGTCTATCCTGCACGTTTAGACATATATAGTGCACCGGGCTCTCGCGCAATTAACTCTTCATAAAATGTAGTCTATACTCAAACACTAAATATATACCTACTTTATATGAACTAAAGCCTCGAGACTGACATGATATACTTCAAAACCAAGAGACATGTGTCACGTACCACTAAAAGAATGATAAATGCAGGCACTTTATGATATTTTCTACTAAATAACTCAATTAGATCGCTATTGAATAATAATAAAAAAACAACAACAACACGAATGATCAATGGATGCAACATTTATATGCCAGAACGTGACCGATCAAATCGCATATTCAATAAAAATAAACAAAAGGGGAGCACTTTATATTAGTATACTATTGCGTACAGATTTATGGAGTGGATCATGCATGTCTTAGCCCCATGAGGCATCATTATGAAGGGACATAGCTACAGACATGAGTGTGGCTGCTTTTGCTATGGCAGCAAGTGCAGGTGCACGTTAAACTAGTTAACGGGCTGCATGCTGCCCCCCCGATTGATCATGGGTGCTTTACAGCCATTATCGCACAATTACATAAGACCCTGCATATAGTTTATGGACCTCCCGGATGGACCATGCCGGGATAAACAATGCTGCAAATGATGCAAGATGCAGCAGCTGCCCCAATTTCCTATGCACGTTTCTTGCCATAGACAGATTGGCACCAGACCAGAGCATCCAGCAACATGTACTTAAAATTCAGTGGGAGGGTCAGAGAGTTTCGTTCAGTGCTGACAGTATACGTGCATGCCATTCGTTGTGACGACGACTGTGAGAGCTACCTGCTAGCTTTGCTTTGCTTCCTTGCTCGGATTGAGTGGATCGAGATGGGGAGGGTGCACCCTTGCTGCTCCGAGGAGAAGAAGGTGAGGAAGGGGCTGTGGTCGCCGGAGGAGGACGAGAGGCTCGCCTCCCACATCGCCCGCTTCGGCGTCAGCTGCTGGAGCTCCATCCCCGAACTCGCAGGTGATGAACATATGCATGCATTCTTGACGTTATTGCAAATTTGCAATGCCGTCACCACTGAGACCTGTTTGCTCATAGTAGTAATGGATGGGATCGGACGGAGTGAGTGAACTGGTTGTAGCTGTGTTTGCAGGCTTGCAGAGGTGCGGCAAGAGCTGCCGGCTGCGGTGGATGAACTACCTGCGCCCGGACCTCAAGCGGGGCCGCTTCTCTCAGCAAGAAGAGGACCTCATCATAGCTCTTCACAAAGCACTTGGCAACAGGTAACTGACCTCCGCTCTGCTCGACAGAGCAGATGTGCCGCCACCGCCATTGCCTCAGCTTAATTACGCATGACCATCTCATAGTAACCCGACCAACCCGGCCGTCGTCGTCGATTGTGAACTAATTTGATGGTCATTATCTGTATTAGCTGGTCCCAAATCGCGGCGAGGCTGCCGGGGAGGTCAGACAACGAGATCAAGAACTTCTGGAACGCGCGGCTGCGCAAGAAGATCCGGCAGAAGGAGGCCTCGTCGTCGGCGTCTTCCACAGCCTGGAGCAAAGAACCCGCCGCGAGACGCAACCGACCGAACAGCACCGAAAACGACGACGACCGGATAAAGCCGGCGCCGCCGCCGGTGTTCACCCCCTACCCCTTCGTCCCGCCGTCTCCTCGGGACCATGTAGCCGCGGCCGCTTCCGGCGCAAGCAGCTGCGACGACTATTCCTCCGCTGCCGGCAGTTTCGTCGCCGACCCAGCCGCGGCGGCGGCATGTGCCGCTGTTCATGTAGGGTACGCCACTGACCGGAGTGCCGCGGCCGCCGAGTCGGGGGTTACGCCGACGCCGCCGTCGCTGACGACGAGCACGAGCGCGTGCACTGACGACGCGCGGGGCAGCTGCGACGACGGCTTCTTACGGGCGATGGTCGACGACCCCAGCTTCCTGTTCGGGGATTTCTACCTCGACGGCGATGGCGGTCACCATGGGCAGATCATGAGCTTCTGGGAAAGCCATGCGTTCAGTTGATTTGTTTCTTTTTCGGTGGTATTTGGGCTACACAATTTTTTTACGACTTCACTTCATTGTTGTGTAAGCGTATGCATGCGGAATCAAATGTGAAAGTTCAAATGGAATAAATAAAAGATACGAACTGTAACTTTTGTGTTTCCAAGTTTTGCAAAGAAAAATGGCAATTGATTTCAGTTCTATGAGGATGCCTGTCTGGATGGGTTCTATATATATAACATTGTGAGACGCAAATTCATATCAATAGCAGAAGCTACGAATGCTTTTCCTCCTAACTTTTTCTGACGGAGACAGTTATTTGAAGCTAATTTGGTTGATTGGCTTTCTCTATTATCACACATCCAAGGTATGGAGTTGTCCCAAGACTAAGATACCTCTATTGTGGAACCTTTCACAAAATGGTAGATTCTCAGTTAAATCGGTTAAATGTGGAACCTTTCATATAATGCTCAGAAATATCCCTAATGTCAATAAAGAGCTCCGGAAGCTAAATGGCCCCTGAAATTTAAAATTTTTCTATGGTATTTGTGAAAGGGTGTAATTCTCACAAAATATAATTTAACTAAATGAATTTGGTAAGGAAGCTTAACATGTAACTCTTATCACAAGGAGAAGACCATTAACCATCTTTTCTTCGAGTGACGGTTAACCCGATCAGCTTGGAGTGTGTTACACAGTATTGTTTTCAAAGAGCACGGAATTTAATCAATAACAATACTACTAGAAATGTTGGTGGAGAATAATGCAAGAGGGCTTAGATAAGAAGAGGAGAAACACAAGTTCTTTCTTGCAAGGAGTTGCTTCTCTAAATGTGAATGTAACTTGAAGCAACTCAAAATAATATTAGCAAAGAGTAGCGCAAGAGAACTTGGAAAGGGAGAGAACAAACAAATCACAAGCAATAAATACAAAGGACACGGGTGATTTGTTTTACCGAGGTTCGGCCCTCGAAGGCCTAGTCCCCATTGAGGAGTCCACTAAGGACGGGTCTCTTTCAACCCTTTCCCTCTCTCCACCGATCACCAAGACCGGTGAGCTCTTCTTCTTCTCAAAGATCTCTTAAGACCCCGCAAGGATCACCACACACTAGGTGTCTCTTGCTAACTTTACAAGCCTCCAAAACTTTAGAGGAAGTTCAATGGGAGTCAAAACTCCACGCACAAATGAACACAAGATGTAGATCACACTTTTCTCTCGATGAGTCTCACAAGGCACTATTGCTAAACTCACTCGAGAAGCTTTCTTTTGCTTGCTCTTTCTTTTGTGGCACTTGTGTAGGTTGAAGTGGTCTAAATCTTATGTATAGGATGGATCAATGAATAGAGGTGGTTGGGAGGGCTTGGATATGTCAACTATTTGACTTGGAATGTTGCTTGGGCTCCCTCACCTTAAAGTGGCCGGTTGGGGTGGTATTTATAGCCACCAACCAAATTGTAGCCGTTGGAGAAGGCTGCTGGCGATGGGCGCACCGGACAGCCCGGTGCACCACTGGTAGGGGTGGTAACGGGCCATTTAATTTAGCCTAGCAAATTTAAGGATCGAATCAAGTTAGGGCCGGATCATAAAACAATACAATTTTGAACTAACAAAATTAAGGGCCTTGTTGGTTTGTGAAGCAAGTATTAGGGCCATGATCCATTACCACCCCTAGCCACCAGATAGTGTCCGGTGCGCCGCCACGTCACCCTATTGTTAGGGTTTGGAGCTGGTCGACCGTTGGAGGCTTTGTCCTCATGCGGCACCGGACAGTCTGGTGCCCCTTTGACCTTCTGCTCTGACTTCTACCGCATTACTGTGTTGCACTGTTCATCCGTCAGAGACGACCGTTGCGCGCAGATACCGTTGCTCCACTGGTGCACCGGATAGTCCGGTGGCACACCGGACAGTCCTGTGAATTATAGCGGAGTTGCGCCTGGTAAACCCGAAGCTGAAGAGTTTGAGTTGATTCACCCTGGTGCACCGGACACTGTCTGGTAGTGCACCGGACATTGTTCAGTGGCATACCGGACAGTCCGGTGCGCCAGACCAGGGAACACTTTGGTTTCTTTTTGCTCCTTTCTTTTGAACCCTAACTTGTTCTTTTTATTGGTTTGTGTTGAACCTTTGGCACCTGTAGATCATGTAATCTAGAGCAAACTATTTAGTCCAATTATTTGTGTTGGACAATTCAACCATCAAAATCATTTAGGAAAAGGTTTGACCCTATTTCCCTTTCAATCTCCCCCTTTTTGGTGATAGATGCCAACACAAACCAAAGCAGATATATAAGTACAGAATTGAACTAGTTTGCATAATGTAAGTGTAAAGGTTGCTTGGAATTAAACCAATTTATATTTTCATAAGATATGCATGGATTGCTTTCTTTCTTTTAACATTTTGGACCACGCTTGCACCACTTGTTTTGTTTTTGCAAATGTTTTTGGAAATTCTTTTTTCAAAGTCTTTTTGCAAATAGTCAAAGGTACATGAATAAGATTTCGAGAATCATTTTTAAAATTTGAAATTTTCTCCCTCTGTTTCAAATGCTTTTCCTTTGACTAAACAAAACTTCCCCTTAATGAAATTCTCCTCTTAGTGTTCAATAGGGTTTTACAAATTGAAAGAAGATCAAATATTTTAAATAGCAATTTTGAAAAACTCCTCCTTAAGATATATATCAAATGAGATAGAATTTCTTAGAGGAATACTTCTTTCAAAGATACCAATTGAAGAACATTTAAAAACTTAAACTTGTTTCGAAATTTTTTTGAAATTGGCATGGTGGTGCGGTCCTTTTGCTTTGGGCTAATACTTTCTCCCCCTTTGGCATTAATCGCCAAAAACAAAGTCTTTAGAGCCCTTTTTACTTTCTCCCCCATTGATACAAGTAAATATGAGTGAAAGATTATACCAATTTTGAGAGATGGCGGAATATTAGCAAAGGATAGATAATACCGATGGTGTAGAGTGGAAGCGATGTCTTTGCCGAATACTCCATTTCCCTTTCAATCTAAGACTTAATACACAAGATACTCATGGAAACATATTTAGTCTTAGCCTTGGCACAAGAGAGATAGGAAATATGCAAATGTACCAAAGGAAAGAGACATGGTTAAAAGGAAATCTCAATTAAGCTTAGACATTTCTATATAATATAGATTGCTCCCCCTAAATATGTGCCTTGAGAGGAATACATATTTTGGCCTTAAATGCCAAGTGCACATAATTAGGTTAATGAGAACATATCTATATCATAGAAAAGGTGAAGTGCAATGTGTCATAATAAAAGTGTGATGCTCACAACAGACTATGCACTTATGAAAGCATGTTGGAAACATTTTAAGCAATTACCCTTAAGGATTTCAAAGAGACTTAAGGACCCTCCATCTTTGAAACAAAGGTAGCTTATCCTCGTTACAAGGTTAAGCTTTAAGCTCTTTGACAATTGAGAGCACCTAGAGGGGGGTGAATAGGTGATCCTATAAAACTTAAAACTTAATGCCACAAAACTTGGTTAGATGTTAGCACAATAAAGCCAAGTGGCTAGAGAGGAGTCTCAGCAAAACACAATAACCATAAAGGGATCAACACAGAGATGGCACAGTGGTTTATCCCGTGGTTCGGCCAAGTCCAACGCTTGCCTACTCCACGTTGTGGCGTCCCAACGGACGAAGGTTGCAATCAACCCCTCTCAAGCGGTCCAAAGACCCACTTGAATACCACGGTGTTTCGCTTTGCTTTACTATATCCCGCTTGCGAGAAATCTCCACAACTTGGAGTCTCTCGCCCTTACACTTTGATGTTCACAAAGAAGCACGGAGTAAGGGAGGGATGAGCAACGCACACAAGACACAAAAATCATAGCAAATACGCACACACAAGACCCAGACTTGAGCTCAAAAGAATATCACGAGGTTCTCACTAGAACGGAGCTCAAATCACTACGAATGTCGAACAAGTGCGCAAGAGTGAAGTGTGAGTGATCAACAATGCTCAAAGGTTGCTTGGTGTGCTCCTCCATGCGCCTAGGGGTCCCTTTTATAGCCCCAAGACAGCTAGGAGCCGTTGAGAGCATTCCAGGAAAGCAATTCTTGCTTTCTGTCGACTGGCGCACCGGACAGTCCGGTGCACCACCGGATACTGTCCAGTGTGGATTTCTTTCCTGATTTGGCGAAGCCGACCGTTGTAGATTCAGAGCCATTGGCACACTGGACACTGTCCGGTGCACATCGGACAGTCCGGTGCCCCCTTCTAGCCGTTGGCTCGGCCACGTGTCCCGCGCGGATCGCGCGGCCGACCGTTGGCCCGGCCGGCCGTTGGTTCACCGGACAGTCCGGTGCACCACCGGACAGTCCGGTGAATTATAGCCGTACGCCGTTAATCATCTCCCGAGAGCGACGAGTTCGCCTGTGAACGGTTCACCGGACAGTCCGGTGCACCACCGGACAGTCCGGTAATTTATAGCCGTACACCGCCGTCGAAGTCTCGAGAGTAGCAAGTTCGCCAGAGCCAGCCTGGCGCACCGGTGTCCGGTGCACCACCGGACAGTCCGGTGCACCCAGACTGAGCAGACTTTGGCTGAACAAAGCCATCTTTTTTTCTATTTGATTTCTCCTGTTTCCAGCACTTAGACACAATACATTAGTTCTCAAAACAATGTACTAAGTCTAGAAACATACCTTTTGACTTGATTTGCATTTTGTCCATCAATTAGCATAGATTTACACTTAAGCACTTGTGTTGGCACTCAATCACCAAAATACTTAGAAATGGCCCAAGGGCACATTTCCCTTTCAATCTCCCCATTTTTGGTGATTTATGCCAACACAACAAAAAGCAACTAAAAGAAGTGCAACATCAATACAAATGAGAACTCAAAATTGTTTTGATTCAAATTTGGCATATATGGATCACTCTTTGCCACCACTTGGTTTTGTTTTTGCAAATCAACCTCAAACTCCTATCTCTAGTTCAAACGCAATTGTAGAGACATAAAGAGAGTTGTTCCAAGAGAAATTGATCAAAGATTTCAAAAACTCCCCCTTTTCCCATAATCAACATTCTCCCCACAAGAGGCCAACTTTTGACAAGAGAGACAATAAGAGAGTTTTGACAAACCAAAAGCTCTATTCTACTATTTTCAAAATTTCTCAAGTGGTAGCTGATCCATTTCTTGCTTTGGCCCTTATTTTCTCCCTCTTTGGCATCAAGCACCAAAACGGGATCAATCTTGGCCCTTTAACCCCATTGCCTCACCAAAATCTTCAAATAAGAGTACAAAAGCAATAAGGATATTGGGATGAACTTAGAATAAGTTACCCTCTCATCGGAGTGCAGTGGAAGTGTTTCATGGTCCAAGTCCACCTTTTCCCTTTCAAACCTCCTTTTGAGACTAAATTAAGAAAACTCAAGCACATGGTTAGTCTCAAAGGGTCAAGTTGTAGCACGTCTCCCCCTAAACATGTGCATTACTTGCAAATGGACTTGTGAGGTCCGGGGAGTGCTTGTACAACTTGAGCACCATAATTAAACAACAAAATGCATAAGAAACATGATCAAGGCATAAACACATGTATGCTATAAATCAATCCAAGTTCCGCGAATCTAAGACATTTAGCTCACTACGCAGCGTGCAAAAGGTCTTCTCATCTAGAGGCTTGGTAAAGATATCGGCTAGCTGGTTCTCGGTGCTAACATGAAACACTACGATATCCCCCTTTTGCTGGTGGTCTCTCAGAAAGTGATGCCGGATATCTATGTGCTTTATGCGGCTGTGCTCAACAGGATTTTCCGCTATGCGGATAGCACTCTCATTGTCACATAGGAGTGAGACTTTGCTCAGATTGTAGCCAAAGTCCCGGAGGGTTTGCCTCATCCAAAGTAGTTGTGCGCAACACTGTCCTGCGGCAACGTACTCGGCCTCAGCGGTGGATAGGGCAACGGAAGTTTGTTTCTTAGAGTTCCATGACACCAGGGACCTTCCTAAGAATTGGCACGTCCCCGATGTACTCTTCCTATCGACCTTACATCCAGCATAGTCGGAATCTGAGTATCCAATCAAATCAAAGGTAGATCCCTTTGGATACCAGATCCCGAAGCAAGGCGTAGCGACTAAATATCTAAGAATTCGCTTCACGGCCATAAGGTGACACTCCCTTGGATCAGATTGAAATCTAGCACACATGCATACGCTAAGCATAATATCTGGTCTACTAGCACATAAATAAAGTAAAGACCCTATCATTGACCGGTATGCCTTTTGATCAACGGACTTACCTCCTTTGTTGAGGTCGGTGTGTCCGTCGGTTCCCATTGGAGTCTTTGCGGGCTTGGCGTCCTTCATCCCAAACCGCTTTAGCAAGTCTTGCGTATACTTCGTTTGGGAGATGAAGGTGCCGTCCTTGAGTTGCTTCACTTGGAACCTAAGGAAGTAGTTCAACTCGCCCATCATCGACATCTCAAACTTTTGAGTCATCACCCTGCTAAACTCTTCACAAGACTTTTGGTTAGTAGAACCAAATATTATGTCATCGACATAAATTTGGCACACAAATAAGTCACCATCACAAGTCTTAGTGAATAAAGTTGGATCGGCTTTCCCAACCTTGAATGCATTAGCAATTAAAAAGTCTCTAAGGCATTCATACCATGCTCTTGGGGCTTGCTTAAGTCCATAGAGCGCCTTAGAGAGCTTACACACGTGGTCGGGGAATCGTTCATCCTCGAAGCCAGGGGGTTGCTCCACGTACACCTCCTCCTTGATTGGCCCGTTGAGGAAAGCGCTCTTCACATCCATTTAGAACAACCTGAAAGAATGGTTAGCGGCATATGCTAGCAATATACGAATAGACTCTAGCCTAGCCACAGGAGCAAAAGTCTCCTCAAAGTCCAAACCTGTGACTTGGGCATAACCTTTTGCCACAAGTCGAGCCTTGTTCCTCGTCACCACCCCGTGCTCGTCCTGTTTGTTGCGAAACACCCACTTGGTTCCCACAACATTTTGCTTGGGACGCGGCACACTACAGGAAACGTCTAAATTTTCGTGGGCCGAGATATTTTCGTCGGCCGGCCCACGAAAATACTGACGTTATTTTCGTCGGTCCCCAGGCCGACGAAAATAATGCGTATTTTCGTGGGCCCATCAATATGTTCGTCGGCAGGCCCACGAAAATACAGAAACGTATTTTCATCGGTCACTAGGCCGACGAAAATAACGCGTATTTTCGTGGGCCGAGGCCAAACCGACGAAAATACGTCATTAACCGTCCTCTATTTTCGTCGGCCTAGTGAGGTCGACGAAAATAGAGGCCCAACATCGTCGTCCTCGGCCTCGCTCGTTTCAATCGTGCGTCACTCGTTTCAATCCGTCGTCGCCTCGCCGCGCCACCGCCCCACGCCCGCCCTCCCCTCGCCGCACCACCGCACGCCGCCGCCTCGCGCGCTAAGGGAGCCTGCGCGCGCGTGCCCTCATAGCAGCGCCGCCGCGGGGCCACGCCGCCGCCGAGCCCACGCCGGCCCGCCCCTGCACGCCGCCACGCCGCCGAGCCCCACACTGCCGAGGCCCACGCCCCCACGCTTGCCCCTGCACGCCGTGCCCCTAGCTCCTACACGCCGCGCCCCTCGCCCGTGCACGCCTGCCGAGCCCCACGCCCGCCCCGCCGAGCCCCACACCGCCCCACGCCGCTGCCCGCACGCCCGTCGTCCGAGGCACCCCGCCCGTCCCTCGCCGCGCCGTCGTCCCGCCCGAGGCGCGCTGCACCGCATCGCGACGGCCTCCCTACGCCGTGCCGCCGCCCACACGCCCGCCTGCTCCGTCGCGAAGGTCTCCCAGCTGCGCCGTCGCCCGCCTCGACTCGCCCGCATTTTCGCCATCAGGCAAGTATAATTGACGAGGCTCCGAGGTCATTAATTTATATTAGTCATCTTGTCGTGTTGTGATTAGTTTAACTGTTTATTGCTTTAATTCAAATTCATATTTGTCTCCGAGTTATGTTTTAATGTTTAGAGTTTAGTTTTAATCGTTAACCGTAGCGAACCGTATACGTCACCCATTCGGGAACGGCGAACGTCACATTAGCTTGTGAGGTTCGCCGCTCCGGAATTGTCCACGTATTTTGGACAGCCTGAGAGTGTAGGCCGATGCTTGTGATTTGTGATATGTGCCTTACGATTTACGCGGAATTTCGGTTGTGTAACTCAGTTGTTCTCCAACACACCATGTTCAGCCGGGATTTGTGATAATGGCATGGCATGCTTGTCTGAAGCAAGGAGAAAATGATAGGTTTCAAGGCTACGAGGAGGACCACAACTGGACCCATATTTCATCAATATGGGAGCTTCCGTATGCAAAAGCCTTGATTATGCCGCACAACATAGACTTGATGCACCAAGAGCGTAACGTTGCTGAAAGCATCATAAGCACATTTTTCGATGTGACTGATAAAACGAAAGATAATATGAAGGCAAGAAAAGACATGGCTGAAATTTGTAAGAGACCGATGCTCGAGTTGAAAGTAAGCGATAAAGGGCATGAGAGTAGGCCGCGAGCTGATTACTGCCTCAAGCCAGATGAAAGGAAAGAAATATTTAAGTGGTTGAAGAATCTGAAATTTCCAGATCGATATGCGGCAAATCTGAAACGGGCAGTCAATCTGAAGACCGGTAAATTGATCGGTTTGAAAAGCCATGACTACCATATTATTATGGAGAGGCTGATGCCCGTGATGTTTCGAGGCTATTTTAAGGATGAGCTTTGGAGCATATTTGCAGAGCTGAGTTACTTCTATAGGGAAGTATGCGCAAAGACGGTATCGAAGAGGTTGATGCAGAAATTTGAGAAAGAAATTCCAATTCTTATTTGTAAATTTGAAAAGGTTTTCCCGCCAGGATTCTTCAATGTGATGCAACATCTAATTGTGCATTTGCCTTGGGAAGCTTTGGTAGGCGGACCAGTGCAATTCAGGTGGATGTATCCTATAGAAAGGGCATTGAAAAAGCCCAGGGCGTCTGTTCGCAACAAGGCTAGAGTCGAAGGGTGTATTGCGGAGGCTTTTGCCCTTAAGGAGATATCTCAATTCTCAACCAGGTATTTCGCTCGAGCCAACAATGTGTTTGCTCCTTCAGTGCGACTTCATGTCGAAAATGAATCGCCCCAAAGCACCCTTCAAATTTTTGCGAATCCGAGTAAAGCAGTTGGAAAAGGGAGTGTACGTCACATTGAAGGATCAGATTTGAACACGCTAATGCTATATATGTATAGCAATATTGACAGCACACAGGAGGCGTTCGAGTAAGTTTTCCTCATAGTTACTTCCATTTTCTCATCTCATAATTTCTATAGTGTGTAATCTCTATGTTTCTAATATGTCCAGCATGTTTGATGAAGAATGTTGGAAATCTACTAGTAAACCTACGGCCATCTAATTAGAAAATCTTCGACGTGATGGGTTGAAAGGTGGACCAAACTTCGTGCAGTGGTTTCATAATTATGTTAGTAATTGTCGTTCTCTCATTGTCCATACTTAGGGCCTATTTGGTTTGTGGCTAAATGTGCCACACTTTGCCTAAGGTTAGTCGTTCGAATTGAATAACTAACCTTAGCCACAAAAGTTAGGCAAAGTGTGGCAACTGAGGTAGTGAACCAAACATGCCTTTAATCTTTGAATTTTGGACTTCGAAGATATAATGCATATACTAATTCCTTGTATAGGTTTCCAAAAACTCTGTGCACCCGGACTTGCAGCAAATGGCACATACCTCTGTGTCCGTCCGGAACTATACTCGCTATGATGTAAATGGATATCGCTTCCGAACCGCGAAATTGGAGAAGAGTCAACCATTGGCAGCCACCACCAATAGTGGTGTGTTGGCAAGTTCATATGTTGACGATGACAAAGTAGTGGACTATTACGGTGTTCTTCAAAACATTGTAGAGTTGATTTTCGATGGCCCCAAGGAACTTAAAGTCGTGTTTTTCGAGTGCGACTGGTTTGATGCTCATAGTGGGACTCGTGTCGACAAGTATGGTAATGTCGAGGTGAAGCATAGCTCTAGGATTCCGAGCAGTATGAGCGATGTTGTCCTTGCAAATCAGGCAAAACAGGTGTACTACCTGCCATATCCTCACCCAAGCCTTAGGGCTTGGTGGGTTGCAATCAAAGTCAACCCACAAGTCATCGCTCCAGAGAGTGCTGACTACGTGAATACGAGCAGGGACAACGATGATGCTATTTTTCAACCAGAAGCGGCGTCGAATCAAGACATAGCTCACCGATTCCATGTGACCAATGGAGAAGGCCTTGAAAATCTCTATTGCAATTCAAGCGACTTAATTGAAGAACCTAGGTCAAAGCACAAACGACCTGTCGTCGTTAGAAGATCAGTAAGGATCCAACGAAATCAAGAGCGTATGAATAAACAACGAGCCGAAGAAGCATCATCAGATGCGGATGACTTTTGATTAGTATGTTTCTTTTATTTAATCAATTAAGCTATGTATTCCAATTTTCACATTATTAATTTTCATATTATTTGTTTCATATACTGTGGTTTGACATTAATTTATCTACAGTTGAACATGTTCAAGCATAGGAGATCGAGGAGGAGTGGGGGCAACACGGCCAGCGAGGACAGCTCGGGCAGTGGGCTTTTTCAGGGCACCTCACAGAGCCGACAGAGGCAGCAGCAACTTCTCGACTGTCTAGATGAAGTGCATGGTGAGGAGGGTGAGCAGGAGGCTCCTCAGCAGGATGCTCATGTGCAGGGTGAGGAGGGTGAGCAAGATGAGGAGGGTGAGCAAGATGAGGAGGTTGACCCTATGGGGGCAGGCAGCGCGGGCGACGCGTCAGATGGTTCTACATCCTTCAGGTATTATTATGCATATTAGTTTAATTGATATTAGTTTTAAATCATTTCATCATATTTAATTTACTTGTATACTTAGGTATAAGAAGAGCAATGCGCTTGGTCCGAGGCCTGCTGAGAGGAGGCTCATCCGGCCGCATGGAGAATGGTGGGGCTTATTTCTGTTGTGTTAATTTTTTAATATGAACGTGATTGCACTGGTTTACTTGTTTTATTAATGTTTGTAGGTCATGGGAAGACTTGACTTGGGACGGTACAGGCAGACGTCCCAAGGTGAACGCGGTGTTGGGTAGCCTCTGTCGCTTCTACTACCCTGGCATGGTGGAGCTCAATGGCGAGAGGTTCGCGGCTATGCAGTGGGCCGACTAGGGTCTGAAGGACTATGTCCAGCCAGGGGAAAGCAGTAGCGGAGGGGGAAGTTCAGAACAAAAACCAAGGACTTGTCAGGTGGCTGTGTGGGACGAGTTCTGGGTGAGTTTACTTTCGTATATAAGCAATTCACTGCATTATTGCTTCTCCTAATCTTACTTTAACTTAACTTCTCCATTGATATGTAGGGGAGGTTCCAATTGCCGGATGACATCGAGGCGGATCAGGCTCAGTGGGCACGTGTGAAGAGACACTTTCGGAAGTGCGCTGATAAGGTCATCAAGGATGCCATGTACAATGCTCGCATCGCGGCCGTCAACTACTACTACAAGATAAAGGGGCAGAAAATGAGCAAAGCATTAGGGGCCAATGAGATCTACCTCACAGAGGAGCAGTACTTGGAGAGCATTGTGGATTGGCTGGCGAAGGACATGGAAGCCTGGAGGTGGTTGGCTAAGAGATGGGCGTCGCCTGAGTGGATTGCAGAGTCCAACAAGCACCGTGCCAACCGTGGCACTGAAGGACCGGGGCACAGGTACGGCGCCGATGGACACCTTGGTACCGCACGCCGCATGGTAAGTGTATAAATCAAACTTGTATGTTACATCTATTACAATTCTATGGTTTAACTCTTCTTTTTCATGCAGGAAGCTAAAAGTGGAGTTGCTCCAAGTTTTATGGAGGTTTACGTCTGTGGTCACCGTGGCCCTGATCCAGCGAACCCTGATGAGCTATGCAGCGAGGCGGCAAGGGAGAAAATGGTAAACAAGTTTGTATTTACGAATTAAATTGCATGTTTTGTGTCTAACTCCAACTCTAACTTTCTTTGCAGAATGCATATGGGGAGGAAATGACTCAACGCCATGGGCCTGATTTTGACTGGATGCATTCAGACTTAGATGCCTCGGCGTTGTACCACAGTGGTGGGGGTAGAAAGCATGGCAGGTGAGGTGGTTGTCTTTGATTCGACAATTTCATTAACAAGAATGTGTCCACTTAATGGCTCAACTATGTGTATCATGCAGGTTTGCCTTTGGCACCGGCGTTGTGGAGTACAACAGGACCATAGGTCAAGGGAAGGCATCGTCTTCGGCAGGGAGTTCTCGCTCCTCCAAGTCTGCTCGAGAGGCTCAGCTGGAGGAAGAGACTCGGGCAGCACAAGAGCAGGCTCGAGCAGCACAGGAGCAGGCTCGAGCAGCGCATGAGCAGGTCGGACAGCTGACGCAGTATATGACTTCTTATTTTCAGGTAATTCGTCTATCTCATCACGTGTCATTGAATTCAAAGTATAGTGTTGCGATTCTAACGTTTCATCCATTTGCAGGAAATGACTACTCGACTCGGCCCTGATATGAACTTGCCCGCTTTTCGCCCTCCCCAGGTAACACTATCTGAACACTTCAATTCCATAGCAACTCTTTTTTTATTATCAAAAATGGATCGCAGGCACAAGGATGGGGACAATGGCCAGGACAAGCTCCAGCGTCGCAGCCATAGTGGACCGGTGTTGGGTGGACGCAGGCACCTCCAGGCACTTGGACGCCTCCACCACCCCAAGGATCGCAGCCATTTCAAGCGTGGATGGCACTGCCACCGACGGGGTGGGTGCCACCACCTCAGGGGTGGCCAGCACAACAGTACCCGTGGATGCATGCACAACCTCCTTATCACCATGGATCACAGGTGACGTTCCATGTTTAGTTTTATGCAAATAGTGACCAAACATAGCCAGTATAGGTATAGGGATAGCAAAACACAGCCTTATTTGAATGATTGATGAATTGCAGGGTTCAGCGTCACATGCTCAGGAGGGTGCTGTCAACGTCCACGACTTCCTCGTCCATGGTTCTGGAGGGAGTGCCCACCTTCCTGGTGGTGGAGGAGGGAGTGGCCAAAACTCCCACAGCCCGCAGGACTGATTAGTGAGTAGTGAGTTTGTTTGAAACTATGGACTTATGGTATTGAAACTATGTATGGACTATGGACTTATGGACTATGGACTTATGGACTATGGACTATGGACTATTTATGTATATGTGAATGTGTTTTGTGATATGTATATGTCAATGTGTTTTGTGATATGTATATGTGAATGTGTTTTGTGAATTATGTATTTTGATTGTGAATCTGTATATATGTGAATTGTGATATTGTGTATTTTGCTGTGAATTATTAATAGGTGCAGAAAAATCTGTTTTGGGGGGGGGGACCATCAATTTTCGTCGGCCTCGGTGGTGGCCGACGAAAATATCCTGGGAACATATTTTCGTCGGCCATCAGCGGGCCGACGAAAATATCGGGCATGTATTTTCGTCGGCCCCAGCCTGGGCACGTATTTTCGTCGGCTTTCCCAAGGCCGACGAAAATAGTCAGTCGACCAATTATTTTCGTCGGCCCTGGGAAAGCCGACGAAAATAGGTATTTTTCGTCGGTACCGACGGAAATAGGTGCCTATTTTCGTCGAACTTATTTTCGGCGGCTATTTTCGTCGGTCTGCCGACGAAAATAGTCGGTTTAGGCTTATTTTCGTGGGCTTTTGGCCCACGAAAATTTCGGTGTTTCCTGTAGTGGCACTAGTGTCCAAACTTCATTTCTCTTGAAATTATTGAGCTCTTCCTGCATGGCCAACACCCAGTCCGGATCTAGCAAGGCCTCTTCTACCCTGAAAGGCTCAATAGAAGAGACAAAGGAGTAATGCTCACAAAAATTAACTAATCTTGAACGAGTAGTTACTCCCTTGCTAATGTCACCCAATATTTGGTCGACGGGATGATTCCTTTGAATCGTCGCTCGAACTTGGGTTGGAGGGGCCTGAGGTGCTTCTTCTTCTTCAACTTGGACATCCTATGCTCCCCCTTGATCACATGCTTCCTCTTGATGAACCTGTTCATCGTCTTGAGTTGGGGGATGCACCATTGTTGAGGAAGAAGGTTGATCTTGCTCCTCGAGTTCCTGTGGTCGCACATCGCCAATCGCCATGGTGCGTATTGCGACCGCTGGAACATCTCCTTCATCTACATCATCAAGATCAACAACTTGCTCTCTTGGAGAGCCATTAGTCTCATCAAATACAACATCGCTAGAGACTTCAACCAAACCCGATGATTTGTTGAAGACTCTATACGCCTTTGTATTTGAGTCATAACCTAACAAAAACCCTTCTACAGCTTTGGGAGCAAACTTTGAATTTCTACCTTTCTTCACTAGAATATAGCATTTGCTCCCAAATACATGAAAGTAAGACACATTGGGTTTGTTACCGGTTAGAAGCTCATACGAAGTCTTTGTAGGAAACGGATGACGCCTAAGAGGGGGGTGAATTAGGACTTCTAAAACTTTTACTAAACTAGGCCACAATCAAATTCCTAGAGCAAAACCTATGCCAATAATCAAACTAGAATGTGCAAACTAGGTTTAGTCTAAGTGTTGCTATCTCTACCGCAAAGGCTAAGTTTCAATCTACACTAGATAAGTATGAATATAAGATTGAAACTTAAATGCTTAATATAAATGCGGAAACTTAAAGAGCAAAGTAGAGATGCAAACTCTCGTGGATGACGCCGGTATTTTTACCGAGGTATCCGGAACCACGCAAGGTTCTGACTAATCCTCGTTGGTGCCCCTACGCAAAGGGAAGCCCACGCGAGGGCCAAGCACCACGGTCGAGTAACTCCGAAGAGAGTCGCGGGCCTTCTCCACGCGCAAGTGGTGCTCCACTTCCGGCTCCTCTCGGACGCTCCCCGCCGTCTCCACTATCGAGCTTCCGGCCAAAACGCTGCGGGCCTCGTTCCCTCCGGTACATGGTGGCGGCCGTGACACAAACACGGTTGTCACGGTCTCGCAAGACTCGCCCCACTTGGTACAATTACAACGACTCACGCAAGAGCCGAGGGGTTGTGTGGTTTTTCTAAACTCACTCAACTAACTAGGATTCACCTTGAGCAAGCGCTAAAGCGGTCTAACTAACCTAAGCACTTCGCAAAGCACCTACGCTAATCACCGAGTGATTCTATTAAGCACTTGGGTGTTTGAGCTCTTGGAAATGTGCACTATGTGCCTTGGTATGTTGCTTGGGCTCTCACACTTGAGAATGGCCGGTTGGGGTGGTATTTATAGCCTCCACACCCCAAACTAGCCGTTGGACAGAAAGCAGCAGTTTTCTGTCGTCGGGTGCACCGGACAGTCCGGTGTACCACCGAATAGTGCACTGTAGCCTGTCCGATGCGCCTATCCGTTGCTCTGACAGAGCAGTCGACCGTTGGCGCGCGCAGGCTTTTCACACCGGACAGTCCGGTGTGCCACCGGACAGTCTGGTGGTCTTTTCTCCGAGTGCCACCTGGAACTAGCCGTTGGAGCTAGAGTTCCCTGGTGCACCGGACAGTCCGGCGTGTGGGCACCGGACAGTCCGGTGTGCCACCGGACAGTCCGGTGCGCCTTCGCACAGACAGTCCGTATCAGCACACTTGGACTTTTCTTGGATCTTCTTAATGTCTTCTTTTGAGGTGTTGCTTTCCTCAATTCCTTATTCCAAGCAAATCTTGCATCCTGTGAACTACAATCATAAACACTAGAAAACTTATTAGTTCACGGATTGTGTTGTTCATCAAACACCAAAACTCAATTAGCCAAATGGTGTGGGGTCCATTTTCCTTACAATCTCCCCCTTTTTGGTGATTGATGACAACACAACCAAAGCAAGCAAATAATACAAGTATTTGAATGAAAATATGCAATCTACTTGCTAGGATGCATGTTTGTCCCCACAATGTGATATTATGGACTTAAGCCTCCCCCTAACTCCATAATTCACTTACTTCCTATTTTAGGACCAAATAACCAAAACCACTTGAAAAACTATTTGTAGATATAAAATTTTAAATTGGTGGTGTTTGGTGTTTGATATAGTTTTCATTGCTTTGGTCCCTAAACTTCTCCCCCTTTGGCATCAACCACCGAAAAGGAAGACATTAAAAGCATGTAGGAAGTAAATAAAAGCTTGCCCTCATATCAGATGATACCACTAGAAGGATATTAAATTAAACCACATGAATGATACCAGTTGAAAGGATTACTCCCCCTAAACGAGTGTTCTCTTTAGAAAGAAGTTTCTCCCCCTTTTAGAGATGAATAAATACTCCCCCTGACAGAGATCCTCTACTTAGGAAAAAGTATGTGAGAAATGGAGGTGCAAGTCATGATTTGAAAAGACTAGCTTCCCTTATGCATAGGTAACAGAATATGAGTTAAGTACTTATGCATTTTTAGCAACATGGAAGCATATGATATGAAATATAGTCTAATCAAATTTTGGAGAAGACATGTAAATGATACTTGATGTAGTCTCAAAAGGTACCAAATGAAAGTCAATGGCGAGCTTGAGAGACATGAGAGTTCTTGGAGATTTTGCAGTGGAAGATTGTTGTCTTTCTCCGGGGGCTTCATTTTCCTTACAATGAGACTATCACATGAAATAAGCTTGAAAGGTTGTTAGTCTCAAAGTATTAGATTATAGAGTAACCTCCCCCTAAAGGTGTGCATACAAGTTTTGAATACTTGTAGGAGACATGCACTTTGATTTGATATCAAGAGGGGCAAATTATCCATAATCCTAACTTTGGCACATATAAGTTAAATGATACAACTTGTAGAAATCAAAATTTTCAATTGATGCATCATTTACTATAGAGTGATGTGGAAGCTATGTCCCGTGCTCAAATTAACATCTTAACCATGTAGGGTTGCTTAAGTATATGAATTGAAAACAAGCAATCCTACCATATGATTTACCTAGTATGCATGATTTTAAACAAGAGTAAATAACAAATGTAATACTAGGCAAGAAAGGTAAACTAGATACAAAGTAAATAGATACGCATATCTAAAAACAAGAAATACAATAAATCTAGTTACCTTAGTCATGGGTGGGAAATTTGGGTCCAAAGTTTTCACTAACCCACTTGGCAATAAACTTGATCCAATATGATGTATCCCATGATATACATCCCAATTTTGCCAAGTCTCCAAATTTCCCGTTGACCTTCGGTCCACTCACTTCCCTTTCAGGATCCAAACCTTCTTGGTGCTTTTCATGGTTGAAATTATTTCCTTTGGCACCCAGATGCGTTTGGCCCCTTTTCCTTTGTTGGCTTGCCTGTTTGCCTTGATTGCTATCACCTTTCCATTCTTTTTCTTTTTGATCAAATATGGTGTAGCATCCTTTTTGTTCACCTTTTTGATGTAGGTGTAGGAGATTTTGCTTGTTGGCTTTTGCTTGAGCTTTTGCCTTTGTTTATCCCCGGCCATCGCCTTGCATTGGAAAGACTTGTGGCCTTCCTTGTGGCATAGCCTACAAATCACAGTTTCTCCCTCCATAGGCTTGTTCACTCCCGCAGTGGTGTTATCCTGTGCAGGTTGGATTTGTTTGGCTTTGCCTTTCTTGTCATACAAAGCCTTGCCAAGGCGAGCCACTTCTTGCTTTAATTGTTCATTTTCCTTTGCAACCTCATCCGAACATGTTTCTACAACAATATTCTCAACAAAGACTTGGTTGCAGGGGTTAGAATCATCAATTAAATCAAAGCAGGAAGTAGAACCATCTTTTTTAATTATTTTAGGTATTTCAACTAAAGATGCTGCTGGGGTGCTACCAATGTTTTCTAGCTTAGTAGTTAGCTCATTATTGTGTATGCTAAGAATTTCCATTTTCTCTAGCAAATTTTCAATATCTTCTTGGGAGCTAGCTAACTTAGCCTTAAGTTTTTCATTTTTTTAATGAGGCTATCATCGGTAGCAGTGGATGGAGCACTAGATTCTAATAGCTTAATTTTAGTTGATAGCTCAATTTTTTCTAGCAAACCTTTGTAATCATTTTGAGAGCTAATCAACTTATTTTTCAAAGTTTTAAGTTGAGCTTTTTGCTTAGTGCAAATATCCTGAAAAAATTAACGGCTTCCGCAAGCTCATCTACAGAGGGCTTTCCCTCACCTTCATCATCACTACTGCTATCATCACTAGAGGATGGAATGCTGTTGTTACCTCTTGCCATGAGGCATTTATGTGATGACCGTGACGAGCGTGATGAGGATCAGTGGCTGCGCGTCCTTGGTGGTCCTTCTTCGCTTGAAGAATCATCCCAAGTTTTGACACTTGTTAGCGCCTTGCCTTTGCTCCTCTCCTTTTTGGGTTTGGCCATATTTGGACAGTTGTCCCTTAAGTGGCCCTTCTCCCCACATGCGAAGCATCCTCTCTTCCTTTGCTTTTTCCTGTCAATGTTAAAGAGAAGATCCTCGACCTACAGGGGCACACCCATTAGATTAATCTTGCGGATCATCCTCATTACCTTTCCGACGCGTCGGATTGTTTCTTCGTCCTCGGAGGATGATGTGCATGGTTGATTATCTTCATCATCATCACTTTCTTCTTCCTCCTCTTCTTCGCTTGAGGAACTTGGAGTGGGAGCCTTCTTTTTGCCCTTCCTTTCATCACATGCAAAAGCATATGGTTTTGAGGAAGTTGGCTCCTCTCCTCGACTCATTTTTCGCGACATCTCAATAGCCGCGATTTTCCCAATCACAATGGTCGGGGTCATGTTGCTCAAGTCCTCCATATTGTGAAGGATGTTGATGATGCTCCCATATCTTTGTTATGGTAGCAGGGAGATAATCTTCCTCACAATGTCCGCATCACCTAGCTTATTAATGCCAATAGAGTTGAGCTCATTGATAATTAGATTCAAACATGAATACATGTCTCTAACAAGCTCATCATCTTTCGTAGCAAAAGAATTATACTCATTTAAGACTAGGCAATGTTTTTGCTCACGGGCATTTGATGTGCCGTCATGGAGCTCATGCAATTTTAGCCAAATCTCATTAGCAGTTCTCAAGGTAAATACTTGATTAAAAATATCCATGCTAAGAGATTCATACAAGCAATTTTTGGCTCTAGCATTTAAATGAATTTCTTTTTCCTCACTCATGGTGGGTTTCTCGGGATTCTTGAGGGGTTTCATCCCGTCACGAGTGACTCTCCAAACACCTAGATCAACGGCCTCTAGGTAACAAGCCATTCTAGCACTATAATATGGGAAGTTAGTGCCGTCGAAGTGTGGTGGCCTATGGGTATCCATCCCTTCCTCTAAAAAGCGTCGGCTCTTTTAGCGGTGAGGCTAAAGCGTTTCAAATGAGCCAAACCGGCCTCTGATACCAATTGTAGGAAACGAATGACGCCTAAGAGGGGGGTGAATTAGGACTTCTAAAACTTTTACTAAACTAGGCCACAATCAAATTCCTAGAGCAAAACCTATGCCAATAATCAAACTAGAATGTGCAAACTAGGTTTAGTCTAAGTGTTGCTATCTCTACCGCAAAGGCTAAGTTTCAATCTACACTAGATAAGTATGAATATAAGATTGAAACTTAAATGCTTAATATAAATGCAAAAACTTAAAGAGCAAAGTAGAGATGCAAACTCTCGTGGATGACGCCGGTATTTTTACCGAGGTATCCGGAACCACGCAAGGTTCCGACTAATCCTCGTTGGTGCCCCTACGCAAAGGGAAGCCCACGCGAGGGCCAAGCACCACGGTCGAGTAACTCCGTAGAGATCCGCGGGCCTTCTCCACGTGCAAGTGGTGCTTCGCTTCCGGCTCCTCTCGGACGCTCCCCGCCGTCTCCACTATCGAGCTTCCGGCCGAAACGCCGCGGGCCTCGTTCCCTCCGGTACACGGTGGCGGCCGTAACACAAACGCGGTTGTCAAAGTCTCGCAAGACTCTCGCCCCACTTGGTACAATTACAACAACTCACGCAAGAGCCGAGGGGTTGTGTGGTTTTTCTAAACTCACTCAACTAACTAGGATTCACCTAGAGCAAGCGCTAAAGCGGTCTAACTAACCTAAGCACTTTGCAAAGCACCTACGCTAATTACCGAGTGATTCTATTAAGCACTTGGGTGTTTGAGCTCTTGGAAATGTGCACTATGTGCCTTGGTATGTTGCTTGGGCTCTCACACTTGAGAATGGTCGGTTGGGGTGGTATTTATAGCCTCCACACCCCAAACTAGCCGTTGGACAGAAAGCAGCAGCTTTCTGTCGTCGGGTGCACTGGACAGTCCGGTGCACCACCGGACAGTGCACTGTAGCCTGTCCGGTGCGCCTATCCGTTGCTCTGACCGAGCAGTCGACCGTTGGCGCGCGCAGGCTTTTCACATCGGACAGTCCGGTGTGCCACCGGACAGTCCAGTGGTCTTTTCTCCGAGTGCCACCTGGAACTAGCCGTTGGAGCTGGAGTTCCCTGGTGCACCGGACAGTCCGGTGTGCCACTGGACAGTCCGGTGCGCCTTCGCACAGACAGTCCGCAGCAGCACACTTGGACTTTTCTTGGATCTTCTTAATGTCTTCTTTTGTGGTGTTGCTTTCCTCAATTCCTTAGTCCAAGCAAATCTTGCATCCTGTGAACTACAATCATAAACACTAGAAAACTTATTAGTTCACGGATTGTGTTGTTCATCAAACACCAAAACTCAATTAGCTAAATGGCCCGGGGTCCATTTTCCTTACAGTCTTCTTGAGGAGGCGGTGAAGGTAGACCCGGTTGATGGCATGGCAAGTCATGTTCACGGCTTCCGACCAAAACTGCTCGGTGGTCTTGAACTCTCCAAGCATCGTCCTTGCCATGTCTATGAGTGTCCTGTTCTTCCTCTCTACCACACCATTTTGCTGTGGTGTGTAGGGAGCGGAGAACTCGTGCTTGATCCCTTCCTCCTCAAGGTACTCCTCCACTTGAAGGTTCTTGAACTCGGACCCGTTGTCACTCCTTATCTTCTTCACCTTGAGCTCAAACTCATTTTGAGCTCTCCTGAGGAAGCGCTTGAGGGTCCCTTGGGGTTTTAGATTTATCCTGCAAAAAGAATACCCAAGTGAAGCGGGAAAAATCATCAACTATAACAAGACCATACTTACTTCCTCCTATGCTTAGATAGGCGATGGGTCCGAAGAGGTCCATATGAAGCATCTCTAAAGGTCTTGATGTGGTCATCACATTTTTGGGATGATGAGAGCTTTTCACCTATTTTCCTGCTTGACAAGCTGCACAAGGTCTATCTTTTTCGAAATTCACATTAGTTAGACCTATCACGTGTTCTCCCTTTAGAAGCTTGTGAAGGTTCTTCATCCCCACATGTGCTAAACGGCGATGCCACAGCCAGCCCATGTAAGTCTTAGCAATTAAGTATGCATCTAGACCGGCCTCCTCTTTTGCAAAATCAACTAAATAAAGTTTGTCGTCTAGTACACCCTTAAAATCTAGTGCACCATCACATCTTCTAAAGATAGACACATCTACATTTGTGAATAAACAATTATATCCCATATTGCATAATTGACTAACGGATAACAAGTTATATCCAAGAGACTCAACTAAAAACACATTAGAAATAGAGTGCACGGATGAAATAGCAATCTTCCCTAACCCTTTCACCTTGCCATGATTCCCATCACCGAATATGATTGAATCTTGGGAATCCTTGTTCTTGACGTAGGAGGTGAACATCTTCTTCTCCCTCGTCATGTGGTTTGTGCATCCGCTGTCGATAATCCAGCTTGAACCCCCGGATGCATAAACCTGCAAGGCAAATTTAGGCTTGGGTTTTAGGTACCCAACTCTTGTTGGCTCCTACAAGGTTAGTCACAATGGTCTTAGGGACCCAAATGCAAGTTTTATCTCCCTTGCATCTTGCCCCTAATTTCCTAGCAATTACCTTCTTATCCTTTCTACAAATATCAAAAGAAGCATTGCAAGTATGAAAAATTGTAGAAGGTTCATTAATTACTTTCCTAGGAACATGAACAATATTCTTTCTAGGCACATGATGAATGACATTTCTCCTAGGCATATCTCTACCATGCATATAGGAAGAACTTGAAGCAAACATTGCATTTGAATCATAAGCATTACAACTCCTATCATGATGAATATTTCTAGAATATTTCCTATAAATAAATGCATGATTCTTTTGAGCACTATGAGCCATAGGGGACTTCCCTTTCTCCTTGGTGGAGATGGAAGCCTTATGGCTTGTTAAGTTCTTGGCTTCCCTCTTGAAGCCAAGCCCATCCTTAATTGAGGGGTGTCTACCAATCGTGTAGGCATCCCTCGCAAATTTTAGTTTATCAAATTCATTTTTGCTAGTCTTAAGTTGGGCATTAAGACTAGCCACTTCATCATTTAACTTTGCAATAGACACTAGGTGTTCACTACAAGCATCAACATTAAAATCTTTACACCTAGTGCAAATCACAACATGTTCTACACAAGAATTAGATCTATTTGCTACTTCTAGTTTAGCATTTAAATCATTGTTAACATCTTTTAAACTAGAAATTGTCTCATGGCAAGTAGATAGTTCACAAGAAAGCATTTCATTCCTTTTAACTTCTAAAGCATGAGATTTTTATGCCTCTACAAATTTATCATGTTCTTCATACAATAGATCCTCTTGTTTTTCTAACAATCTATTCTTATCATTCAAAGCATCAATCAATTCATTGATCTTATCAATTTTATTTCTATCTAAACCTTTAAATAAACTAGAATAGTCTATTTCATCATCATCACTAGATTCATCATTACTTGAAGAAGCATAAGTAGTATTTCGAGTACATACCTTCTTCTCCTTCGCCATGAGGCATGTGTGACGCTCGTTGGGGAAGAGGGCCGATTTGTTGAAGGCGGTGGCGGCGAGTCCTTCGTTGTCGGAGTCGGACGACGAACAATCCGAGTCCCACTCCTTGCCAAGGTGTGCCTCGCCCTTAGCCTTCTTGTAAGCTTTCTTCTTTTCCCTCTTGTTCCCTTGTTCCTGGTCACTATCATTATCGGGACAATTAGCGATAAAATGACCAATCTTACCGCACTTGAAGCAGGAGCGCTTTCCCTTCGTCTTGTTCTTCTTGGGATGCTCGTTGCGGCCCTTTAGCGCCATCTTGAAGCGCTTGATGATGAGGGCCATCTCTTCCTCATTTAGTCCCGCCGCCTCAACTTGCGCCACCTTGCTATGTAGCACCTCCTTGCTACTTGTTGCCTTGAGAGCAACGGGTTGAGGCTCATGGATTGGATCATTCAACGCATCGTCCATGTATCTTGCCTCCTTGATCATCATTCTCCCGCTTACAAACTTCCCAAGTACTTCTTCGGTTGACATCTTGGTGTACCTAGGATTTTCACGAATATTGTTCACAAGATGTGGATCAAGGACAGTAAAAGACCTTAGCATTAGCCGAACGACGTCATGGTTCGTCCATCACGTGCTTCCGTAGCTCCTTATTTTGTTGATGAGGGTCTTGAGCCGGTTGTATGTTTGGGTTGGCTCCTCTCCCCTTATCATTGCAAATCTTCCAAGCTCGCCCTCCACCAACTCCATCTTGGTGAGCATGGTGACGTCGTTCCCCTCATGTGAGATCCTGAGGGTGTCCCAGATCTGCTTGGCATTGTCCAAGCCACTCACCTTATTGTACTCTTCCCTGCACAAAGATGCTAAGAGGACAGTAGTAGCTTGTGCATTTCTATGGATTTGTTCATTTATAAACATGGGGCTATCCGAGCTATCAAATTTCATTCCACTCTCTACAATCTCCCATATGCTTGGATGGAGAGAGAACAAGTGACTACGCATTTTGTGACTCCAAAATCCGTAGTCCTCCCCATCAAAGTGTGGAGGTTTGCCAAGAGGAATGGAAAGCAAATGTGTATTTGAACTATGTGGAATACGAGAATAATCAAAAGAGAAGTTTGAATTAACCGTCTTCCTTTTCTCGTAGTCGTTGTCGTCGTCCTTTTGGGAAGAGGAAGATTCGTCGCTGTCGTAGTAGATTATCTCCTTGATGCGCCTTGTCTTCTTCTTCTTCCCGTCTATTCTTTTGTGGCCCAAGCCCGAGTCAGTAGGCTTGTCATCTTTTGGCTCGTTGACAAAGGACTCCTTCTCCTTATCATTGATCACAATCCCCTTGCCCTTAGGATCCATCTCTTCGGGCGATTAGTCCCTTCCTTGAAGAGAACGGCTCTGATACCAATTGAGAGCACCTAGAGGGGGGTGAATAGGTGATCCTGTAAAACTTAAAAATTAATGCCACAAAACTTGGTTAGATGTTAGCACAATAAAGCCAAGTGGCTAGAGAGGAGTCTCAGCAAAACACAATAACCACAAAGGGATCAACACAGAGATGGCACAGTGGTTTATCCCGTGATTCGGCCAAGTCCAACGCTTGCCTACTCCACGTTGTGGCGTCCCAACGGATGAGGGTTGCAATCAACCCCTCTCAAGCGGTCCAAAGACCCACTTGAATACCATGGTGTTTCGCTTTGCTTTACTATATCCCGCTTGCGAGGAATCTCCACAACTTGGAGTCTCTCGCCCTTACACTTTGATGTTCACAAAGAAGCACACACAAGACCCAGACTTGAGCTCAAAAGAATATCACGAGGTTCTCACTAGAACGGAGCTCAAATCACTACGAATGTCGAACAAGTGCGCAAGAGTGAAGTGTGAGTGATCAACAATGCTCAAAGGTTGCTTGGTGTGCTCCTCCATGCGCCTAGGGGTCCCTTTTATAGCCCCAAGGCAGCTAGGAGCCGTTGAGAGCATTCCAGGAAGGCAATTCTTGCCTTCTGTCGACTGGCGCACCGGACAGTCTGGTGCACCACCGGACACTGTCCGGTGCGGATTTCTTTCCTGATTTGGCGAAGCCGACCGTTGTAGATTCAGAGCCGCTGGCACACCGAACACTGTCCGGTGCACACCGGACAGTCCGGTGCCCCCTTCTAGCCGTTGGCTCGGCCATGTGTCCCGCACGGATCGTGCGGCCGACCGTTGGCCCGGCCGGCCATTGGCTCACCGGACAGTCCGGTGGACCACCGGACAGTCCGGTGAATTATAGCCTTACGCCGTTAATCATCTCCCGAGAGCGACGAGTTCGCCTGTGAACGGTTCACCGGACAGTCTGGTGCACCACCGGACAGTCCGGTAATTTATAGCCGTACACCGCCGTCGAAGTCCCGAGAGTAGCAAGTTCGCCAGAGCCAGCCTGGCTCACCGGTGTCCGGTGCACCACCGGACAGTCCGGTGCACCCAGACTGAGCAGACTTTGGCTGAACAAAGCCATCTTTTTTTCTATTTGATTTCTCCTGTTTCCAGCACTTAGACACAATACATTAGTTCTCAAAACAATGTACTAAGTCTAGAAACATACCTTTTGACTTGATTTGCATTTTGTCCATCAATTAGCATAGATTTACACTTAAGCACTTGTGTTGGCACTCAATCACCAAAATACTTAGAAATGGCCCAATGGCACATTTCCCTTTCAACAATAAAATCACTTCACCTAGTTTTATCAAAAATGCAGGTTTAACTAGGTATGAAGCAGGGATATGCATAGACATGCTTTTTCTTCCTTTTATACAAGATATGCAAGGAATGTATAGAAGAGTAAGATTTAGGTACATGTGTAAGTGATAGGAAGTAGTTTTACCCTTTTGTACCTTAACATAGAGATGCTCTCTTACTTAAGACCTATATTCAAGATAGTATATGGAAATATTTTGCACAAGAGAGGATTCTACAACTAGTCATGCTTTTCTAAGTCATTGTCATTATATATCAAGTAGATCACAAATTGCATAAATGTATCATGAATTCTCCTTTTAACTTAGTGCATATCAAGAGAGATATCGATTGAAATGATATGAGGCACTAAGAAACATAAGTGTTAATTGAAGTTATCCAATGATCAAACAAATAACATATGTGATCAAAAGAACAACATATGCATTAGATTATCAAACAAGCTTAAACCACGAGAATCTATAAAATATGCTACTTTAACAGTGAAAGTTACAATCTTTGATAAAGATGACATTACTTTACCAAGTTGTATTGAAATGTAGTAGCATACTTCATGAGAAACTTATTCTCATACTTGAGACTATGTGAGATTACTAAGATAAAGTGTTAGTCTCAATATAATCAAGATGTAGAAATAGGCTCCCCCTAAAGATATGCATCAAAGTTTGAAAGAATTGAATAGATGCACTCATTTTTAAAGACAAATAGGGAGAAGCATTATTCATCTTGATCAAGGCTTATAGAATTTGCAATAAACAACTTATGCCCAGTATTCTCATAATGAAAAAGATTTAGAATGCTTACAACCACACCATTGATTGTTTTGAAGATCTTTTTGTCCAAGTTGGTGTTGTTGTTCTTGATGTCTTCCTCTTTCATTTGAGTGTCCTCCCTTTGTGGTTGTCTCTTTTTCCTTCCAAACTCATTGAAAAATACTCAAGAGAGATGTTAATAGCTCAAGGGAGTATAAGATGAAGGATGATTTCTTTTAGATAAGAAATATAAACAATTCGTCATCCACAAGTTACACAGACATGAAGTAAAATCCTTAACATTAGTACATATCATTAGAAAAGAGGAATATGCACCTTTTAAACATTTTGATTAATCAAGAAAATTTACTTCTTCATATTGAATTTATTATCACATCTTAAAAGCATATCAATATGAGAACAGATATAGCAAAGGCATGAATTAGATTCTAATGGACACGTGCATTTATGAAAACGAGATTGAATGCACATCTAGCTGATTTAAGTCTATTAAAGAATCTATTCTTCACATAGGTAGAATATGATAATTTAGAGTAAATAATCATTGTTGGGAACTATGTTTGTTTAAGAAGATGAGTTCCCATACCTTTGCTTTTACCTTTCTTCCTTTGGGTGAAGAGCAACCCTTGAGGCATGTGGCTTGCACTTGCTCTTTTGTAGATTTTCATAATTAATCTCAAGAGATATGTCATTAGTAACACAAGCACTAGTTTCTCTTTTTGTAATCATTTTGATAAGGAGTGAAAAGTGGATTACTAAAGCATGGAAACTTTATAATATGAACTAGATTATTCCATGATGTATGCTCAATTTTAACTTACAAAACAAGCATAGTTAATCCTTTAAGATTATGGGAATGAATCTAATTCATAACATGGAGAGCGATAGATGTAGAAGAATCATATCCAACTTAAGCAAGAGGCAAAACAACATAAATCATTGGATTGACTTTTCTTTTCATGTTAGATTATGCCTCTCCATAGAGAAACTTATTCTCTACATGTGAGACTACTTAGTTTATTTAGACAAAAACATTAGTCTCACGATTCTAGATATAAATAGAGATTCCCTTTATAAGTATCCTAAGGATTTGGATTCCTTACATGACACCTTATTCTTTTAAGAACTTGGAATATTTCTCCATATCTAGAACATGGCAATGATAGGATAATTAGTGTAAAGCATGCCATGAGGTTTTTACAATAATTTCAAGCATGTAGATTGCCATAGTATAGAAATGATGAATATGCAATCTACCATATGATAGGAATTTCTTCAAAGAATGGTGACATAATTTAAAATACATTTGGAGTGCTTCCTTTTTCTATGTGACTACACAAGACACATAAGAAATGATAAGTTAAGATACTTGCACTTAAAAGCATAAATGTTACCATCCTTTGGCTTTCCTCCATGTTGTAGGCCTTGATTTTTCCGCACATGATAATTCTTTATTACCTACAACTTCAATATCTTCCCCGAGATGATATGAGTTTTAGACATAATAATTCAAAACAACTTTGGGTCAATCTTGGATATATAGATCATTGAAGATTGATAGCTTAAGTTAATAAGAATTGAATTGACTTTCTCAAGCACCCCAAAGCTTCATATCATCTCCTTCTCCTGCAAAGCTTGTCAAGCATATTTTGGTACCCATCGCTTGATGGGTCCATTAAGGTTAGTCAACAAAGATCTAGGAACCCAAAAGTTCTTTGTGTTAGCACTTGGTAAACTCATTGCCTTTCTAGTACAAGTTGCAATTTTGGGTTGCCTAGTTACATGTGAAATAATTGACAAGCTAGAAGTGGGACAGTTACCAATGGGACAATCCTTGCATTGATGTCCCTTCTTTCGGCATATGTAGCAAAGGCGATCTTCAAGTCTTGAAGATTTCTTCTTTCCTTGTTTCTTGCTTGCTACAGGGTTAGTTAATATTTTCTTTTCTAGCACTATGCCTTTTTGTTTCAAATGGGGACAAGACTTAACTAAGTGTCCCTTCTTTGAGCATTTAAAACAAAGTTTATCATCCTTGTTAATAATCAAGCCATTTTTAATATAGGGACATGACCTAATCGAGTGTCCCTTTTCAAAGCATTCACTACACTTTTTACTTCTCTTAGTGTGAAGTGTGGCTTGATCATTACCTTGGATGTTACCTTGCATGGAGGCACGGTTGAGGCTTTTGGCAGAGGTATTGATTTTCTTCTTTTGTTCCTTCCTCTTGGTAATCCTTAAGTCCTTGACATTTTCTTCAAGGGATTTAGTGCATGCCACGGTTGTTCCTGTCTCAAGCTTCTTGACCATGTGATCGCGGTTATCTTGAGAAGGTTGAGCAGTGCACTTCCCTTTTAGTTGTGTCAAGCTCATATTTAGCCTCTCATTTTCTTCTTTGAGCTCTTGACATGTATCATCTTTTGTTCCTGGAAATTCTAGCTCAAAGGAGGATTTGCTTGTCGATGGACAACAAGCATTAGCACATGGTAAAATAGTTTTAATTTTAATACATGTGCATGAGTGAGGTTGTTGGGATTTTAAGTTTTCTATCACAACCTCATGAGCAATATTTAACATGATATGATCATCCATAAGATTTTCATGAGAACATAGAAGCATATCATATTTTTCTTGAAAAGCTAGATTTTCAACTTTTAGCTTTTCTACTTGGTCTTTAAGCAAGGCATTCCTATTTACTAATTGAGCGATACAATGTAAAGAGTTATCTTGCTCAATTGAAATAGTTTCATACCTTTGGACCAAATCAACATGAGAGCACCTTAGCTCCTCATGTTCTTTAGTCAACTCGTAAAAGCTTAGCATTTTTATGGAGAGAATATCTTCTAGCATTTGACGAGCTTCGCTTTGCTCTTTTGCTCTTTTTAGAAGTTTGAGCATGACTGCCTTATCTTCTAGGCTTAGATGAGCGTAGAGTTGCATGAAGCTTTTTTCATCCTCCTTATCCTTATTTGTGCTTCCGCTATCATTTTCATTAGCCACACAACAAATGTGGGAATCGAAATGGGAAGACAAACCTTTTGGAGAGGTGGATTCATCGTTTGGTCTCCAACGTTCACTTTCTTCTTCTTCCTTCAAAGGGTTAGTTTCACAAGGACCAAAGGAAGTAGAAGCACAAAATGAACCATCATGTTTGGACTTATCAAATTTATTTTTAATTCTAGTCCAAATATCATGTGCATCACGAATAGATTCATTATAATTTATTATGAAGGCACGATAATCTTCTTTGCTAAGAGAATTACTTAAGATGTCATAAGCTAGGTAGTTTAAGCGAATACATCTTTGATCTTCCTCGGAAATATTTTTTCTATTATAACTAGAGGGTATGATACTCTTGTCTATAATTTGTTCTAATTGTGGATCTACCGTTCTAAAAGCATTTATCACCCTAGTAGACCATGATTCATAATTAGAATAATCGGAATGTAATATCTCAAGAGTTACCTCATTGTTTTCCTTTGGAGGTGTCTTCTTGTTCTTTTGGGATCCTTTACGAGCCATCACTTTGATTTGTTAGACTCAATATGAAGTGCCTAGCTTTGATACCAATTGAAAGTCGCCTAGAGGGGGGTGGATAGGCGAATCCTAAAAATTATAATTCTAAAAACAAACTAGATCCCTTGATTAGTGGTTAGAACAAGATTCACAATTATCGGAGTATAAAAACTAAGTCCTTTGCTTGCAACGAGTATTGTTTTCAAAGAGCGCATAATTAAATCAATAACAGTACTACTAGAAATGTTGGTGGAGAATAATGCAAGAGGGCTTAGATAAGAAGAGGAGAAACACAAGTTCTTTCTTGCAAGGAGTTGCTTCTCTAAATGTGAATGTAACTTGAAGCAACTCAAAATAATATTAGCAAAGAGTAGCGCAAGAGAACTTGGAAAGGGAGAGAACAAACAAATCACAAGCAATAAACACAAGGGACACGGGTGATTTGTTTTACCGAGGTTCGGCCCTCGAAGGCCTAGTCCACGTTGAGGAGTCCACTAAGGACGGGTCTCTTTCAACCCTTTCCCTCTCTCCACCGATCACCAAGACCGGCGAGCTCTTCTTCTTCTCAAGGATCACTTAAGACCCCGCAAGGATCACCACACACTAGTTGTCTCTTGCTAGCTTTACAAGCCTCCAAAACTTTGGAGGAAGTTCAATGGGAGTCAAAACTCCACGCACAAATGAACACAAGATGTAGATCACACTTTTCTCTCGATGAGTCTCACAAGGCACTATTGCTAAACTCACTCGAGAAGCTTTCTTTTGCTTGCTCTTTCTTTTGTGGCACTTGTGTAGGTTGAAGTGGTCTAAATCTTATGTATAGGATGGATCAATGAATAGAGGTGGTTGGGAGGGCTTGGATATGTCAACTATATGACTTGGAATGTTGCTTGGGCTCCCTCACCTTGAAGTGGCCGGTTGGGGTGGTATTTATAGCCACCAACCAAATTGTAGTCGTTGGAGAAGGCTGCTGGCGATGGGCGCACCGGATAGTCCGGTGCGCCACCGGACTGTGTCCGGTGCGCCACCACGTCACCCTGTCATTAGGGTTTGGAGCTGGTCGACCGTTGGAGGCTTTGTACTCATGCGGCATCAGATAGTCTGGTGCCCCTCTGACCTTCTGCTCTGACTTCTGCCGCGTTACTGTGCTGCACTGTTCATCCGTCAGAGACGACCATTGCGCGCAGATAGTCGTTGCTTCGCTGGTGCACCGGACAATCCGGTGGCACACCGGACAGTCCGGTGAATTATAGCGGAGCTGCGCCTGGTAAACCCGAAGCTGAGGAGTTTGAGTTGATTCACCCTGGTGCACCGGACACTGTCCAGTGGCACACCGGACAGTCCGATGCGCCAAACCAGGGAACACTTCGGTTTCCTTTTTGCTCCTTTCTTTTGAACCCTAACTTGTTCTTTTTATTGGTTTGTGTTGAACCTTTGGCACCTGTAGATCATGTAATATAGAGCAAACTAGTTAGTCCAATTATTTGTGTTGGACAATTCAACCACCAAAATCATTTAGGAAAAGGTTTGACCCTATTTCCCTTTCACCATGCACTACCGGACTGGCATTCTTTGTCAAGTGTCTCAAACACTTGGCAAATGCCTCTTTACACTCGAAAAAGGCTTTGCCAAGTAACACTTGGCAAAGAACACTCGGCAAATCGTTCTTTATCGAGTACTTTTTTGGGACACTCGGCAAAGACTTTGTCGAGTGTCAAAAAACACTCGGCAAATTAAGAATCACAAAAAAATCCAAAAAAACAGTAAAACATTTTTTTAATTAGGGGAACAACCTCCCTAACCATTACCATTGCCCTACCCCATCGTCCTACCATTTTTTACCATTTTTGAATCGTCCTACCTTTTTTCATCATTTTTTGAATTGAATTCACATGTTTTGTGATTGGTGAGATTCAAACTCGCAACCTCCTCTACCACTACACCACTATATCACTTGTTTCTATGTTATGTTTTCTTTCCCCGTGTATTATAATAAACCGTGAATAAATTGATTATTTGAGGCACTAAATGATTTTAAATGAAAATGATGTCAACAGTAAAGTTGCATAAATTTTCAAGATCTATAACTTTTATATTAATAGTTTCTTCATCCGAGGCCGTTTACAAAATTTGAATTTCAAATTTGAAAACTTCAAACATATTTTTCTATGACAAGATGATTTCAAATAAAGAATTTGTCCATTATAAAGTTCTATAACATTTCAACACTTACAACTTTTATTTTGGTGGGTTCTCCATCCGATGTCGTTTGAAAATTTCGAATTTTAAAATTTAAACAAAGTTTTGCATGACAAGATGATTTCAAACCAAAACATTGTCTACTACAAAGTTTCATAACTCTTTAAGACCTACAACTTTCATTTGGTGGTTTTCCGTTTGAGGTCGTTTTAGTTTTCATTGGCAAGATGACTTCCAACCAAAAAGTTGCCAACTACAACGTTAGATAACTTCTTAAGATCCACAAAGTTTATTTTGGTTGTTTGTTTATTTATTCATACCACATGTTGGTTCTAATATTATTTGCAAGTCTGATACATCTCTCTTGTAGTTTCATAAACTACGAGCGATATATAGTTTATCTTTCTGAACAAATTTACTTTTATATTGTCATATAAAGAAATGACTAAAATAAAAATTGTACATATTGATGAGTCATACAAATTTGTAGTTAAACATTTTTTATTTAAATTAATTTACTACTTCAAAATACGATATTTAAATCGTAGTTGCCTAGTGTTGAAAAAAACACTTGGCAAAGAAGCACTTTGCCCAGTGTCAAAAATAAAACACTCGGTAAAATAAGCTCTTTGCCGAGTGTCAAAAACACTCGGTAAAAAAAACTCTTTGTCGAGTGTCAAAAATAAAACACTCGGCAAAGAAATCATTTGTCGAGTGTTTTTTTAGGTACTCGACAAAGAACTTATTATTAGAATAGATATGCAATGTATTCTATATCCATGTATATCCTGTACTCGAGTAACAACCTACCGCTACTTTATTGGCTAGATATGCTTGCTTAGGAATAGATGAAGGTTGTTACTCAAGTATATCTGTTGTATAGCCTTGCGCACTGGGCGCCTATATAAACACGCATGCGGCCCCTAACAGGGTAAGACGCTTCACCTGCCCTCTGAATATTTACATGGTATTCGGAGCCACATAAACCCCCTACGGCAATCATGTCGAATTCCTCCTCCAATCCTCTCATTGCCCATCCAGTATCAGAGAAGCTTACCCGAGCAAATCATGCTATATGGGAAGCTCATGTTCGTGCAGCCATGCGTGGATGTCGCCTCATAGGCCATCTTACTGGTACCACACCAGTACCGGAGAAAGAGATCGCAGACGCTGGAGGCAAGACGACACCAAATCCGGCGTTCGAGGAGTGCGATGCTCAGGACCAACAGGTCCTCAGCTACCTACTTTCGTCTATCTCCAAGGAAATTCTAGTCCACGTCTCAAGATCTGAGACAGCAGCCGATGCGTGGAGAAAAATTCAGGCAGTGTTTGCCTCGCAGACCCGAGCCCGGGCTGTGAATCTCCGCATCGCTCTCTCGACGACCAAGAAGGGTAAAATGAATGTTGCTGAATATTTTGCAAAAATGAAGGGGTATGCTGATGATATGGCAGCAGCAGGACGTCCTCTCGAAGACGACGAACTCGTCGAATACATCATTTCTGGGTTGGACCGTGAGTTTACTTCGCTTGTTTCTGCCCTTGTTGCAAGGGTGGAGCCAATATCTGTTGAAGAATTATATTCTCAGATGCTAAGCTATGAAACAAGAATGGATTTAATCCAAGAAGGAGAGCAGTTTGGATCTGCTAACATTGCAGGACGTTGGGGGCGTTCTCGAGGACCGAGCCGTGGTCGTGGGCGTGCTCGGCCACCTGCTCGCGGCCACAGCAACGCTGCAGGTGGGAGCAGCTCCTCTGACCGTAGCCACAATGGTGTACCAGCCGGACATGACAATAGCGCAGGAACAGGGAGACAACGTGGCTACAGTAACCGACGCTCCAACCCAAGCAGTGAACCATGTCAAGTCTGCTTCAAGAAAGGACACACAGCTGTCAACTGTTGGCATCGATATGATGAAAATTACGTCCTTGAAGAACGCCACGCTGCTGCTGCGACAAGCTCTTACACAATAGACACAAACTGGTATACTGACAGCGGAGCTACTGATCATATTACCAGTGAGCTAGAGAAACTGTCCATCCGAGATAAATACAACGGGGAAGATCAGATCCACACCGCCAACGGCAAAGGTATGAAAATCAGCCACATTGGTGATTCCTCTGTTAGCACCTCTAGTCGTAATCTTCATTTGAAAAATATTTTATATGTTCCTGAAGCCAAGAAAAATCTTGTTTCTGTCCATTGATTAACCACAGATAATTCTGCCTTCATAGAATTTCACCTAGATTTTTTTTTATTAAGGATCAGGCAACTAGACGCACTCTCCTTAGAGGGCCATGTCGCCATGGACTGTACCCTCTTCCTCCATCATCATCAATAAAGCGTCATGCCTATGGAGTGAGTCGTCCATCGATCTCTCAGTGGCATGATCGTCTTGGACATCCTTCATCCACTACAGTTCAACGTATTGTTAGAAGTAATAAACTCCCTTGTTTAGATGAGTCTAATAATGAGTCTGTATGCGATGCTTGTCAGCAAGCAAAAGCACACCAGCTGCCATATCCTGTTTCATCTAGTAAGTCCAGCTCTCCTTTAGAGCTCATATTTTCTGATGTCTAGGGTCCTGCAATTGAGTCTGTAGGCAGAAAACAATATTATGTCAGCTTCATTGATGATTACAGCAAATTTACCTGGATTTACCTTATCAAACTGAAATCTGAGGTGTTCCAAAAATTTATTGAATTTCAACAACTTATTGAAAGGCAGTTTGATAGAAAAATCCGCGCCATTCAAACAGACTGGGGAGGAGAATATCAAAAGTTAAATCCATTTTTTACTAAAATTGGCATATCTCATTTGGTCTCCTGCCCTCATACGCACCAGCAAAATGGGGCAGCTGAACGAAAGCATCGACACATTGTCGAAGTTGGCCTCTCATTACTATCTCATGCTTCTATGCCGCTAAAATTTTGGGATGAAGCTTTTCTATCGGCCACATATCTTATTAATAGACTACCTAGCCCGGTTATTAATAATCAAACTCCTATAGAACGTCTTTTTCACCAAAAGCCAGATTATTCTTCCTTACGAATTTTTGGCTGTGCTTGTTGGCCTAATCTGCGCCCCTATAATACTCACAAACTCCAATTCAGATCAAAGCAGTGTGCTTTTCTTGGCTATAGTCCTCTTCACAAGGGTTTTAAATGTCTCGATATCTCTACTGGACGTGTTTACATCTCTAGAGATGTCATATTTGATGAGACTGTTTTTCCCTTCTCTACACTCCATTCTAATGCTGGGGCTAGATTACGATCTGAAGTTCTTTTGTTGCCATCTTTTACGACTAAAAAAGGTGCTGATAGATGTGATCCTGATGTCCCTGATTTTCTCCATGTTGATACTAACATGCCTAATAAGAATATTGCAGTACAGCATCATTATGCAGGAGGTACTATTCACCGAAATGACAACTCTCTACCAACTGTTGCAAGCCTGCCACCAGGGGAGAGAGAATCACGTGATAACCACTCGCATGGGCATGGGTGCCAAGTAGCTACAGAGGGAGAATCGCATGGAGAATCTCATGATGACCACTCGCATGGGCATGGGCGCCAAGTAGCTACAGTACCTGCTACAGTAGCCGAGCAGCATAGGGAGCCTGTCACTACTATTCACGCTACTATGACAGATGAACAGTTACCTGACGGATTCCATGCACCATCTCCTGAGCAGCCTACAACATCTACTGAGGCGCGTGCACCTGATTTGACCATACAAGAGGTGTCCGGGGAAGCAGCTGCTGAACCTGTTCAAGTGGCTGCTCCGCGTCCCTGTACAAGACTGAGGAGTGGCATTCGGAAGGAAAAAGTATACACTGATGGCACGATCAGGTATGGCTGCTTTACGTCCTCTGGTGAACCCCAGTGTCTTGAGGAAGCACTTAGTAATTCCAACTGGAAAAATGCTATGGATCTGGAATACACTGCTCTCATAAATAATAAGACATGGCGGCTAGTTCCACCAACAAAAGGCACGAATGTAATAGGATGTAAATGGGTGTATAAAATTAAAAGAAAAGTGGATGGAAGCTTAGATAGATATAAAGCCCGACTAGTTGCAAAAGGTTTTAAACAACGTTATGGTATAGATTATGAAGACACATTCAGTCCAGTCATTAAACCTACTACAATACGCATTATTTTGTCTGTTGCCATTTCTCGAGGATGGAGTCTTAGACAACTTGATGTTCAGAATGCCTTCCTTCATGGCTTTCTCGAAGAAGAAGTTTATATGCAGCAGCCACCAGGTTTTGAGGATCCATCCAAGAAAGATTATGTGTGTAAGCTTGACAAGGCTCTTTATGGGCTTAAACAAGCACCAAGAGCATGGTACTCTCGTCTTAGCTCAAAATTAATAAGTCTTGGCTTCTCACCATCAAAGGCTGATTCATCCTTATTCTTCTATAACAAGGGTAACACTATAATTTTTGTGCTTGTTTATGTTGATGATATAATTGTTGCAAGTTCTACAGAAGCAGCCACCACATCATTGTTGAAAGACCTAGAGGAAGAATTTGCACTTAAAGATCTTGGTGACCTTCACTATTTCTTGGGAATAGAGGTAAACAAGGTACGTGATGGAGTTATTCTCACCCAAGACAAGTATGCTTCAGATTTATTGAAAAAGGTAGGGATGTCAGATTGCAAACCAGTCAGCTCGCCACTATCCACCAGTGAGAAGCTATCCTTGCATGATGGATCTTTACTAGGCAACAATGATGCAACTCAGTATAGAAGCATAGTTGGGGCCCTACAATATTTAACTCTCACTAGGCCTGACATTGCCTTCTCAGTTAATAAGGTATGTCAGTTTCTACATGCTCCTACAACTGTTCACTGGGCTGCAGTAAAAAGAATTCTCAGATATATCAAACAATGCACAAAGTTAGGGCTGCATATACATAAGTCACCCTCAACCTTGGTAAGTGCCTTTTCGGATGCAGACTGGGCTGGTAGTATTGATGACAGAAAATCAACGGGAGGCTTTGCAGTGTTTCTAGGTTCAAATCTCATTTCTTGGAGTGCTCGCAAACAACCCACAGTGTCTAGATCCAGCACTGAGTCAGAATATAAGGCTATTGCCAATGCAACAGCTGAAATTATGTGGGTACAAATCTTACTTAAAGAGCTAAATATTAACAGTCCGAGAATAGCTAAACTTTGGTGTGATAACCTGGGAGCAAAATATTTATCAGCTAATCCTGTCTTTCATGCTAGAACCAAGCATATTGAGGTGGATTATCATTTTGTAAGAGAGAGAGTTTTACAAAAGTTATTAGAAATAGATTTTGTCTCCTCCCAAGATCAAGTCGCAGATGGCTTCACCAAAGCATTATCGGTCAGACTACTGGAAAACTTCAAAGTCAATCTCAACCTAAAACGGTTATGATTGAGGGAGGCTATTAGAATAGATATGCAATGTATTCTATATCCATGTATATCCTGTACTCGAGTAACAACCTACCGCTACTTTATTGGCTAGATATGCTTGCTTAGGAATAGATGAAGGTTGTTACTCAAGTATATCTGTTGTATAGCCTTGCGCACTGGGCGCCTATATAAACACGCATGCGGCCCCTAACAGGGTAAGACGCTTCACCTGCCCTCTGAATATTTACACTTATTTCCGAGTAACTGAAAATAAAACACTTGGCAAATTATTTAGCACTCGGCAAAGAACCGGATTCTGATAGTGGTGGTCTTTTTTCAGATGTATGGATGGTGTTCTAGTCTTCGGATTGATTGTCACTAGCTCGAAGACGGTGTTGTGTTTTTTATTTTTTTAATCCTTACTGTGGCTATGTGCATCAAGTAAAAGTCGAAAGCTTCTGCCAAGACTTTGTATCTCTTGATGTAACATTTTTGTAACCTTTTTATAAGCTTCCTTTATTAGGAAAAATGATTTCAGTTCAGCCGCGTCTCGCCTGCTTATTTCTCGGATGGATAATTCCGTGGGTGGATTGGATAGCGCTTGATTTCAAATTCCGTTCCTGATCCTCTCTATTAAGCAGCAAGCAAAGCGCCACTCTCAATCCACATCAGGCCTCGCTCAGATCTCCCTTCCCTTCCGTTACTGTTCCTCTATTAGCTGTGTTTGGTTAATGGGTTGATGAGGGCTAGAATGGGTTCAACCCGCATCAACCCGTGTTTGGTTCAAAATGTTTTCGGGTTAGATTGGTTCCGGGTCAGAATTTTCCTTTAAAATGCGGGTTTTAGTGGTTTCTCAAAAACAACCGGACCACTTCGACTCAGTTCCTCCCCACCCCGCCTGTTACCTGCGTTATCCTCACCCGACAGGACGACACCAGCGCAGGAGACCTCATCACTGAAATTTTATGACTTTGTTATTAATGGCTTCAATTTATATAAATCTTGCGCTTATGGATTTCTCAAATACTAAAATAGTGTCGGTATCATTTAATTTTAATGTTGTTATCTCGTTTGGAATTGAAGATATCATTCTGAGTATGGTAATATGACTAGGAAGATGGCCATATTCAGTTCATCACTCATTCATCCCTCATCACGAAACCAAACAAGAAATGGTGCAGCTCCAACCCACTTTAGCCCTGTAATCAAACAAGAAACTAGGTTCAACCCGTCCCTGAAACCAAATAAGAAACGGGCCCGACCCAACCCAGAAAAATGGGTCGGCTCCAACCCGACCCAGGACGTTCCAAAACCAAACACATACTAAAGGAGATCTGAACTGGAATCATTCGAGGTCTGGGTCAAGAACAGTATTATTTCTCGGATGGATAATTTCGTGGGTGAACACTTCTCATTTGTCCCTCTCGTTTTCCATAAACCAGACGCCCAAGATCTTGAATCTGTTCCTGACCTGCAATCAGTGGAATCAAGATGGGATCTGTGAAATGAAAATGTGATTGTTTTAGTTGGTGATGACTAGGTTTTTCTCGCCGATGAACTTGACCGCCTAGATTAAGTCTACAAATAAAAAAAAAATTGGTACTATTAATTGTAGCTAATTCTGTGAGACCTCGTTGATAATAAAAGATATGCGGTCACCTCAAAATGTTTATAGCGGTAGTCCGAGGGTGAGAGTGGTCTGCAGCTAAGGGATACCGAGTGCGGCCTCCAACAATGATAGATACATTTCTCTAACCATTGTGGTACATTTAGGCTGAGACAAGATCACTGAAATATTAGAGGAAATAAACCCTCAGCTGAGAAATCCTAGGACATCGGAGTTCTTAAAACTTGACCCGGTTTGGAGCGCCGTCCGCGCTTCACGGGTACGATACAAGTCACTTGCTGACGTGTGCATGTCCTATGCATTCATTCGCTACGAAAAGCTGATCGAGGAAGACACCTCTCGCCACTGCTCGAGTGCATGGGCGCGGCCATCCAGGGGAGGACACGTTTGGGCCCCGCCTCCACTCTCCTCTCCTTCTTGTCCTCAATGGCCTGCAGCCCTACCCTTCTCCTCTTCCCACCACCCTCCCTCTCATCCATGCCCTCCTGCCCTCCCAGTGAGGTCCCTCCGTCCCTGTCGCCTCTGATTCCGATCGATTGTGCCCGACTCCAGTCTCGCCCTGCGCCAGCATGGCCTCACCCATGGTCGCCTCCCCGATCCGGGCGAGCCCTACCGACATCCCCACCACCGCGCCCTCGCCGACCTTCCCGCCGCAGCGCCTCATGTCATCGCTGCCCGTCGTCAACACGTCCATGTCGTCCTCCCCACTTGACTATGCCCGACCCCAGTCTCGCCCGTGTCCACCAACATGGCATCACCCACGGTTACCTCCCCGATCCGGGTGAGCCCCGTCGACAACCCCACCGCCGCGCCCTCACTGGCCTCCCTGCCGCGACGCCTTGTGTCATCGTCGACGCGTCCGGGTCGTGCTTCCTGGCTTTCACCCACTCTGGGGATCAGCTCTCCCCCCTCCCCCCCCTCGACGTCTTGGTGGCCGGTGGGTGCCGCGCACAGTGCGCTTGCGTACGAATTTGACCACTGCTGGAATCGCATCACGCCTCCTTTTTTCCTCTTCTACCCTAGCGCATGTTTGATGTGGCATGGTGTTTGGTCAGCACTAGATGCTCGACATCCCCATGCATCCGCGCGCTCGAGGCAGAGTCCAGGGACGCCAAGATGAGCCCAACCGCGACCGCCTAGCCGTCAGCTCCAAAGAAGAAGCCAGGGGACTGGTGGACGTCAGGGTTCCGTCGTGGTGGCCTGCTAGATCCAAATTCAGCAAGAAAGGTTTGTGATTCGTTTGGCCTTAGGATGACAAACGGTTTTTATTTTTCCAGAATCCCACTGAAAGAGAGATGGAGTTGAATGAGAAATCTGAAAAGAATACGCAAGAGGTAGATGAGAAGTTCCAAAACACAAACTTATATCTCAAGAACTTAGAGATGGAGCTTCAGGGTATGCTACCATTCATGTCTCCAACCATGCTTAGATTCTTGTTTGTGTGTATGTTCTAGGGTTGTTTGTTTTGGTCCCCCCTCTTCACAAATTATCTTTACCTTTTTATGTTCTTTTCGGTAGAGTTACAAGTGCTTCATAAGGAATCGGATAGATCTAAATGTTTTACTGTGCCAACACATGCACACACTGGTGGTGCCTGCATCTAGCTATTCAGATCAAAGCCTGACAGGTATCTCATAGTTCTATACTTCCATCCTTTTTTCTAAATAATTTTACATGGCAATCTACACGCAGTTAGGAGCCATATTTCTTGTTCTACTGTGAGTACCATTACAGATCTATTGTGGTAATTTTCTAATATGTTCTTTGTTGCTACTAAAAAATCAGTGTCTGATGAAGCCAACCCTATGGAGCTGCATGTTTATGATTTTAAAGGACCTGGTGTGGCCTTATCGATGTACAATAGCGATGAGGTACAGTAGAACATCAATAGGACTTGTTGTTGATTGCTATATTCTCTTGACTGGTATCATACTGAATTAAGACAACAGGGTCTTCTCTGTTTAGATGACTCAACAATTCCAAGGCTGCCAGCCCTTTCATCACTTGTTTATTTGGCATTTTGCCACATGTCCAAATTCTCCATGCGATAAATGAGTTTGGTTCTTTTTCTTGTGTCATAATATAACGTACAATACTGGGAAGGAACTTTTAACAGTGCATATGTTTGTGCCTCAGATTATCTGGAACATTTCTCTTTTCTTGCGGGATCTAGCTGTTAATGCTTGAAAGCAAATGTCTCGACCAATTGAAAGGTTGTTTTTCACAAGGGAGAAAGATAACATCAGTGGCAAACAAGAGCAGCATGAAAAAAGCTCAACCATGCATACCCCATACTCAAATTTCTTTGATCTGGGTCCACCATGGAACACTGGGAGTTTGAAGGGACCAAAAAGGCTTGCCTTCATAACTCAAGTTTGAAATAATGGACAGGGCTCCTGAGTTCAGTTTAGACCTCAGCCTGGATAGTTTCACAGACAACAGTGTAGCTGCCCCGAGGAGCGATAGGTTGCTTCTTGGAGGCACCTCCATCACATCTCATAAGTTAAAAGAAAAGCTTGGCACGTACTGGAGTACAAGAGGCAGTTGATTCCATGGTCAGAAGAAGAGTTAAATTTTATTTGGATCGGTGTTATATGGCGTCAATAAATGGAATGCAATGCTCTTTAGTTTTTGCATATGTTGTCCTGTCATGTTTATGAGCTCATCTTTGCTCGATTAGGATGAGTACCTTTACAAAAAGATACATTGCTATCGGTACACGTTGCAAAGTCTGTATACTTGCTATCTTGTTTGCATTTCATACCTATGCTTGCGTTGGAATTAGTTCTAGATGTGTAATACTTATGTTCATCATATTCTAATAAGTGTAGGGCACCCGAAGTGTGCATGATATTCTAGTATACCTAAAAGTACACAATCCTAGGACCTATATAAGTACACACGCGCAACTAAGCACCACTGAAATATTAGAGGGAACTAGTCGATTACCCGTTCGTTGCGACGGCTCACAACAATACCCACGTAAATTATCCACCAAAAAGATCTCAAGATTTTTTATTTATTGTCTTCGGTCTTCAAATAATATTTTGTATGAACACACGGGTACCATATACAGCAAATCAGAGACCCCATCCCTCGCCTCCCCCACTTCCAAGGTTTCGTAGAGCAGGAGGGGAAGGAAAGAGGCGGGCATACCTGTTTGTTGCCGGAGAAGGACACGACGAAGACCTGGGCATCTGGAGGCGACATAGGTAGTATACCGATATATAGGGAGAGGGCACGCAAGCGGAGAAAGAAGCCCAGACAGAGCAGCTCCAAACCGAGAGGCACCCGCACCATGCGTCAGTCCGAGAAGGGCGAGAGAATGCAAGTGTCTTCCCAGCCCTGGACCCGCCGAAGCGACACAACAACACCACCAACTCCGTAGCATATGCTGACTGCTGCCACGCTACGAGCCTTAGTTGTCCAATATCTCAGACCTAGACTCCTCATCGCCAAGATAACCTAAGCATGGCAGGCGCCACCATGTCCTCCTCGACAGCACGCACAGAGAAAGGCCAGGAGCATGATCGACTCGCCCCGTACCCGCGTCGACGAGCGTCGGTCAGCTAGCAGCTGCGACCGTGGGTGGAGGCAGCAGGTTGGGGAGGTAGAACAGGGCAAAGGCCAAGAAGATGAACGGGACGTCCGACGACGGCGAAAACGATGGTATGCGCATGATTTGAAACGTCCTCGTGGACGTGCAATAGCCACTACGCGAGTCGGTGTCGGGGCTGGTGTCGGCCGAATACGGGGAGGAGGCACCTGCTTCTACGCCCTTTGTCGAGAATGGGGTGGCGTGAAGGTGAAGGCATGAGGGGGGAGAGAAAAGAAGTAGAATGATAAACGATGTGGTGACAACTGAGGCGAGGACCATCATTATCGTGCGGAGGTATAGATTGCCAAATGGACCGTGTCTAGCGAGCCGGCCCGAGGCACGACCCATTTAATAGTGTATGGGCCAACCCGGCACGAGTCCCGTGCGGTGCTTGGGTCGTAGCCTCGGCCCGTAGTGCTGACCCGACCCGGCACGCTTATTTTTTTATTTTACAAAAAAGCATATATACATATGTACAATTTATATTAAATATTATAAACACTTAAGCATGATGTTCTACTGGTTAGACAGCTTCGTCCAGTGTCTCTCACCCCCTCATCCATCAGGGTGTGGGTTAAAACCCCACCTCCTACATCGCTTTTTAATATTTTACGCTGAGTTGATTTAGAAGAAATGTAGGAACTTTTTTTTGTAAAAAGATGACGCGGGACGACCGTTAAAACTGGTGCTTTAAGTATAGTAGAGATAAACCCTCTTGTGAGAAATCATATAGACAAACATGTTGAGAACTACGTTACCACGCATTACCAGATTCGCTCCCTTCCCTCCCATCAGCAGATTAGGTGCGAGAAGTTGTGGAAGACCCGTATCCCTTCCCAGAAGCACGACAGAGGAAACACACGAGACACGATGTAGGGTTGGGCCTTTGGCCTCTTTCTCTTCTCTATATTATGAGGGGGTGTACAGGTTCCTTATATAGAGATGTGAGACCCCTCAGGGGCAAACCAGGTATTTGCCCACATAACCCTAACTAGGGTTACTTAACACTCGCCCTTGGGCGAATACGCGACCAACACATGCCTCGTTAAAACTCCGAAAAACCCAGTGGAAAAAATGTAGAGAAAGAGTGCATGGTGTTACAAATTGGATTTGTACTTTGTTGCCTCGTTAAAAACCTCATGTGAGAAACTTCAAGAAAACTCACCAAGGGAAAAAGAGTACAACAACTGTCATCGGGACAGATTTCAATCCTCTGGGATCTAGATTCTATCGAATCTTCTACAAGGGCTAACTTTAGAAATGTGCTCCCCCTGATCCTTACAAAACCGTATCAATAAGGCAAAATATCTTCTTCTGGAAGTATATGCACATAAAGATTTAGCAAACGGATTGCATATCCTTGCAATGACTATTTCAGGAACTATACCTCTACTCACTTCTAGGATATACGAGGTAAGTGCACGTATCAATATAAATAAGCCACTTTAACTGATGGTGTTCGATCGACTAGATCTATATATTTGATAGAAAGTTCCATAAAGGTTCACATATTGATCATCAAGCTCACGCCTTTAGGGCATAGAATATGACATTTATTGTCTTACGATTGTGATCAATATAAGCATTCCCTCCCCCTGACGATAACATCTGTCAAAGTCGTTATCCCTCATAACTCAAGCATATTCTTCAAGATATATGTCTCATTGTTCATCTGAAATAACGAGAATGGATGAGGTTGGGGTGCTATCATTTTCTATCTTACACAACAATTTATACATAGTTGTGCAAAGCAAATAACATATCCTTCAATAGGACTTAGGGGATAATATAGTTGCAATAGTACATATTCTAAATATGACACATCGCTCCAGGCATTCATCCTTTGCAACATATATGATGGTGTAACAAAAGTCCATCAAAGATCATAATCCATCAAGGATTTTTCATCGATCAGATATATCGTTATAGTCTATCATTCTGGCACAATGGGGATATTTGCCAGTAACACCTAAACCTTATAGGTTTCTGCCATCAGGGCTTTAGAGGATACCGTAATTCCACATCTAGTGGCAATTACCATGAGTAAAGCTCATGGAATGCACATGTGCTTATTCGGTGAACTTCAAGTCCTTTGGTACCTCATCTTATTCCTTTTCGGGTCTGTATGGGTCTTTATCCCTTTATAGGGATTATCAAACTTTGGTGTTTAACACAGACTTTATTTCTTCTCAAAGGTTCCATTAAGGAACTATAATCTCATCTAGGAGATATTCTCTCTACATAGGAGAGTGTTTATTCGTTAGGAATGTATTATTCGGTATGAGATTTATATGTTGCATATTTATAAATCAAAGATATGAATCCTCCTAGGATCTCATGACAGATCTTTAGAATCCTATTAACTGCATATTTTAATTCATGCCATTTGCCAGATTATATCATATATCGGAACAATGTTTATTCAACACATATGTGGGATGGGTCTCTCACAAGACCACTTGAACCATCGCATTCACCACACATTATTTCAATAGTGCCCATAAATGTCCGAACTTCAAGCTTGTGACTTTTATTTTGCGATTATTGGTTCAGCCTCGATTGCATTTATCAATGACCTGATAAGAGAGCTTAAAGCACTCATGCCTAGGACTTTGTTTTGGATCCATTTGCAATCTAGAGGGGCAAGATAGGTGTCGACATAATTGTCTACCACATTTAATAATGATCTCTGTCATTTCCCAAAACGAAAGATTCATTGTTCCGTATTCCCAGCATAATGATATTGCACGCATTGCTAGGAATTTCATCATCAAGATGAACCTCTTCGTGAGGCAAATCACCACCAGGGTGAATTAATCGAAGGAGAGTTGTCACAGACCACGTGAATCTGCAATCAGAATATATGCTTTCACTAAGGCTGATGGATCATATTCTTAGGCGTCCCCGAGAATAGATCAAATACCAATAAGTCAAATGTGGATATGATATTAATCCCGGGTATATCCACATCTACATCAGGTAGAAGCATTCAAACCAATATGGTTACTCCTCAACAATTTCTGACAAACTCCATATTCATAGGAGTACACACTAAACGACATGTTCAGTTTGGCTTTTGTGCGTTTAATAGAATATTGAGGCATTACACTATATGGGCATTCCTTCCCCTAACGCTGAGATGTTCTAAAAGCATACAAATAAGATCCCCAACCACAATCATCCAGTTGTGGCCAATGTATGCTATTGTGGTGATTTATTTGGGAAATCTTACGCACATTACAGATCAGGGTTTTATGCAGTGAGCTTTGGACTTAGATTAATGTAGTGGCATGAATACTACATATTTTCCTTCAACATGAAGGGTTAGTATCAACATCCAATGAAACACGCAACAACAAGTCGCTTCGTGGTTACAATTCTGCAAACTTATTGTTATTATTACCAAATGCACAGTCAATCATTAAGATTTAGACTAACATGCACAACACTATTTTATCCATAAGGATCCTTCAGGGGCTCATGAATACCATTCGTCGTTTGGAGCCATTAGTTGACTTCAGATCAACAAGTAAAATGACCATCAGGGTCTAATGCTCACAAAGACATTCACTGGTTGCATTGTGCTTTTAAGCACATAGGAAAAATGTGTGTGTTTATATTGGTAGTGAAGTGCACGGCATCAGGCCAATGCTGCCAAGCAAAGATTTTTATATACAGAGATGTATAGTCCAGCTCGTTTTTATCACTGCCCATGGTTTACCCAATTACTCATACTGCTCTGAAATTAGGTATCGATTTATGCAATATTTTTAGGTATAATAATTTTGAGAGAGAACTTATAACAATAGTTAATTATTTGTGGTGTTGCCAGCAGGGCAAACATTTCTCCTCATATTATATACCAAATTGTTCTATATAGCATTATTTCAATCTCTTCATTGTTCAGCAAAAAGAGAAGCTTTGGAATAGAACAGACAAGGCCAAGAATTCATTTTATCTGGGAAAATCACCATATAACTAGCTTTTGATGAAGCAAATGATGATAACTGCTTGGCAAGAACGAAACAATACTGGTATCTGCCTAGGATCCATCTTCAACAACAGATAGTACTGCTCTCATACGAAGAAATCATCAGGAGTAGAGAGGATACAACAGGTCTCTACAAGATCTTCATATTTCTATCACAAATTATCATCACTAGTAGTCTAGTGGTCAAGACATATGGCTCTTCTGGCTCCGAGGACCAAGAACATGTTAATGTCTAATTTAGCTTCAAGCTCTGTGGTGATGTGGGATTTCATAGTTATTTGTCTACTCTTCTCACTTCTGGTAGATCGGAGGTAGATAATGGTAAGCATGCCAAAGGGTGGAATTCAGTGTAGTTCGGCTACATAAACCCCAGGTATGTGTCAATTCAGGACCGACCTTTACCATTTACTTTACCGTGTATACCAAACTTGTCAAAGGACTATCCCGAGTCAATTCAGTGACTATAAGTATTTACAATTTCGAGAGATGTATGCGACACAAGCATAGAGGTTCTAGATAGAACGAGTAAAGTGGTTCGACGGGAACACACTATGATTTTCACACCAACATAGTGAAAATTTTCTCAGAATAACATCTCGGTATACTCGCAACTTCGTGTTGCTGGCGATTACATGTCCTTTTATCTCATAGTTTGCTTCTAGTTTGCTTTATGTCATTTAGCGACAAAGAGAGCAATGTGCTAACATCTGGTTAAGCAATGTATGGCTGAGATTTATAGTCTTAAATTATTTGGTAAGGCCTTTTGCTTACTAATAGAATCCCAATTTGTGATGTCTTCTATGTCAAAAAGGCTTTCATGCATTATATTATATATCTTCAGGTTACTTCGGGTAAAACTTTATGCATGAGGAGAGAGCAAAGAATTAACTTATCTGTGTTTCATTGTATTTCAATTTAATTTCCTAGATTTCCAAGCACTATAGAGCTTGATATAGTCATTATAGCCACTTGGCGATATATAAATATATAATGCCACACAACATAGTCAAATAAAATATAGAGCCAAACAAAATTGTTTATTAAGGTTGCGCATAATGTGACTTTAGGGGCTTGAACAACCCACCACAATCCACGCGAGTACAAGCTCTAGCGTATCTGGCGTCAACGCGTGTGCGACCATCAGGGCCATGACAACACAACAAGCCTTCGTAATAAGTGCAACAGGCACAATTATGGCTCGGTAATCGGGGTACACGATAAGTCCACGCAACGTGCGCAACAGGCATAATTTTGTCTCAATGATCACGGCAGACAGACAGTGCCTACAGGGCATGCAAAAAATACGCGACTCAGTGATGGCGGTTCGACTCAACGGGAGCTGTCCGAATAAACGAGAGTGCTACATAGCAATCACATGACGCAGCCAAGTTCGTACGACACAAATACTGCGTCGTGTTGCCAGGGCGCAGCCAATGCATAGTTGATGTCATAACTCAGCCAATTAATAACGTAGCCTGATCGGCGTGTCCGAGTACCCACTATACAATTTAATCGCTCGCCGTGAGTCTAAAAACTCAATGCAACGCAAATATTCAGAGCAATTTAAATATGCTCAGTATATCCTTCGCATATGTTTTAATAATTTTCTGCTAATTATTTAGCACATGAAATAATATTAATGCAGAAAAAATAAAACACCAGAATTAATGTCTGAACATAACATATGAGGTATAAAAAAAAGATATTTTCTCGTATTTAAGCATGTATTTTTCTACTAATTATTTGTGATAGAAAAGTAACTAATTAAGATTGAAATCATGCTTAATTATTTTGTTTCTCAGTCCGTCAAGCCGCATGCATCTTTTCCTCTTTTCCTCGTTTGACTCGTGCGACGCGTTTGACTCGTGCGACGCCCCCTCCTAATCCGTTGGCAGGAGATGTATGGCATCATGCATACGTGCGTGCGGAGGGGCGCGGCTCAGCAACGGCAAGGAGAAAGTCCTACGGCTGCGACTGCGTGCATGTCTCGTAGATCTAAAGAATACGCGTGGAGCCAGTGGACCCAGCGACCGGATGCGCCGAGCGACGACGCCGAGAAACCGGATCTTACAGCCCGCCCTTTGATCGCTCACCACACCAGTCACCACCTGGTCTCTGCTGCAGCACGATGCGTACAGACCGAATCTTCCATCTCGGTCTGCACTGCTCGCTGCTACAACCACTCGTTCCAAGCCACTTAATTAGGATCTCTAACCATCGCATGCATAATTTCATGCTCTGATTCAGGCGTGGCCCCAATGCGGCTCTGGCACAGTCGAGGCGCGACTGCTGGCGCGCAGTGCGGTCTCGACGCGAGCGGAGCACCACTACGGCGATGGTAGTTCATCGCGCACGAATTACAGCTCGTGCACAATAACTAACTGATCAATCAATAAACATACCGTTTGTTTGCGTAGAGGGAGAATCGAAGACTGTCGCGTAGGACAGTTCGGCTAGACCGTAAGACCTGCCGGCTTGACGGAGAGTTGATGCAGATCTGATCCCGCAGCGACATCGAGGTAGAGCGTGCTGATAACGTGTTGAGAACTACGTTACCACGGATTACCAGATTCGCTCTCTTCCCTCCCGTCAGCAGATTAGGCGCGAGAAGTCGTGGAAGACCTGTATCCCTTCCCAGAAGCATGACAGAGGAAACACACGAGACACGATGTAGGGTTGGGCCTTTGGCCTCTTTCTCTTCTATGTATTATGAGGGGGTGTACAGGTTCCTTATATAGAGATGTGGGACCCCTCAGGGGCAAAACAGGTATTTGTCCATATAACCCTAACTAGGATTACTTAACAAAACAGAGCTCAAACCCAAGAGTTGTCGTTCCGCAACCGGGAAACAGACCAACCGAGCTAAGGCTCGATCCCCGGGTCTCTTCCTTTCTTTTCTATATAAGATAGAGAGGAAGCACAATAACTTCTTGTTTTGGTTAGGAGGAGGAAGCACTACAAGACCATTCTTAGTGATAAGTTTTAATGCACTGTTTATAATGCTGACATATTAGATTTAAACTAGGTAATCGTGAATGCAAAGTTTCATTCCTATAAAACTTTATCATCTCCCATGAAACTTTTTCTATATCTCTCCTCTTAATTGTACTGCCATGTCACCAAGTATACTGATGTGTCACCGTATTTAATGAGTATGAAACTCCTATTAAGAATGGCCTAATAATAATCAAACGGGCCTTAGCGAGAGATGAAAATGAGATTAGTCGAGTGAGTAGGGACAGTCTGCTAGTACTTGGGCCGTCTATTCAGATATGGGCCTTCAAGGTCTTGCTTTGATGGTTATTAGGAGAGAATTCGACGCCTAAGCACGCAGATTAGGCCTACAGATTTTCCATCTAGTTTTGCGTATGAATGGCCGAGTGGGGGCCTAGTTTGCTGGACCAATGACCGCATGGGCTCAAAGGCAGTCCTCATCCGTAAGGCCACCACAGTCCACACAGGTCAGGAGAGCACCACAAATGGAGTTAAAGGGCCTGGTTTTATGGACCCATAAGCTTTGACATGATTTTCACAGCACATCCTGATTATCTACGGGATATATCTTTTATCCAATTGATGTCAATTTTTTTTGTTTTTTATTATGTACTTCTTACTCAGAAAAATATCAAAATAAGAACAGTAAAAAGAGAAAATAATAGTGAAATAAATAAAGAAAAGGAAGAGGAACATGTAACGAACACCCAATAGCTCTGTTATAAGTGGTGCACTTTTTTTTTTCTTATTCATGTTCATTGCTTCCTTTCATACTTAATGCTTTAGAGACATAAGAACTAATTCTTTCATTTATCAATTTCTAAAAGATATTTAATTGATTTGGCCTTTAATATTTTATAGTCTAGCATTAAAGAAAAGCCTAAAGATATCGAGTTTCTCAATGTTGAACAACTGCTACAAAAAGCCATTGCAGCCGAGGCTCATCATTTGAATGATACTTGTGACGTTCATAGATCACATCATCCAAATATGCATGTAATAGAAGCTATTATGGTAGCTCGGATGATGAGAATAAATAATGTTGTGCTACTACATTTGTCTAGCTAACACAAAACAAATTAGTTACGTGTCCTTCTCTCAAGGTAGTTAATAAGAATTGGCAAGAGGATATGAAAATTTTACTGTTGATCCTACTAAATGTGAATGAACCTTTAACAAGTTGCTTAAATTCGGTTATATTAAGTTGTCATATACTTTATCTTCACTTGAAGAATTAAAAAGAAGGGCTTATTGCAAATACCATAATTTTTCTCATGCAACTAATGATTGCAATATTTCCATTGCTGGATCTAATCGGCTCTTAATGAGGGACGATTAAGTCTTACTAGAATGCAAGTTGATAAGGTTCTATTCCTGATCAATCTACTTAAAAAGGGGGAGCCCACAATTTTGATCCATCTAGAGCAAGCCAATACAGTAGCATAGAAGTATCAGTGAACCATGGAAGTAACCATCAACATCATCAGAGTCATACATCGTACCAAGTCCCAAGAGTATCCCTAAGAAGTTGTGCAAGGAAGGAACATTGGTTCCTACCGCACATGAGAGGATGACAAGCGTGTGGTGCCTTCAGCTCACCAAAAGTTCCAGTTTGAGATGGAACGATGCCATGTTCTTGATCCTATATATAAGGGAGGTTTAGAAGGACACACTGAAAGGGAATTAGGCTTACACCTAGTTCCTAAATAATTTTGGTGGTTGAATTTCCCAACACAAATATTGGACTAACTAGTTTGCTCTAGTGTATAAGTTATACAGGTGCAAAAGGTTCACACTTAACCAATAAAAAGATCAAGTGTTGGATTCAACAAAGGAGCAAAGAGGCAACCGAAGGCACCTCTGATCTGGGGGCACCGGACTGTCCGGTGTACACCGGACAATGTCCGGTGCGCCATCGGTGCACCAGAGGACTCCGACTTCAAACTCTTCGCCTTCGGGAATTCTCGGAAGTCGGCGCACTATAATTCACCGGACTGTCCGGTGTGCACCGGACATGTCCGGTGCTCCAAGGAAGCGCGGTCTCCGGAACTCGCCAGCCTCGGGTTCGCGCGGCAGCCGCTCCGCTAAAATTCACCGGACTGTCCGGTGTGCACCGGACTGTCCGGTGTGCCAGCAGAGCAACGGCTATTTCGGCGCCAACGGCTACCTGCGGTGCATTTAATGCGCGCGCAGCGCGCGCAGTCGTCAGGATCGCCCATACCGGTGCACCGGACATCAAACAGTACATGTCCGGTGTGCACCGGACACCCAGGAGGGCCCAGAAGTTAGAAGCTCCAACGGTCAGAATCCAACGGCATTGATGACGTGGCAGGGGCACCGGACTGTCCGGTGCGCCATCGAACAGAAGCCTCCAGCCAACGGTCAAGTTTGGTGGTTGGGGCTATAAATACCCCAACCACCCCACCATTCATGGCATCCAAGTTTTCCAACTTCCAACCACTTACAAGAGCTAGGCATTCAATTCTAGACACACCAAAGAGATCAAATCCTCTCCAATTCCACTCAAGCCTTTAGTGACTAGCGAGAGAGATTTGCCGTGTTCTTTTGAGCTCTTGCGCTTGGATCGCTTTCTTTCTTTCTCACTTGTTCTTGTGATCAAAACTCAATTGTAACCAAGGCAAGAGGCACCAATTGTGTGGTGGCCCTTGCGGGGAAGTTTTGTTCCCGTTTGATTGAGAAGAAGAAAGCTCACTCGGTCCGAGGGACCGTTTGAGAGAGGGAAGGGTTGAAAGAGACCCGGCCTTTGTGGCCTCCTCAACGGGGAGTAGGTTTGAGAGAACCGAACCTCGGTAAAACAAATCCGCGTGTCTCTTATTGTTATTCGCTTGCGATTTGTTTTGCGCCCTCTCTCGCGGACTCGATTATATTTCTAACGCTAACCTTGCTTGTAGTTGTGATTATTTTTGTGATTTTCAGTTTCGACCTATTCACCCCCCCTCTAGGCGACTTTCAATTGGTATCAAAGCCGGTGCTTCATTAGAGCCTAACCGCTCGAAGTGATATCGGGAGATCACACCAAGAGGGAGATGGAGACCGGCGATAACAAGCCCACTACAAGCCAAGGGAGCACTTCATCGGAAGAGTCCCGCACCAAGAGAAGGGAGAAGAAGAAGAACTCCTCCAAGCGGAAGGAGAAAAGATCTTCCTCCTCTCACCACAAGGAGAAGAAGGAAAAATCTTCTTCTCACAAGCCGCATCGGAGTGGGGACAAGCACAAAAGGATGAGGAAGGTGGTCTACTACGAGACCGACACTTCATCGACATCTACCTCCGGCTCCGACGCGGCATCCGTCACTTCTAAACGCCAAGAGCGTAAGAAGTATAGTAAGATTCCCCTACGCTACCCTCGCATTCCTAAACATACACCTTTACTTTCCGTCCCATTAGGCAAACCACCAACTTTTAATGGTGAAGATTATGCTATGTGGAGTAATTTAATGCGATTTCATCTAACCTATCTCCACAAAAGTATATGGGATGTTGTTGAGTATGGTGTACAGGTACCATCTGTAGGGGATGAGGATTATGACACGGATGAAGTGGCCCAAATCGAGCACTTCAACTCCCAAGCCGCAACCATTCTCCTTGCCTCTCTAAGCAAGGAGGAATACAACAAAGTGCAAGGGTTGAAGAACGCAAAGGAGATTTGGGACCTACTCAAGACGGCGCACGAGGGTGATGAACTCACCAAGATCACCAAGCGGGAAACAATCGAGGGGGAGCTCGGTCGCTTCCGTCTTCGCCAAGGGGAGGAGCCACAAGACATGTACAACCGGCTCAAGACCTTGGTGAATCAAGTGCGCAACCTCGGGAGCGCAAAATGGGATGACCACGAAGTGGTTAAGGTTATTCTAAGAGCTCTCATTTTCCTTAACCCCACTCAAGTACAATTAATTCGTGGTAATCCTAGATATCCACTAATGACCCCCGAGGAAGTTATCGGGAATTTTGTAAGCTTTGAATGCATGATTAAGGGCTCAAAGAAGATCAACGAGCTTGACGAGCCTTCCACATCCGAGGCGCAACCGGTGGCCTTCAAGGCAACGGAGGAGAAGAAGGAGGAGTCTACACCAAGTAGACAACCAATTGACGCCTCCAAGCTCGACAACGAGGAGATGGCCCTAATCATCAAAAGCTTTCGGCAAATCCTCAAGCAACGGAAGGGGAAGGATTACAAATCCCGTTCCAAGAAGGTTTGCTACAAGTGTGGTAAGCCCGGTCATTTTATTGCAAAATGTCCTATGTCTAGTGACAGTGACAGGGGCGACGACAAGAAGGGAAAGAGGAGAGAAAAGAAGAAGTACTACAAAAAGAAGGGCGGCGATGCCCATGTTTGTCGGGAGTGGGACTCCGACGAAAGCTCAAGCGACTCCTCCGACGACGAGGACGCCGCCAACATCGCCGTCACCAAGGGCCTTCTCTTCCCCAACGTCGGCCACAAGTGTCTCATGGCCAAGGACGGCAAGAAGAAGGTAAAATCAAGGTCCTCCACTAAATATGAAACATCTAGTGATGAGGATAATGATAAAAATGAGGAGGACAACTTGCGTATTCTTTTTGCTAACCTTAACATGGATCAAAAGGAAAAATTAAATGAGCTAATTAGTGCTATCCATGAAAAGGATGATCTCTTGGACTCCCAAGAGGACTTCCTAATCAAGGAAAACAAGAAACATGTTAAGGTTAAAAATGCTTATGCTCTAGCAATAGAAAAATGTGAAAAATTGTCTATTGAGATAAGTACTTGCCATGAGACTATAGACAACCTTAGAAATGAAAATGCTAATTTGATAGCTAAGGTTGATTCTCATATTTGCAATGTTTCAATTCCATATCCTAGAAATGATAATGATGATTTGCTTGCTAGGATTGAAGAATTGAATATTTCTCTTGCTAGCCTTAGAAATGAGAATGAGAAACTAATTGCTAAGGCTAAAGATTTTGATGTTTGCAATGCTACTATTTCCGACCTTAGAACTAAAAATGATATGTTGCATGCTAAGGTTGTTGAACTTAAATCTTGCAAACCCTCTACATCTAATGTTGAGCATGTTTCCATTTGTACTAGATGTAGAGATATTAATGTTGATGCTATCCATGATCACCTAGCCTTAATTAAAAAACAAAATGATCACATAGCACAACTTAATGCTAAGATTAGTGAGCATGACTTAGAAAGTGAAAAATTTAAATTTGCTAGAAGCATGCTCTATAATGGGAGACGCCCTGGCATCAAGGATGGCATTGGCTTCCAAAGGGGAGACAATGTCAAACTTAATGCCCCTCCAAAAAATTTATCTAACTTTGTTAAGGGCAAGGCTCCCATGCCTCAGGATAACGAGGGTTACATTTTGTACCCTGCCGGCTATCCTGAGAGCAAAATTAGGAGAACTCATTCTAGGAAGTCTCACTCTGGCCCCAATCATGCTTTCATGTATAAGGGTGAGACATCTAGTTCTAGGCAACCAACCCGTGCCAAGTTGCCTAGAAAGAAAACTCCTAATGCATCAAATGATCATGCCATTTCATTTAAAACTTTTGATGCATCTTATGTTTTAACTAACAAATCTGGCAAGGTAGTTGCCAAAATTGTTGGGGGCAAACACAAGGGCTCCAAGACTTGTGTTTGGGTACCCAAAGTTCTTGTTTCTAATGCCAAAGGACCCAAAACCGTTTGGGTACCTAAAACAAAGAACTAAACTTGTTTTGTAGGTTTATGCATCCGGGGGCTCAAGTTGGATACTCGACAGCGGATGCACAAACCACATGACAGGGGAGAAAAAGATGTTCTCCTCTTATGAGAAAAACCAAGATCCCCAACGAGCTATCACATTCGGGGATGGAAATCAAGGTTTGGTCAAAGGATTGGGTAAAATTGCTATATCACCTGACCATACTATTTCCAATGTTTTTCTTGTAGATTCTTTAGATTACAATTTGCTTTCTGTATCCCAATTATGTCAAATGGGCTACAACTGTCTATTTACTGATACAGGTGTTACTGTCTTTAGAAGGAGTGATGATTCAATAGCATTTAAGGGAGTATTAGAGGGTCAGCTATACTTGGTAGATTTTGATAGAGCTGAACTCGATACTTGCTTAATTGCTAAGACTAACTTGGGTTGGCTCTGGCATCGCCGACTAGCCCATGTTGGAATGAAGAATCTTCATAAGCTTCTAAAGGGGGAACACATTTTAGGACTAACAAATGTTCATTTTGAGAAAGACAGGATTTGTAGCGCATGCCAAGCCGGGAAGCAAGTTGGCACCCATCATCCACACAAAAACGTCATGACTACCGACAGGCCACTGGAGCTCCTACACATGGATTTATTCGGCCCGATCGCTTACATAAGCATCGGCGGTAGTAAGTATTGTCTTGTAATTGTGGATGATTATTCTCGCTTCACTTGGGTGTTCTTTTTGCAGGACAAATCTTATACCCAAGAGACCTTAAAGGGATTCTTGAGACGGGCTCAAAATGAGTTCGGCTTAAGGATCAAGAAAATTAGAAGCGACAATGGGACGGAGTTCAAGAACTCTCAAATAGAAGGCTTCCTTGAGGAGGAGGGCATCAAGCATGAGTTCTCTTCTCCCTACACTCCACAACAAAATGGTGTAGTGGAGAGGAAGAATCGAACTCTATTGGACATGGCAAGGACCATGCTTGATGAGTACAAGACACCGGATCGGTTTTGGGCCGAAGCGGTCAACACCGCCTGTTACGCCATCAACCGGTTATATCTACACCGAATCCTCAAGAAGACATCTTATGAACTCCTAACCGGTAAAAAGCCAAACATTTCATATTTTAGAGTTTTTGGTAGCAAATGCTTTATTCTTGTTAAGAGAGGTAGAAAATCTAAATTTGCTCCTAAAACTGTAGAAGGCTTTTTACTAGGATATGACTCAAACACAAGGGCATATAGAGTCTTTAATAAGTCCTCAAGACTTGTTGAAGTTTCTTGTGACATTGTGTTTGATGAGACTAACGGCTCTCAAGTAGAGCAAGTTGATCTTGATGAGATAGGTGAAGAACAGGCTCCAAGCATAGCACTAAGGAACATGTCCATTGGGGATGTGTGTCCTAAGGAATCCGAAGAGCCTCCACATGCACAAGATCAACCATCCTCCTCCACGCAAACATCTCCGCCAACCCAAAATGAGGACAAGGCTCAAGTTGATGAAGGTGAAGATCAAAGAGATGAGCCTCCTCAAGATGACGGCAACGATCAAGGGGGAGATGCCAATGATAAAGACAAGGAGGATGAACAACCAAGACCGCCACACCCAAGAGTCCACCAAGCAATACAACGAGATCACCCCGTCGACACCATCCTCGGCGACATTCATAAGGGGGTAACTACTCGATCTCGTGTTGCACATTTTTGTGAACATTACTCTTTTGTTTCCTCTATTGAGCCACACAGGGTAGAGGAAGCACTTCAAGATTCGGATTGGGTGATGCCAATGCAAGAGGAGCTCAACAATTTCACAAGGAATGAGGTATGGCATTTAGTTCCACGTCCTAATCAAAATGTTGTAGGAACCAAATGGGTCTTCCGCAACAAGCAAGATGAGCATGGTGTGGTGACAAGGAACAAAGCTCGACTCGTGGCTAAGGGGTATTCACAAGTCGAAGGTTTGGATTTTGGTGAAACCTATGCACCCGTAGCTAGGCTTGAGTCAATTCGCATATTATTGGCCTATGCTACTTACCATGGCTTCAAGCTTTATCAAATGGACGTGAAGAGTGCCTTCCTCAATGGACCAATCAAGGAGGAGGTCTATGTTGAGCAACCTCCCGGCTTTGAAGACAGTGAGTATCCTAATCATGTTTATAGGCTCTCTAAGGCGCTTTATGGGCTCAAGCAAGCCCCAAGAGCATGGTATGAATGCCTTAGAGATTTCCTTATTGCAAATGGCTTCAAAGTCGGCAAAGCCGATCCTACTTTGTTCACTAAAACTCTTGACAATGATTTGTTTGTATGCCAAATTTATGTTGATGATATCATATTTGGGTCTACTAACAAATCTACATGTGAAGAATTTAGTAGGATCATGACACAGAAATTCGAGATGTCTATGATGGGGGAGTTGAAGTATTTTCTAGGATTCCAAGTGAAGCAACTCCAAGAGGGCACCTTCATTAGCCAAACAAAGTATACTCAAGACATTCTAAGCAAGTTTGGAATGAAGGATGCCAAGCCCATCAAGACACCCATGGGAACAAATGGGCATCTCGACCTCGACACGGGAGGTAAGTCCGTGGATCAAAAGGTATACCGGTCGATGATTGGTTCATTGCTTTATTTATGTGCATCTCGACCGGACATTATGCTTTCCGTATGCATGTGTGCAAGATTCCAAGCCGACCCTAAGGAATCACACCTTACGGCCGTAAAACGAATCTTGAGATATTTGGCTTATACTCCTAAGTTTGGGCTTTGGTACCCTCGGGGATCCACTTTTGATTTGATTGGTTATTCGGATGCCGATTGGGCGGGGTGTAAGATTAATAGGAAGAGCACATCGGGGACTTGCCAGTTCTTGGGAAGATCCTTGGTGTCTTGGGCTTCAAAGAAGCAAAACTCGGTCGCTCTTTCCACCGCCGAAGCCGAGTACATTGCCGCAGGCCATTGTTGCGCGCAATTACTTTGGATGAGGCAAACCCTGCGGGACTACGGTTACAAATTAACCAAAGTCCCTTTGCTATGTGACAATGAGAGTGCAATCAAAATGGTCGACAATCCCGTTGAGCATAGCCGCACTAAGCACATAGCCATTCGGTATCATTTTCTTCGGGATCACCAACAAAAGGGGGATATCGAGATTTCATACATTAACACTAAAGATCAATTAGTCGATATCTTTACCAAGCCACTTGATGAGCAATCTTTTACCAGACTTAGGCATGAGCTCAATATTCTTGATTCTAGGAATTTCTTTTGCTAGTCTTGCACACATAGCTCATAAATATACCTTTGATCATGTCTCTTTTATATATGCTATGACTAATGTGTTTCCAAGTGTATTTCAAACCAAGTCATAGGTATATTGAAAGGGAATTGGAGTCTTCGGCGAAGACAAAGGCTTCCACTCCACTCTACTACTCATCCTTCGCCGTCGCTCCGCATCATCTCTCCAACTTTGGTATAATCTTCACTCATTTATTTTATGACCAAAGAAGGAGAAAGTACTTCAATGGGCTCTAATGATTCCGTTTTTGGCGATTCATGCCAAAGGGGGAGAAAATATGAGCCCAAAGCAAAAGGACCGCACCACCACCTAAATTTTAAACTTTTGGAGATTTTCAAATTGGTCAATTTCAAAATTGGTATCTTATTATGTTCTAAAGGGGGAGGAAGTAGTATTTCAAAAAGGATAAATCAAAACCCTCTTGAACACTAAGAGGAGACTTTATTTGAGGGGGAGTTTTGTTTAGTCAAAGGGAAAGCATTTTGGAACAAAGGAAGAAACTTTCAAAACTTAAAAATGCTTTGCAAAATCTTATTCATTTACCTTTGACTATCTTGCAAAATGACTTTGAAAAGAATTTACAAAAGAATTTGCAAAAACAAAACTCTTGGTGCAAATGTGGTCCAATATGTCAAAAACAAAGAAAACAATCCATGCGCATCATATAAGTATATATTGGCTCAATTCCAAGCAACCTTTGCACTTACATTATGCAAACTAGTTCAATTATGCACTTCTATATTTGCTTTGGTTTGTGTTGGCATCAATCACCAAAAAGGGGGAGATTGAAAGGGAATTAGGCTTACACCTAGTTCCTAAATAATTTTGGTGGTTGAATTGCCCAACACAAATATTGGACTAACTAGTTTCCTCTAGTGTATAAGTTATACAGGTGCAAAAGGTTCACACTTAACCAATAAAAAGATCAAGTGTTGGATTCAACAAAGGAGCAAAGAGGCAACCGAAGGCACCTCTGATCTGGGGGCACCGGACTGTCCGGTGTACACCGGACAATGTCCGGTGCGCCATCGGTGCACCAGAGGACTCCGACTTCAAACTCTTCGCCTTCGGGAATTCTCGGAAGCCGGCGCACTATAATTCACCGGACTGTCCGGTGTGCACCGGACATGTCCGGTGCTCCAAGGAAGCGCGGTCTCCGGAACTCGCCAGCCTCGGGTTCGCGCGGCAGCCGCTCCGCTAAAATTCACCGGACTGTCCGGTGTGCACCGGACTGTCCGGTGTGCCAGCAGAGCAACGGCTATTTCGGCGCCAACGGCTACCTGCGGTGCATTTAATGCGCGCGCAGCGCGCGCAGTCGTCAGGATCGCCCATACCGGTGCACCGGACATCAAACAGTACATGTCCGGTGTGCACCGGACACCCAGGAGGGCCCAGAAGTTAGAAGCTCCAACGGTCAGAATCCAACGACATTGATGACGTGGCAGGGGCACCGGACTGTCCGGTGTGCACCGGACTGTCCGGTGCGCCATCGAACAGAAGCCTCCAGCCAACGGTCAAGTTTGGTGGTTGGGGCTATAAATACCCCAACCACCCCACCATTCATGGCATCCAAGTTTTCCAACTTCCAACCACTTACAAGAGCTAGGCATTCAATTCTAGACACACCAAAGAGATCAAATCCTCTCCAATTCCACTCAAGCCTTTAGTGACTAGCGAGAGAGATTTGTCGTGTTCTTTTGAGCTCTTGCGCTTGGATCGCTTTCTTTCTTTCTCACTTGTTCTTGTGATCAAAACTCAATTGTAACCAAGGCAAGAGGCACCAATTGTGTGGTGGCCCTTGCGGGGAAGTTTTGTTCCCGTTTGATTGAGAAGAAGAAAGCTCACTCGGTCCGAGGGACCGTTTGAGAGAGGGAAGGGTTGAAAGAGACCCGGCCTTTGTGGCCTCCTCAACGGGGAGTAGGTTTGAGAGAACCGAACCTCGGTAAAACAAATCCGCGTGTCTCTTATTGTTATTCGCTTGCGATTTGTTTTGCGCCCTCTCTCGCGGACTCGATTATATTTCTAACGCTAACCTTGCTTGTAGTTGTGATTATTTTTGTGATTTTCAGTTTCGACCTATTCACCCCCCCCCCTCTAGGCGACTTTCACACACTAGAAGCGGTGGAGCAGTGGTAATTCCTCTCTAGTGATGATCTATTGATGAACATTCGCCAGTGTATAGAACATTCAGTGGCACTCTAACATGTTAGGGTTCTAGCCTAGACAGAGGCAGGTTTGTCGGCCTTATGACCTCTACGTTGTCTCCAAGGAAGCCCAATAGAGTATATGGCATCGAGGACTCACTGTCCTTCGATGGAATCTCCTAAAAATGTGGAGTTCACCATTGTTATCAGAGACATAGTCCATGCTCTCAAATTTAAGAGCATGGACATGGATGAAGGAACCACAAATGGTGAAAATTTCACTAGTGAAGCATGCTGCCCTTCAAGGCAGTATCTTCATCTCAACGACGAAGCTAATGGTTCTAGCCACAGTAAGATTGTAGAATAGAGATATCACATGACACACTTCTTACCTAGCATGCTAGACGTCGTGGGTATGGAACTGTGGCGAGCGTCATGGTTGTTCATCGAAACTCGATGTGTGAGTTTCTGATGACTCGGACACTCAAAACACAAAAGGGGCATAATCAATTTATCTTAGTTTGGGCCTCTGAGCCTTTTGTCTAGCAGTATGGTGTTCTTCATGTTAGATATGCCCAAATAGGGGTTCTTACAAATAAAGAAATCGAGAGAGTTTGATAGGGGATCGTGTTGTAGTATCCTTGGTTTCTTGGCTATTGAATCCTATAGTTGAAAGCTCCAAGTCTTGATCCCTTATATAGGAGTCCATGCATCTACTTATATATCGAGGAGAGCATGAGGCGTACAAATCGACTAGGTTCTAACCTAGCGTTTATCCACCATGTGTGCTTCTAGTTTCTTTGTCTTACCACTACTAGGTCCTTTGTTGTTTAGGAGAGGTGTGACAATGTTGCAACCACTCCCTAACACTTTAGTGTGGTTTTCCTTTTGACCATCAAGTGCTTTATTTTGCTATGCACCACAATAGGTAAGCCTTCTAAAGGCTTTCTTCATGTGTAAGGTGCCTCTCCTATTTAGAGTTGCTGACAAATAGGCATAGGGTTGTCTACCCTGATTCCTGTGGCTAGGGGAGTCCTTTGTCTTGATACCTCATACCCATTATGTGACCCTATCGAGGGAGCGATCAATGGTGGCTTGCAATTGTGGGATAGGTATACAATGAAGTTCCTCTGTGTGCGTCATGCTTTGGGTGCCTGGCAGATTCCAAAATTGGCTTTCTGGACTAAGCTTGAGACGTTGGTCCCCGAACAAGATGGCCTAGGCAGTGATCACAATGAAGTTTGTTGGGATCCTAGGCTTCATTGTCGAGCCCCTAAGCGATGACCATCATCTTGCTTGGACATGTCCTCTTGGCAATGTAGACCTCTTGAGGGGAAGGCTGAGAGCACCTAGAGGGGGTGAATGAGTGATCCTACAAAAATTACTAAAAACAACATAAACTTGATCTAAAAATGAAGTTAGTGTAAACTAAAACCAAGTTTTGGTGAAGAGGAGGGAGAAAAGTTCCCTTCACTTGATTTCTCTTCCAAGATGTGAATTATACTAAGAGCAATATCACAAGTGAATAGAGAGAATTTAAGAAGAGAGAAAATCGCAAGAAAAGGACAAGTGAGACATGTGATTTTTATCCCATGGTTTGGCAAAGCCTACATCCACGTCGTGGTGTCCACCTTTGGACAAGGGTTACACTCAACCCCTCTCAAGTGATCACGTAGATCAAACTTGAGTGCCACACTTCTTCCTTATATCAAGAGTGTTCTCGTTTGCAAGGAATCTCCAGAAGTTGAAATCTCTTGCAACCTTACAAAAGATCAGAGTTACAATTTAGAGTAAGGTAGAGAGAAAGTACACACAAAAAAAGAAAATTGTAGCAACACACGCAAGAAAGAAGATCACTAGTACATAATGTCACAAAGACGCAAGAACAACTCAGAAATGTCACTCGGGTCTCATTAAATCACTAGAACGTTTTGTTGTAGAGTGTCAGAGTGTTGTTGTGCTCATAGAGTACTTAGGTATTGAATGGAGGCGCCTAGGGGTCCTTTATATAGGCCAAGAGGGCCTAGAAGCCGTTGCTCTTTTAGGCCAAGAGGGTACTGAATGGTGCGGTTGAGACCAGACCAGATAAGGCTCTTTTGAGCCTATATCCTCCAAACCTTTTTGACTTTCTTTGAGGGCTTCCTTACGACTTAGACAGACATAATTAGCATGTAATTGAATTGACTAAGTGTGGGAAACTTACCTCTTCCCCATATTTTCACTAGGGTTTTTAATATGGCCAAAATCAAGTCCAAAATTTACTTTTCTTGCAAAAATGAGTTAGTAGCCAAACCAAAGTGCTAGAAACATAGAATAGGGTATGTACAACTTATTCAAACCCTTAAACCTCATGTTTATGTTGTTTTAACCAAAGTTGCACTTTTGGCCTCCAGATTTGCTCATATTTGTTCCTCTAATTTGCCTTTACTTGAACCTGTGCTTATACTCACATCAAAGTAGTTAGTTTAATATAGTGTGTTGGACACTTAATCACCAAAATAGATAAAAAATAGCCCTATGACACATTTAAGGGTGATCCAGGGCCTCCTCAATGGATGGCAATCTGTGGACAACCTAGTGATCCTTAAATTACCAAAGAGTACACGAGAATCGGTCGGGAGTGGACTCAATTTGCCATCTCTTTGTCGTGAACTTAGCATACACCTATACTAGTCTCTCGTCACCAACCTTAATCAAAAGTGCTCACAATCAACTTATTTTTTATTTTAATAAAAAGTTAATGATCAGAATATTTTTTTATAATAATTGATAAGACACCGAGACAATTTATAGGTATTTTTTTGTCAAGACTCCCTCTACTCTCAGTCACATGCACATACTCCCTCCCATTTATAAAACACTACCGGAATCAGCTTCTTTGTCGAGTGTCTGAAGCATTCGGCAAAACCTGGAAAACACTCGGTAAAGAAAGCTCGGCTAACTGTACATCGGCAACGACTTCTTTGCCGAGTACTTTTTATACTTTGCCTAGTGTTAGCCGTTACTCGGCAAAGAAAAGTCGCCGTCACGACGACTGGTAACTACGACACAGCATTTGCCAAGTGTACTAGGTGACACTCAGCAAAGAGGATCCCTTGCCGAGTGTCACCATTCGTCGAGTGTTTGACGCTCAGCAAAGACACTACAGCAGCTATAGTCATTTTCGACAGCCAGAAGCCACCAAGAATAGACCTTTTACCACCGAAAATAAGCTACTTTTGACGGCAAAGGGCCCATTTTCGGTTGCCAGAGCGCGGCCGCCGAAAATAGCTTATTTTCGACGGCCAGCTCCAAGACCGCCGAAAATAACCTATTTTTATTTTCGACGGTTGCGCTCTAGCCGCCGAAAATTAACGATCACCGAATTGCACCAGAGTTATTTTTGGCGGCACCCATGTGGCCGCCGAAAATAAGCGATTTCAGAGAAAAAATATGAAAGAAATGCAAAAAACAGCAATTTCAACAACAGTATAATCACAATAATATGATAGAAACACTAATACCAGAATTACACACATTTAACACAAAATATCACAATTCTTCACAAATACGTCACAATTCACCAAAATACCACCAGAGTTCACAATTGTTCACAAATGCATCACATAGTCCATTACAACGTAACACAAAGTCAGAATTCAGAACAAGATTCAAACCATCACATATCGAGGTCATTTGAGTTATGACCACTACCTCCAGAAGCGAACGGCTCGTTCACGAAGTTGATTAACTAGTTTGGATTCTAAAGAAAAATAAGATATTAATAACGGCAGTGTTTACATGACCACTATTCAAACGAATTATTTGTCAAACTAACCTATCCTATAGTAGCTCCCTTCCTTGCATAAGCTCCTCCTGATGCTGGTATCATCGGCGGTGGCATGTTGTGGCCCATAACCCCGGATCCCTACAAAATCAAGTTTAGTCAAGATTTAAAAGGTTAATACAAATGACAAGTCTAAACTAAATTGAAGCACCTGAGGTGGAGGTGGCGGAGCATGTAATCCCCACTTAGGCATCGACGGCTGAAATTGAGGGAAAACGAATGGTTGTTGTTGTGCCTGCTCTGGAAACCAAGACTGTTGCAAATACAATATATTAGTTATAGAATAAATATCGACCGTGTTGAGAATAAATAAGATAATCACATTATATTTATTGCTTGTTGCGTCTGTGCATTGTAAGTAGCCATGTACTCTAATTATTGTTGGAGGAATGTCATTTGTTGTTGCCGCAGCTCTTCACAAAACCTTTCTTGCTGCTCCCTCATAGCATCCTCCATGCTAGAGCGTCGACTACGGCTGCTACCACAACCCCCCTGCGACGAAGAGCCGCCATGAGACCGCAACTCCGTCGAATCGATCACACCGGTAAACATAAAATATCTTTAAAAAAACAAGAAAATTAGATATCCGGTCATAGTTCCAATATTATTGAAAAAATTCACAAGTTAATACCGTCCATGGGCCTTTCCTCCAATAGAATGCACAACTTCAGCGTCGATGGTAGGCGCTCCTCACCAATCATAGTCTTCTCCATACTTCCTAACCATCTCCTGCCCATAAGTCTCCTGCAATACAATATGAAGGTTCAGCACACACGTAATTTATAGTTATATGACAAGAAAACATTAATCCTAACAACAACTTATCATACACTCAACGTCTGCTTGACTACATAGCTCATCGGAGATTTCACTGTTTTTTGCTCTATGCCCTCGCCTATAAACATCGATTGGGCTTGGGACAACTCCACTTGGAGCCTCCTACAAATATATAAGTTTAAACTGATTCCATTTCTGAGTAAAACAGAATACTATATACTCAACATTCGCTTCGCCAACCAAATGTGTCCATCAGCCCCATTGGTATGGTTGACTACGACCTCATCATCGTTCATGTCCTGCTGATGGCTGCCTATGTCGTTTCCTGTTTGACTTCTCAATCCACTCCGACGAAGCCCATATCTCACACAAAGCCTTGTAAGCCTACGGTCGGTGTTCCATCCATGGAAGAGTTACCTGTATCTAAGCGTTATCACAAAATTACATTAACATCTGAATGAGTTACTAAATTACATTGACCAAAAGGTGTGAAGCCATCGGTCGCGAGGCCGATTCAAACATTCCTCAATTCAGTTACAAAGTCTGGATCAAATGTGTCGAGAGCCTTCAAGCATCCCCATCTGAAGGGTGCACGATTAGCTCATCGTTCTCACGAACACCTTCTTTGTGCCATCGCATGTGCATAGCGGTTTTAGATAGAAACAACCATTTCACCTGATGAGTTAGTGGTAAATAGCGAAGCTGCTTATGTGCAACATCTATCATCACCTTGTCACCCTCATCATTAACAACTTTCACGAATCTAGATTGTCCATATTTCAGACATTTTTCTCTTCCGCATGCTCCTCCATGAAAAGCATACAATTATTTTTTGCACACATCAATCTTTTCAAAATCCATACCGAGACCTTTGATAATTGTATTTGAATGGTACATGTCTTTAGGCAACTTATTGGGCTTTAGCAGCACATCTCCTAATAACTTTAAAATCTCATTGTAACAGTTGTTCGAGAAAAAAAATACTTGGACTTAATGGCCATGAGCCGGGTCATAAAAGCGAGTATACTCGCATCCATGTGTTCATGCAACGACTCTTCAGAGTCTTTTAGTAGTCTAAACCTCTGGTGTGGCAGGATCCTCGGAGCTTAGGTTTAACTCTAGACGTAGCAAATCTAGCATCTCATGCATCGCATCATCACCAGCCCAATCATAGTTCTCCTCCTCTTCTACATTCGGGTTGAGTACTACCTCACCATGATGTTCCCACACCTCATATCCGGGCATAAATCCAAACTGACAAAGATCTAGGCTAACTCTTTCCTTATTAAGGAATATACTATTTTTGTGCCGCCTACAAGGGCATCTGACAGTGCCAGTTAATGACAAGGAGAATACGTGGTCCACAAAATCTTTGGTCTTGACTACCCAATCATCAAAATGACGTCCATTCCTACTCCAGCCATTATACATCCATGCACGATCTTCAGTCATGTCTGAGACTGTTAAACCAAACCATATCGTGAAAACATTATTCAACTTCGTCAAGGGTATCGATCATACATGTATAAGCAAGGATATGTTCTAAACCCACAAGCTAGCAGGACCCAAATAAAATTTCGGCAGCATAACCTCGCTGCCACTAAACAATATATTATTTATATAAAAAATAAAGAATGATATGCTATTAATCAAATCAAACTAAGTACCACATACCACTAATAATGCAACTGTACTACGTACCAATATAATGTACTTATAAAACTAATAATATAATAGTACCACATATTAATACAAATTCAATGTCACAAATACAATATGCCCCTAATCCCTAAACCACATTTACCACTAATACATTAATGAAATCAAACTAAACAATAATACTAATCGCACACACTAATCAAACAAACACAATTACAAATTAAAAGTCACCTAGAGGGGGGTGAATAGGCAGAAACTGAAATTTACAACTTTAAACATGTAACACCCGGATTTTAGGGGTCCAAAACCCGGGGTTAACATAAACACCAGGTATGATGGGACCAAGTCTCATACATATGATGTATAGTGGCACAGGATCGAATGTCACATCTTTATACATAACAGGAGTTCTGTACAAAATAAATAATTACATTATAAGGAGACAACGGTCCAGCAACCCAAAAGTTGACTGGGAGACGACGACCTAGACCTCTCACGAACACATCGCAGCATCCTCCATGAGCATCATCCTGCAGCACCTGGTCTTGACCTGTGGTGTGTGTGAGACAGCAAGAGTGAGCTCACATACGTTCATCGCTCAACAAGTTGTGGGGAATAATGTGCATGAACTCGCCAAAGGTGGGAGCTCACGTGAAGTGTAAGGCTTACCAAAGAAGATGGTTAGAGCTGAGCATTGCTTTTAAAGTTGGTCAAAATTTTATTAGCAGTTACTAAGTATAAGTAAATACCAAACCCAATTAAATAGTAGAACAAAAGTAACAACTTCACCTGCGATGCAATGCATATGACAAATTGAGTTTAAGTTCCATAATTTAATCATGTGAGGGTCCGAGCTGCTCATGACCGTGAGCACGGCTAGTATACCAGTTTTACACTCTGCAGAGGTTGCGCATCTTTACCCACAAGTCGTGTGTCCCATGTCGCCAGGGTTTGCAAGGCCCTTAGACACTACCGAGGTGAATGGCTAGGGATCCACTACGAGGCCTTTACAAAGTTCCACTAGCTTCCGAAAACCCGCTACAGTTTATAGGAAGATCCAGTGCAGGAATCCCTTGCAGGACCGCCATCGCAACAAAATCCTCCCGAGGGCCTCCCTACACTGACCTCTCCCCTACTGCCCTTGCCCCTTTCGGGTAAGGTAGTCTTCCACTAGCTTTCCTAATTAATCAGCCAAGGGGTCCCATTCCTCCCTTGTGGTAGCACTGTTTTCCCGGGTGGTCGCTCCATGTTCCAATTAACATAATGATCTTATCATGAACAATAAATAACAACTGATAACAAAAGTATAATCATGAATAGTGTAATCTTCATACCCAAAACCACATATAGCACTAGCAAGTACTACCCAGAAAGTTCAGTGGTAAACAAGGTATAAAGATAGACAAACTAGGGTAACCTATTGGGTCCCATCAAAATTAACCTATGCAGATCATTATGATTAATCAGAACATGGCTGGGTAAAAGAAGTGATCAAGGGCACAACTTGCCTGGGACTTGAGATTCCAGGTACCAGGATGATCTTCAGGTGACACGTGTTCTCACTGCTAAACGTAGCAATACAAACAAACATGGTATAGGCAAAATTAACATTACACCAAACATATATGCAAAATACATATTAATCACCTACATATTGAAATAAGATCACAGGAACAAGAATTATCAATTTTGGAATTATAGGTTTTAAGTTATGAATTTTCTAAGATTTCATGTGTTTTCTACAAGATTAAATAGGATACAAATTTTAATGTGACTTTCATGTCAAAATAGAGATAATATGTGATAAACAATAATATTATAGAATTATAGAAATTAGAATGGACTCAAAAGAAGTTAAAATGCATTTTATAGGAATTATACAAGTTCTTAACAATTATTTTCACATTAAAAACCATTTTCTATTTATTTTTCCCGGGTTTTCTAACCTTCTGGACTGAGCGCATAATATACAGAGAAGAGCAGGGCTACGGTGCAAAACAACCCAAGACACATAGCCATCCCACAATGGACTGCGGGTTTATTCTTGAATAAGCCGAGGGCTCTTTAGAAAAATATCCGGGCCGAAGGGGTATCTTCGACTGTGGACCGTTGGATCATGATCGAGCGGACAGATTAGATCGGCGGAAGGTTATAATCCGATATGCGTTCACAGCCCTAGGATCAAAGATCGATGGCCCGAAATCGTCCACACATTGTTGCCATCCGAACCACACGTCGGGCGAACAACGGCATAGATTCTATGCATCGAAGGTGTATCGCTATTTTCTAATCCGGGCCGTCCACACAGAGATCTAGGGTTGAGCGACTGTCTTCCTTCTCTAGCGTGCCCGACGGCGGCGCAACGCATCACTGCGGCGGCGCATGGTCGACCACGACGGATCCATCACCGGGGAAACGCAATCCCACACTCTAATCTCATCCGCAGCCCGTGAAACCGACGGTCAGGGGAACTTCTTCCCCAACCCACGCCGAGAGCGGTGGTGCCCCGGGATTCTGCGCCCTGTTCCAGCGAGCGCAAGATAGCAGATGCCAAGGGAAGGGCGGTTGTCCTTACCTTCGATGGAAACAGGTCCGCTGACGACGGAGCGCGGCTAGGTGCGGCAAAAACCCTCCCTCGAGCTCTTTTCCTTCCTGCTTGATTCCGAACGTTTGGGGCAACAATGGTTGCGGCGGCACAATCACCACATTCGCACACAGCAAGACCCGATGGCGCCTACAGCTTCACTGATGATGGACATAGCAGGGTAACGATGGGCCATATATATATACCCAAGGCAGATGATTAGTTAAGATTATCACGGATCCTATCCACCCAGAATCGACTCGCCCCAGGCTCCCTTGGCATACGCAACAACCCCAATCTGTTTCGTCGGTATGGAGATGATGCAGCTGACAAACATGGCCCATTGGTCAGCCAACGAGAGAGGGAGCGAGACAGGCACGTGGGCCAGCGGTGGGACAATGTGGTCGCCAAGGGACAAGGAGTGGGGCTACCAGCATGGACCCAGACGTCGGTCACAACATCAGGGGCACGCGCGGATCCGAAGGTATGACCAGGCGGGCCCACATCTCGGTGGATTGGTCATGGCACTGCGGAAGGGAAATCAAAGTTGGGCTAGCCTGAGAGGTGGTTGGGCCGAGATAGAGGAAATCCGGCCCAGGCGCAGGGAAAATCTTTTCTTTTTATTTTCTATTTTCTTTTCTCCATTTTCAAATCCAATTTGAGTTCAAGTTTAAATTCAAACTTTGTGAATAACTTGTCCTCAGTTTGAATGGTATAATTTAATAATATAAGTGTGAAGGATGTTTATTCTGATTTTTTTATTTTATTTTATGTAGTATTTTTCTTAGTTCTTCCCTTCTCTTTTATTTTCTATTTTCTATTCCAAATTCAAATTTATACTTCTATTTTAGTTTTCAGATTTTTTTTAAATGTATCAATTGAAACCCACAGGTGAATATAAACCATACTATTTTAATTTTACTAATTTAAGTTTTATTCTCCTTGTTATTTATTTCATGGGATGTATAAATGGTTTCCTTTAAAGAAAAATCCCTTTTCTCATCACTTTCTTATTTCCCCAATTTTCAAAGCATTATGATACTTTATTTATTATTATTTTTTTTTCTACTAATTTTGGGTCTTACAAATCCTACCCCCCCTTAAAAATAATCTCGTCCTCGAGATTTGTAAGAAAAGGGATGTATACTCATATTGTCCTCGGAACATATGCACAAACAAAGAAATCTCAGCATGAGGTATATTTCTTTAACAAAACATAGGGTCATAAGACCTTATTGTTCCTTCTAGAATAATATCATATCATCTACTAACTAAAGTAACATCTAGATCTTACAACTCATCATAATCTATATCTATGTAGCTTGGTGGGGCGGGTGGTGGTGGTGGAGGTTGTTGTTGTTGTTGTCTCTCCAACCGTGCTTGCCTTATTTCTTGGCGGGCCTGACGTATTTCCTCGCGTTGTTGTCTTATCTGATTCTGCATCTCGGTCACCAGGTCTGTTAACTGTTGTATTACCAGTCTTTGGGTAGCAACCACTTGATCGATTTCAACAGGTGGAGGATTTGGAGGACTCATTTTCTGTTTTGTTGTTACGTGATAATCTTTCCTTTCCTGGTATTGACCATGAAAGTTAGAAGCATATGGTGATAGTTTTGCAAAGGAAATTATTCAATAAGCGGAATGAATAAGCTAGTAGCTGGTTATACTCTAAAGATTCTTTGGTAGGGCTTAATCTTTGTTTTATGTCCAGATTGAGGTAACCAGTCGTATAAGGTGAATATCCAAAGGTAGGATAGAATTTTGTCACGATTAGATATATATGGGTGAGATAGACTACATGATGTAGGTCAAAATCTGGTTTGATGTCAGGTGGTGGTTGATAGATTATGCAATCCATTAAGACTCTATTGATTGGGTAAGTTATGTAACTTGTTACATAGGTCGAGTTGTTGTGTATGGCCAAGTTGATATAAGTCCCCAAATTAGGCTTAAGTGATTTAGGAGTATGGCCTTATCCTTTGTATCAGCATTAAGTAACTCAATCTAGCTTAGATCATATTGGATTAGATAGAATCCAGATTAGGTTGGTATGACTAGATTAAACTAGTTTAAGATTAGCTAGATCTACCAGGGTAGGATAAACATTATTAGGATATGTTAGAATCTTTTAAGATAGGATGGATTATATGATATAGGTAGGCCATTTGTTCAAGGATGAGTTGGTATGAGACATTAATTTAGGTTAAGATATATTTGTAGAGACAGTGTTTAACCTATATCACCAACTTAACTAACTTGTTAATAACTCACTTTAGATCGGGTCATATTTAGATTAGATAGAATCCGGATTAGGTTGGATATAACTGGATTAGACTAGATAATATCTAATTACTTTGGATTAGATCTTGGTTGTTACTAGGGTGGGGTAAATATGCTTATTAGGGCAAGATGAATCCATAAGGATAAGGTAGAATCTTTTGAGGTCAGTTAGATTTATTAGGATAGGATAAAATCTTTTTAAGATAAGATGAGTATCTTTTAAGATGAGATGGATCTATTAAGATAAGGGAGAATCCTTTAAGGTAAGATGAATTGGCTAGAATGAGATCTTTTAGGATAAGATAAATCTCTTAAGCTAGATAAGTTCCAATGGGGATAATCTAGGCTGTCTAGTTATTTTATAAATATATTTTTTTATACCTATGTGTATATGCAGATGCAATTGTGGGCATTACTCCACAACTTATCTCACTCAAACAAAGATCCAAATCAGACAAGTATCATAAGAACAAACACTCATACAAATATGTAATAAAATAGTTTTGATTTTTTTTTGTTCCTAAGAATGGGTCTCCTATTCCTAAAGGTCACTTTAGGCACAGGATTTCAAAGTGTGAAATCCACCTTTGTCTTTAGAAGGAAAAAGGTAAGAATAATCAGAGTAAAGCGGAAATAGATGAGAAAGATTATGGAAAGTTTAGAAAAGATCAGAGTAGCAAAGGTAAGTAGACAATGGTTGTCTAGTTCTATCTAGGTTTCGTCCTACAGTCAACATTCCTCTGATACCACTTCTGTAACACCCGGATTTTAGGGGTCCAAAACCCGGGGTTAACATAAACACCAGGTATGCTGGGACCAAGTCTCATACATATGATGTATAGTGGCACAGGATCGAATGTCACATCTTTATACATAACAGGAGTTCTGTACAAAATAAATAATTACATTATAAGGAGACAACGGTCCAGCAACCCAAAAGTTGACTGGGAGACGACGACCTAGACCTCTCACGAACACATCGCAGCATCCTCCATGAGCATCATCCTGCAGCACCTGGTCTTGACCTGTGGTGTGTGTGAGACAGCAAGAGTGAGCTCACATACGTTCATCGCTCAACAAGTTGTGGGGAATAATGTGCATGAACTCGCCAAAGGTGGGAGCTCACGTGAAGTGTAAGGCTTACCAAAGAAGATGGTTAGAGCTGAGCATTGCTTTTAAAGTTGGTCAAAATTTTATTAGCAGTTACTAAGTATAAGTAAATACCAAACCCAATTAAATAGTAGAACAAAAGTAACAACTTCACCTGCGATGCAATGCATATGACAAATTGAGTTTAAGTTCCATAATTTAATCATGTGAGGGTCCGAGCTGCTCATGACCGTGAGCACGGCTAGTATACCAGTTTTACACTCTGCAGAGGTTGCGCATCTTTACCCACAAGTCGTGTGTCCCATGTCGCCAGGGTTTGCAAGGCCCTTAGACACTACCAAGGTGAATGGCTAGGGATCCACTACGAGGCCTTTACAAAGTTCCACTAGCTTCCGAAAACCCGCTACAGTTTATAGGAAGATCCAGTGCAGGAATCCCTTGCAGGACCGCCATCGCAGCAAAATCCTCCCGAGGGCCTCCCTACACTGACCTCTCCCCTACTGCCCTTGCCCCTTTCGGGTAAGGTAGTCTTCCACTAGCTTTCCTAATTAATCAGCCAAGGGGTCCCATTCCTCCCTTGTGGTAGCACTGTTTTCCCGGGTGGTCGCTCCATGTTCCAATTAACATAATGATCTTATCATGAACAATAAATAACAACTGATAACAAAAGTATAATCATGAATAGTGTAATCTTCATACCCAAAACCACATATAGCACTAGCAAGTACTACCCAGAAAGTTCAGTGGTAAACAAGGTATAAAGATAGACAAACTAGGGTAACCTATTGGGTCCCATCAAAATTAACCTATGCAGATCATTATGATTAATCAGAACATGGCTGGGTAAAAGAAGTGATCAAGGGCACAACTTGCCTGGGACTTGAGATTCCAGGTACCAGGATGATCTTCAGGTGACACGTGTTCTCACTGCTAAACGTAGCAATACAAACAAACATGGTATAGGCAAAATTAACATTACACCAAACATATATGCAAAATACATATTAATCACCTACATATTGAAATAAGATCACAGGAACAAGAATTATTAATTTTGGAATTATAGGTTTTAAGTTATGAATTTTCTAAGATTTCATGTGTTTTCTACAAGATTAAATAGGATACAAATTTTAATGTGACTTTCATGTCAAAATAGAGATAATATGTGATAAACAATAATATTATAGAATTATAGAAATTAGAATGGACTCAAAAGAAGTTAAAATGCATTTTATAGGAATTATACAAGTTCTTAACAATTATTTTCACATTAAAAACCATTTTCTATTTATTTTTCCCGGGTTTTCTAACCTTCTGGACTGAGCGCATAATATACAGAGAAGAGCAGGGCTACGGTGCAAAACAACCCAAGACACATAGCCATCCCACAATGGACTGCGGGTTTATTCTTGAATAAGCCGAGGGCTCTTTAGAAAAATATCCGGGCCGAAGGGGTATCTTCGACTGTGGACCGTTGGATCATGATCGAGCGGACAGATTAGATCGGCGGAAGGTTATAATCCGATATGCGTTCACAGCCCTAGGATCAAAGATCGATGGCCCGAAATCGTCCACACATTGTTGCCATCCGAACCACACGTCGGGCGAACAACGGCATAGATTCTATGCATCGAAGGTGTATCGCTATTTTCTAATCCGGGCCGTCCACACAGAGATCTAGGGTTGAGCGACTGTCTTCCTTCTCTAGCGTGCCCGACGGCGGCGCAACGCATCACTGCGGCGGCGCATGGTCGACCACGACGGATCCATCACTGGGGAAACGCAATCCCACACTCTAATCTCATCCGCAGCCCGTGAAACCGACGGTCAGGGGAACTTCTTCCCCAACCCACGCCGAGAGCGGTGGTGCCCCGGGATTCTGCGCCCTGTTCCAGCGAGCGCAAGATAGCAGATGCCAAGGGAAGGGCGGTTGTCCTTACCTTCGATGGAAACAGGTCCGCTGACGACGGAGCGCGGCTAGGTGCGGCAAAAACCCTCCCTCGAGCTCTTTTCCTTCCTGCTTGATTCCGAACGTTTGGGGCAACAATGGTTGCGGCGGCACAATCACCACATTCGCACACAGCAAGACCCGATGGCGCCTACAGCTTCACTGATGATGGACATAGCAGGGTAACGATGGGCCATATATATATACCCAAGGCAGATGATTAGTTAAGATTATCACGGATCCTATCCACCCAGAATCGACTCGCCCCAGGCTCCCTTGGCATACGCAACAACCCCAATCTGTTTCGTCGGTATGGAGATGATGCAGCTGACAAACATGGCCCATTGGTCAGCCAACGAGAGAGGGAGCGAGACAGGCACGTGGGCCAGCGGTGGGACAATGTGGTCGCCAAGGGACAAGGAGTGGGGCTACCAGCATGGACCCAGACGTCGGTCACAACATCAGGGGCACGCGCGGATTCGAAGGTATGACCAGGCGGGCCCACATCTCGGTGGATTGGTCATGGCACTGCGGAAGGGAAATCAAAGTTGGGCTAGCCTGAGAGGTGGTTGGGCCGAGATAGAGGAAATCCGGCCCAGGCGCAGGGAAAATCTTTTCTTTTTATTTTCTATTTTCTTTTCTCCATTTTCAAATCCAATTTGAGTTCAAGTTTAAATTCAAACTTTGTGAATAACTTGTCCTCAGTTTGAATGGTATAATTTAATAATATAAGTGTGAAGGATGTTTATTCTGATTTTTTTATTTTATTTTATGTAGTATTTTTCTTAGTTCTTCCCTTCTCTTTTATTTTCTATTTTCTATTCCAAATTCAAATTTATACTTCTATTTTAGTTTTCAGATTTTTTTTTTAAATGTATCAATTGAAACCCACAGGTGAATATAAACCATACTATTTTAATTTTACTAATTTAAGTTTTATTCTCCTTGTTATTTATTTCATGGGATGTATAAATGGTTTCCTTTAAAGAAAAATCCCTTTTCTCATCACTTTCTTATTTCCCCAATTTTCAAAGCATTATGATACTTTATTTATTATTATTTTTTTTTCTACTAATTTTGGGTCTTACAAAACACAACTACAAGTCGGGGTTAGCGTTAGAAATAAAATCGAGTCCGAAAGAGAGGGGAAACAAATCAACCAAAGAAAATAGAGTGGATGACACGGTGATTTGTTTTACCGAGATTCAGTTCCAATGAACCTAATCCCTATTGAGGTGGTCACAATGACCAGGTCTCTTTTAACCCTTTCCCTCTCTCAAACGGTCACCTAGACCGAGTGAGCTTTCTCCTTTAATCAAATGGGTCACTTAGACCCCTACAAGGACCACCACAACTTGGTGTCTCTTGCTTTGATTACAAGTGTCTTAAGAACAAGAATGGGGAAGAAGAAAGCGATCCAAGAACAAGAGTTCAAAGAACATGAGCAAAACTCTCTCTAGTCACTAGGTGTTTAGAGTGTATTTGGGACTTGGAGAGGCTTTGATTCTTTTGAATTGTGTCTTGTATTGATTGCACTAGCTCTTGTATTGAATGTGAAGTCTGAAAAACTTGGATGCTTGAAGTGGTGGTGGTTGGGGGGTATTTATAGCCCCAACCACCAAACCAATCATTGGGGAGTCTGTCTGTCGATGGGTGCACCAGATAGTCCGGTGCGCCACCGGACAGTCCGGTGCACCAGCCACGTCACCCAACCGTTAGGGTTCTGACGGTTTTGACCGTTGGAGCTCTGACAACTTGGTGCACCGGACAGTCCGGTGCCGCACCGGACAAGCACTGTTCACTGTTCGGTGCGCCTTCTAGCGCTGCTCTGACTCTGCGCGAACTGTCCTTGCACTGTAGCGCTTTTGTAGGTGTCCGTTGGAGTCGACCGTTGCGCTGGAGCCGTTGCTCCGCTGGCACACCGGATAGTCCGGTGACCCACCGGACAGTCCGGTGAATTATAGCGAAGCGGCTCTCCAGAAACTCGAAGGTGAAGAGTTCAGCCTATACGGTCCCTGGTGCACCGGACAGTCCGGTGCGCCAAACTAGGGTTCTCTTCGGTTTCTTTTGCTCCTTTATTTTGAACCCTAACTTGGATCTTTTTATTGGTTTGTGTTGAACCTTTAGCACCTGTAGAATATATAATCTAGAGCAAACTAGTTAGTCCAATTATTTGTGTTGGGCATTTCAACCACCAAAATTATTTAGGAAAAGGTTTGACCCTATTTCCCTTTCAATCTCCCCCTTTTTAGTGATTGATGCCAACACAAACCAAAGCAAATATATAAGTGCAGAATTGAACTAGTTTGCATGAGGCAAGTGCAAATGTTGCTTGGAATTAAACCAATTTATACTTCTATTAGATATGCATGGATTGCTTTTTTTCTTTTAACATTTTGGACCACATTTGCACCACTTGTTTTGTTTTTGCAAATCTTTTTGGAAATTCTTTTCAAAGTCTTTTTGCAAATAGTCAAAGGTATATGAATAAGATTTCAAGAAATATTTCAAGATTTGAAATTTTCTCCCCCTATTTCAAATGCTTTTCCTTTGACTAAAACAAGACTTCCCCCTGAATGAAATTCTCCTCTTAGTGTTCAAGAGGGTTTTACCAATTGAAAGAAGATCAAATATTTTTAGATATCAACTGAAAAATCCTCCTTTGAATATATCAATATAGATACCAATTGAGATATAATTTCTAGAGGAATACTAATTTGAAAGATACCAATGGAAAACTTTATTTCGAAAATTTTGAAATTGGTGTGGTGGTGCGGTCCTTTTGCTTTGGGCTTAATATTTCTCCCCTTTGGCATTAATCGCAAAAAACGGAGTCTTTTGAGAGCCCTTTTACTTTCTCCCCATTGGTATGAGTAATAAGAGTGAAGATTATACCAAAATTGGAGAGTGGTGCGGAGTGACGGCAAAGGGTAAATGATACCGGTAGAGTGGAGTGGAAGCCTTGTCTTCGCCGAAGAACTCCATTTCCCTTTCAATCTATGACTTAGCATAAGAATTTACTTGAAAACACATTAGTCATAGCACATGAAAGAGATATGATCAAAGGTATGTAAATGAGCTATGTGTGTAAAGTGTCAATCAAAGTTCCGAGAATCAAGATTGTTTAGCTCATTCCTAAGTTTGGTGAAGGTTTTCTCATCTAATGGCTTGGTAAAGATATCGACTAATTGTTCTTTGGTGCTAACATAAGCAATCTCGATATCCCCCTTTGTTGGTGATCCCTCAAAAAGTGATACCGAATGGCTATGTGCTTAGTGCGGCTGTGTTCAACAGGATTATCCGCCATGCGGATTGCACTCTCGTTGTCACATAGGAGAGGGACTTTGCTCAATTTGTAGCCATAGTCCCTGAGGGTTTGCCTCATCCAAACTAATTGCGCACAACAATGGTTTGCGGCAATATACTCGGCTTCGGTGGTAGAAAGAGCTACTGAATTTTGTTTCTTTGAAGCCCAAGACACCAGGGATCTTCCCAAAAACTGACAAGTCCCTGATGTGCTCTTCCTATCAATTTTACACCCTGCCCAATCAACATCGGAATATCCTATTAAGTCAAAAGTGGATCCCTTGGGGTACCAAAGACCAAACTTAGGTGTATAAACTAAATATCTCATGATTCTTTTTATGGCCCTAAGGTGAACTTCCTTAGGATCGGCTTGAAATCTTGCACACATGCATACGGAAAGCATAATATTCGGTCGAGATGCACATAAATAGAGTAGAGATCCTATCATCGATCGGTATACCTTTTGATCTACGGATTTACCTCTCGTGTCGAGGTCGAGATGCCCATTGGTTCCCATGGGTGTCTTGATGGGCTTGGTATCCTTCATTCCAAACTTGGTAAGTATATCTTGAATGTACTTGGTTTAGCTGATGAAGGTGCCTAGCTACAGGTGCATAGGTTTCACCGAAATCCAAACCTTCGACTTGTGAATATCCCTTGGCCATAAGTCGGGCTTTGTTCCTTGTCACCACACCATGCTCATCTTGCTTGTTGCAGAAAACCCACTTGGTTCCTACAACATTTTGGTTAGGACGTGGAACTAAATGTCATACCTCATTCCTTGTGAAGTTGTTGAGCTCCTCTTGCATTGCTAATACCCAATCTGAATCTCTTAATGCATCTTCCACCATGTATGGCTCAATAGAAGATACAAAAGAGTAATGTTTACAAAAATGAGCGACTCGAGATCGAGTTGTTACTTGTGAAGTTGTTGAGCTCCTCTTGCATTACCAATACCCAATCTGAATCTCTTAATGCATCTTCCACCCTATATGGCTCAATAGAAGACACAAAAGAGTAATGTTTTCAAAAATGAGCGACTCGAGATCGAGTTATTACCCCCTTATGAATATCGCCGAGGATGGAGTTCACGGGGGGGTCTCTTTGAATCGCTTGGTGGACTCTTGGGTGTGGCGGTCGTTGACCCTGTTCTTCTTATCATCTTCCTTGTCTTGATTATTGTTATCTCTCCCTTGATCATTGTTCTCCTTTTGAGGTGGCTCATCTTCTTGATCTTCATTTTCATCACCTTGAGCTTGATCCTTTTCTTGGGTTGGTGGAGATGCTTGCATGGAAGATGACGGTTGATCTTGAGCTTGAGTGGGCTCTTTGGATTCCTTAGGACACACATCCCTAATGGACATGTTCCTTAGCGCGACGCATGGAGCCTCTTCATCATCTAGCTCATCAAGATCAACTTGCTCCACTTGGGAGCCATTAGTCTCATCAAACACAATGTCACAAGAAACTTCAACTAATCCAGTGGATTTGTTGAAGACTCTATATGCCCTTGTGTTTGAGTCATAACCGAGTAAAAACCCTTCTACAGCCTTATGAGCAAATTTAGATTTTCTACCTTATTTAACAAGAATAAAACATTTGCTACCAAAAACTCTAAAATATGAAACATTGGGCTTTTTACCGGTTAGGAGTTCATACGATGTCTTCTTAGGATATGTTTGGTTTGGAGTCAAAATAGGATGGGATAGGGTCATCCCTAATTTAGGGGCAGGGTCATCCTTAAGAGTCACTACTGTTTTTGTTTGGTTGAAGGGATACACTTGGATGGAACCAACCCAGTTTTTGTTTGGATGGTGGTTTTGTCACTTGTTGGGAGGCAACACGATTTTTTAGCACCGCGACAGGGGCGGGGGCGACTTCATTCGCTCGTTTTTTGGGGACGGCGCCGCCACCGAAAAATGGTCTAGGGTTCAACTCGCCCCTGCTTGACCCTCATCCAAACATGACTGAAATTGTGGCTGCCTCGTTCCGTCCCTCTTTGTCCATTCAACCAAATGCACCCTTAAGGATTCGGTGAAGGTAGAGCCGGTTGATGGAGTAGCAGGCAGTGTTAATCGCCTCAGCCCAAAACCGGTCCGGAGTCTTGTACTCATCAAGCATGGTTCTCGCCATGTCCAATAGAGTTCTATTTTTCCTCTCCACTACACCATTTTGCTGAGGTGTGTAGGGAGAAGAAAACTCATGCTTGATGCCCTCCTCCTCAAGAAAGCCTTCAATTTAAGAGTTCTTGAACTCCGTCCTGTTGTCGTTTCTTATTTTCTTGATCCTTAATCCAAACTCATTTTGAGCCCATCTCAAAAATCCCTTTAAGGTCTCTTGGGTTTGTGATTTTTCCTGCAAAAAGAACACCCAAGTGAAGCGAGAATAGTCATCCACAATTATAAGACAATACTTATTCCCACCGATGCTTATATAAGCGATCGGGCCGAATAGATCCATGTGGAGTAGCTTAAGCGGCCTGTCAGTCGTCATGATGTTCTTGTGTGGATGATGGGCACCAACTTGCTTCCCTGCTTGACATGCGCTACAAACCCTGTCTTTCTCAAAATGAACATTTGTTAGTCTCAAAATGTGTTCTCTCTTTAGAAGCTTGTGAAGATTCTTCATCCCAACATGGGCTAGTCGGCGATGCCAGAGCCAACCCATATTAGTCTTAGCAATTAAGCAAGTATCGAGTTCAGCTCTATTAAAATCAACTAAGTATAACTGACCCTCTAATACTCCCTTAAATGCTACTGAATCATCACTTCTTCTAAAGACAGTAACACCTAAATCTGTAAAAAGACAGTTGTAACCCATTTTGCATAATTGAGAAACTGAAAGCAAGTTATAATCTAAGGAATCTACAAGAAAAACATTGGAAATAGAATGGTCAGGTGATATAGCAATTTTACCAAGTTCTTTGACCAAACCTTAATTTCCATTCCCGAATGTGATAGCTCTTTGGGGATCTTCGTTTTTCTCGTAGGAGGAGAACATCCTTTTCTCCCCAGTCATGTGGTTTGTGCACCCGCTATCAATTATCCAACTTGAGCCCCCGGATGCATAAACCTACAAAACAAGTTTAGGCCTTGTTCTTAGGTACCCAAACGGTCTTGGGTCCTTTCACATTAGAAACAAGCACCTTGGGTACCCAAACACAAGTCTTTGCACCCTTGTGTTTGCCCCTAACATATTTGGTAACTACTTTGCCTGATTTGTTAGTGAGCACATAAGAAGCATCAAAAGTCTTAAATGAAATATTAGGCTCATTTGATGCAATATGAGATTTCTTTTTACGCAATTTAACATGGGTTGTTTGCCTAAGAGCTAGAAGCCTCATTTTTATACATAAAAGCATGGTGTGAAACATTATGAGGTTTCCTAGCATGAACTCTCCTAATCTTAATGCTCAGGATAACCAGCAGGATATAAAATGTAACCCTCGTTATCCTGAACCATGGGAGCCTTGCCCTTAACAAAATTAGACAATATTTTAGGGGCATTAAGCTTGACATTGCTTCCCTGTTGGAAACCAATGTCATCCTTAATGCCAAGGCGTCTCCCATTATAGAGCATGCTTCGAGCAAATTTAAATTTTTCATTTTCTAGTTCATGCTCGGCAATTTTAGCATCTAGTTTAGCTATATGATCATTTTGTTGTTTAATCATAGCAATGTGATCATCAATAGCATCAACATTAATATCTGTACATCTAGTACAAATAGTAACATGATCAACACTAGATGTAAAGGGTTTGCAAACATTTAATTCATCAATCTTAGCATATAAAATAGCATTCTGATTTCTAAGATTGGAAACAACATTATTGCAAACATTTAAATCCTTAGCCTTAGCAATTAATTTATCATTCTCAATCTTATGGCTAAATATTGATTCATTCAATTTGTCAATCTTAGCAATTAAACTAGCATTATCATTTTTAAGATTGGCAATTGAATCATCACAAACATTTTTCCTTTCAACCTTAGCGATCAAATAGCATTCTCAATTCTAAGGTTGGAGATAGTGTCATGGCAAATGCTAAGCTCTTTAGACAAATTTTCATTTTTCTCTACTTCCTGAGCATAAGCATTTTTAACTTTAACATGCTTTTTGTTTTTCTTAATAAGGAATTCCTCTTGGCTATCCAAGAGTTCATCCTTTTCATGAATGGCACCTATCAATTCATTCAATTTTTCTTTTTGTTGCATGTTTAAGTTGGAAAAAAGAGCAAGCAAATCATCTTCATCATCACTAGAGCTACCCCCATCACTAGATGTCGTATATTAAGTGGAGGCTCTAGATTTTACCTTCTTCTTTTTGCCGTCCTTTGCCATGAGGCACTTATGGCCAACATTTGGGAAGAGGAGGCCTTTGTTGACGGTGATGTTGGCGGCATCTTCGTCGGAGGAGGAGTCGGTGGAGCTCTCATCGGAGTCCCATTCCCGACACACGTGGGCATCGCCGCCCTTCTTCTTGTAGTACTTCTTCTTTTCCTTCCTCTTTCCCTTCTTGTCGTCGCCCCTATCACTATCACTTGATAATGTACATTTAGCAATAAAATGATCGGGCATACCACACTTGTAGCACACTTTCTTGGAGCGGGGTTTATAATCCTTCCCCCTCCTTTGCTTGAGGATTTGGTGGAAGCTCTTAATGATGAGCGCCATCTCCTCGTTGTCGAGCTTGGAGGCGTCGATGGGGAGCCTACTTGACGTAGACTCTTCTTTCTTCTCCTCCATCGCTTTGAATGCGACGGGTTGCACCTCGGGTGTGGAGGTGCCACCTTGCTCGACGATTTGTTTGGAGCCTTTGATCATTAACTAAAAGCTCACAAACTTTCCTATTACTTCCTCAGAGACATTAGCTTATATCTAGGATCACCACGAATTAATTGAACTTGTGTAGGATTACGAAAAACAAGTGATCTTAGAATAACCTTGACCATTTCATGGTCATCCCATTTGGTGCTCTCGAGGTTGCGCACTTGGTTGACCAAGGTCTTGAGCCGGTTGTACATTGCTTGTGGCTCCTCTCCTTAGTTGAGGATGAATCGACCGAACTCCCCCTCGATCGTCTCCTGCTTGGTGATCTTGGTCACCTCATCCCCTTCATGCGCGGTCTTTAGTACGTCCCAAATCTCTTTGGCACTTTTTAGCCCTTGCACCTTATTATACTCCTCTCGACATAGAGAGGCGAGGAGTATAGTAGTGGCTTGGGAATCAAAGTGTCGGATTTGGGCGACCTCGTCCGAATCATATCCTTCATCCCCCACGGATGGTACCTACGCTCCAAATTCAACAATGTCCTAAATGCTAGCGTGGAGTGAGGTTAGATGATGCCTCATTTTATCACTTCACATACAATAATCTTCACCGTAAAAAACCGATGGTTTGCCTAATGGGACGGAAAGTAAAGGAATGCGTTTGGAAATGCGGGGATAGTGTAAGGGGATCTTACTAAACTTCTTGCACTCAAGGCGCTTAGAAGTGATGGACGGCGCGTCGGAGCCGGAAGTAGATGGTGACGAAGAATCGGTCTCGTAGTAGACCACTTTCTTCATCTTCTTTTTCTTGTCGCTGCTCCGATGCGACTTGGTATGTGAAGGGGATCCCTTCATTTTGTTGCCGGACTCCCCCGATGGAGCCTTCCCGTGGCTTGTAGACTTGTCACCGCCGGTCACGATCTACTTCTTGGCGTGATCTCCCGACATCACTTCGAGTGGTTAAACTCTAATGAAGAACCTGCCTTGATACCAATTGAAAGTCGCCTAGAGGGGGGTGAATAGGCGGAAACTGAAATTTACAACTTTAAACACAACTACAAGCCGGGATTAGCGTTAGAAATAAAACCGAGTCCGAAAGAGAGGGGAAACAAATCAACCAAAGAAAATAGAGCGGATGACACGGTGTTTTGTTTTACCGAGGTTCGGTTCCATTGAACCTAATTCCCGTTGAGGTGGTCACAAAGACCGAGTCTATTTCAACCATTTCCCTCTCTCAAACGGTCACCTAGACCGAGTGAGCTTTCTCCTTTAATCAAACTGGTCACTTAGACCCCCTACAAGGACCACCACAACTTGGTGTCTCTTGCTTTGATTACAAGTGTCTTAAGAACAAGAATGGGGAAGAAGAAAGCGATCCAAGAACAAGAGCTCAAAGAACACGAGCAAAACTCTCTCTAGTCACTAGGTGTTTGGAGTGTATTTGGGACTTGGAGAGGCTTTGATTCTTTTGAATTGTGTCTTGTATTGATTGCACTAGCTCTTGTATTGAATGTGAAATCTGAAAAACTTGGATGTTTGAAGTGGGGGTATTTATAGCCCCAACCACCAAACCAACCGTTTGGGAGGCTGTCTGTCCCGTGCGCCAGCCACGTCACCCAACCGTTAGGGTTCTGACGGTTTTGACCGTTGGAGCTCTGACAACTTGGTGCACCGGATAGGCACTGTTCACTGTCCGGAGCGCCTCCTGGCGCTGCTCTGACTCTGCGCGAACTGTTCGTGCACTGTAGCACTTTTGCAGGTGCCCGTTGGAGTCGACCGTTGCGCTGGAGTCGTTGCTCCGCTGGCACACCAGACAGTACGGTGATCCACCGGACAATCCGGTCAATTATAGCGAAGCGGCTCTCCAGAAACCCAAAGGTGAAGAGTTCAACCTGTACGGTCCCTGGTGCACCGGACACTGTCCGGTGGCACACCGGACAGTTCGGTGCGTCAGACCAGGGTTCTCTTCGGTTTCTTTTGCTCCTTTCTTTTGAACCCTAACTTGAATCTTTTTATTGGTTTGTGTTGAACCTTTAGCACCTGTAGAATATATAATCTAGAGCAAACTAGTTAGTCCAATTATTTGTGTTGGACATTTCAACCACCAAAATTATTTAGGAAAAGGTTTGACCCTATTTTCCTTTCAATTTCCCCCTTTTTGGTGATTGATGCGAACATAAACCAAAGCAAATATATAACTGTAGAATTGAACTAGTTTGCATGAGGCAAGTGCAAAGGTTGCTTGGAATTAAACCAATTTATACTTTTATTAGATATGCATGAATTGCTTTCTTTCTTTTAACATTTTGGACCACTTGTTTTGTTTTTGCAAATCTTTTTGGAAATTCTTTTCAAAGTATTTTTGCAAATAGTCAAAGGTATATGAATAAGATTTCAAGAAGTATTTTCAAGATTTGAAATTTTCTCTTTTTATTTTTGTCGGGGACCATAATTAGGGGTACCCTCAAGACGCCTAATTCTCAGCTGGTAACCCCCATCAGCATAAAGCTGCAGAGGCCTGATGGGTTTGATTAAGTCAGGGATCAGTCCATACGAGCGACTTGATCACGCCACGCCCGAGCCTAGCCTCGGGCGAGGGCAGCCGACCCTGAGATGTTTCCGTCTCGCCTGAGGCCTCCTCTTTCACGGCAGACGCATCTCCGGCTCGCCCGAGGCCATGCCTTCGATAAGAAGTAACCTTGACTAAATCACCGCACCGACCGACCAAATCACTGGGGCCTTTAACGCAAAAGGTAAGACTGACGGGTAGCCAGGCTTGGCCGAAAGCGCCAGAGGAAGCTCCGCCCGACCCAGGGCTTGGACTCGGGCTAAGGCCCCGGAAGACGGCGAACTCCGCTCCGCCCGACCCAGGGCTCGGACTCGGGCTAAGGCCCCAGAAGACGGCGAACTCCGCTCCGCCCGACCCAGGGCTCGGACTCGGGCTAAGGCCCCGGAAGACGGCGAACTCCGCTCCGCCCGACCCAGGGCTCAGACTCGGGCTAAGGCCCCGGAAGACGGCGAACTCCGCTCCGCCCGACCCAGGGCTCGGACTCGGGCTAAGGCCTCGGAAGACGATGAACTCCGCTTCGCCCGACCCAGGGCTCGGACTCCACCCCGACCTCCGCCTCGCCCGACCCGGGTGCTCAGGTTCGGCCTCGGCCATGCAGGACAGACTCGACCTCGGCCTCGGAAGAGACTCCACGTCGCCCGACCTAGGGCACAAGTCCGCCACGTCGACAGGAAGAGCCATCATCACCCTACCCCGAGACGACTCGGGCCGCAGAGAACAGAACCGACGTCCCATCTGGCTAGCTCCGCCAGATAGGCAATGATGGCGCCCCGCTGGACCCATGACGACGGCGGCCCCCAGCTCCCTTACGAAAGCAGGGGGACGTCAGCAAGGGCCCAACCACTCCGACAGATGTCCCTCCGTCCGGCTCCATCGCTTCTCCGACAGCCACGACGCCACACTAGCTGGGTGCCAAGATCTCTCCGGCTGCCACCTTGGCATGTACTTAGGGTACTAGCTCTCCCCCGCTAGACATGTAGCACCTTGCTACACCCCCGTTTGTACACCTGGATCCTCTCCTTACGCCTATAAAAGGAAGGACCAGGGCCTTCTTAGAGAAGGTTGGCCTCGCGGGGACGAAGGGCAGGGGCAGGCGCTCTCTCGGGGCCGCTCGCTCCCCTCACCTCGCGCGGACGCTTGTAACCCCCTACTGCAAGCGCACCCGACCTGGGCGCGGGACGAACACGAAGGCCGCGGGATTCTCCGACTCCCTCACGACCCGGCTCCGGCCACCTCGCTCTCGCTCTCTCCCCCCTTCGTGCTCGCCCACGCGCTCGACCCATCTGGGCTGGGGCACGCGGCACACTCACTCGTCGGCTCGGGGACCCCCCGGTCTCGGAACGCCGACAGTTGGCGCGCCAGGTAGGGGCCTGCTGCGTGTTGACGAGTAGTTTCCCGTCAAGCTCCAGATGGGCAGTCTCCAACGACCTCTTCAACCCGGGACGGTGCTCCGTTTCGGGAGTCTCGAGTTCATGTCTTTCGACGGCAGCTACGACATGATACTCCTTCCACCGCCGCGCGACAGCGACAATGGTGGCGGACAGCCCGCCCGCCGGCGGCGGAATCGACGACGCCTTTCCCGCGTGGGGGAAGGACAGCTTTCGAGTTCACCCCGTCCTCTCCCTCGCCATCGGAGGAGGAGGCGGGGCAACCAAGGCCGAGCGGGAGGCTGCGCTCAGTCGACTGTCGAGCAAATCGACATCCCCAGCGCCCCAACGGAGGACGCGTCGGGCATCACCCACGCGTTTGAGGCGAAGGCGAGCGCCGTCCCCCCGCGTCACGCTGATCCCGAGCAAATGGACGACGCCAGCACGCTCACGGAGGGCCTGCAGGACGTCGCCCTCGCACCCAGGACGACAGCACGATCAGCCCCCGATGTGACTTCGTCGCTCCTCGTCGACCAAAAGGTACGGGCTGATTCCCATCCTTTGTCATTTCGACTCGGCCTCAACCCGCCTAGCAACCTCGCTTTGGCGGGCGCTCACATTGAGGCGAGTGCAACCTCTCTGGGGTTTCGTGTGCGGTCGCCTTGGGACCGATTGACGGGTGTCTCGACCTACGGACCCTCTGGGTCCGAGGAAGATGACGACCCCAGCATCTGCTGGGATTTCTCTGGATCTGGCAACCCCAGTGCCATGCGGGACTTCATGACCGCATGCGACTACTGCCTCTCCGACTGTTCCGACGGCAGCCGCAGCCTTGACGACAAGGACTGCGGCCCGAGCCGCGAATGTTTCCACGTCGAGCTGGGGGATCCCTCCGGAGGCAGCTGTCTCGGCATGCCGGAGGATGGTGATCCCCCGAGGCCGGCGCCTCGCGCCGACATCCCGCGGGAGCTAGCTGTGGTCCCCGTTCCGGCGGGGGGTCATGACCCACAGCTCGAGCAAGTCCACGGGGCGCAGGCCGGGCTCGATGAGGGAGCAGGAGCGCTCAAGGCAATCCGCCGGAACGTCGGGCAGGTATGGGCAAGCCAGCCCCCGGCCGGAGGAATACGTCACCTGCCCCAAGGTCTCCAGCACCGCATCGCCAACGATGCCAGGGACAGACCGCCACCCGCATCCGGCAGAACCGGTCAGGACCTGACAGCCGCAGCGATGCTCCTCCGCGCGATGCCGGAGTCATCAACCACTGAGGGTCGGCGAATCCAGGGAGAGCTCAAGCATCTCCTGGAAGGCGCTGCGGCCCGGCGGGCCGAGAGCTCTGCCTCCCGAAGGCAGGGGTACCCCTCGGAACCTCGTGCCGCGACTTCCCGACTCACGCGGGAAGCCTCGGTCTACACCGGGCGCACGCGCAACACCGCGCCTGCGGCCCCGGGCCACCTCGGCGACGAGCACCCTCATCGCGACCGTCGGGCCCGCCTCGACGAAAGGGTGCGCCGAGGTTATCACCCCAGGCGTGGGGGACGCTACGACAGCGGGGAGGATCGGAGTCCCTCGCCCGAACCGCTCGGTCCGCAGGTCTTCAGCCGAGCCATTCGGCGGGCGCCGTTTCCGCTCCGATTCCGACCCCCGACTACTATCACAAAGTATTCGGGGGAAACGAGACCGGAATTGTGGCTTGCGGACTACCGCCTGGCCTGTCAACTGGGTGGGACGGACGACGACAACCTCATCATCCGTAACCTCCCCCTGTTCCTCTCCGATACCGCTCGCGCTTGGTTGGAGCACTTGCCTCCGGGGCAGATTTCCAACTGGGAGGATCTGGTCCAGGCTTTTGCCGGCAACTTCCAGGGCACATACGTGCGCCCCGGGAATTCCTAGGACCTCCGAAGCTGTCGACAGCAGCCGGGAGAGTCTCTTTGGGACTACATCCGGCGATTCTCGAAGCAGCGCACCGAGCTGCCCAACATCACCGACTCCGATGTCATCGGCGCGTTCCTTGCCGGCACCACCTGCCGTGACCTGGTGAGCAAGTTGGGTCGCAAGACCCCCACCAGGGCGAGCGAGCTGATGGACATCGCCACCAAGTTCGCCTCTGGTCAGGAGGCGGTCGAGGCCATCTTCCGAAAGGACAAGCAGCCCCAGGGCCGCCCGTCGGAAGATGCCCCCGAGGCGTCTACTCCACTCGGCGCCAAGAAGAAAGGCAGGAGGAAGTCGCAAGCGAAACGCGACGCCGCCAGCACGGACCTTGTCGCCGCCGCCGAGTACAAGAACCCTCGGAAGCCCCCCAGAGGCGCCAACCTCTTCGACAAGGCACTCAAGGAGACGTGCCCCTACCATCAGGGGCCCGTCAAGCACACCCTCGAGAAGTGCGTCTTCGGGGTGCCCCGAGGCATGCTTTTGGGATTCATCGTCTCCGAGCGGGGCATCGAAGCCAACCCGGAGAAGATCGCAGCCATCACAAACATGGGGCCCATCAAGGACTTAAAAGGCGTACAGAGGGTCATGGGATGCCTCGCGGCCTTGAGCCGTTTCATCTCGCGCCTCGGTGAAAGAGGCCTGCCCCTGTACCGTCTCTTAAGGAAGGCCGAGTGCTTCACTTGGACTCCCAAGGCCGAGGAAGCCCTCGGGAACCTGAAGGCGCTCCTCACCCAGGCGCCCGTCTTGGTACCCCCCGCTGATGGAGAAACCCTCTTGGTCTACGTCGCCGCAACCACTCAGGTGGTCAGCGCCGCGATCGTGGTCGAAAGGCAGAAAGAGGGGCATGCTTTGCCCATTCAGAGGCCAGTTTACTTCGTCAGCGAAGTGCTGTCTGAGACCAAGATCCGCTACCCACAAGTCTAGAAGCTGCTGTATGCAGTGATCCTGACGAGGCGAAAGCTGCGACATTACTTCGAGTCTCATCCGGTGACTGTGGTGTCATCCTTCCCCCTGGGGGAGATCATCCAGGGCCGGGAAGCCTCGGGACGGATCGCGAAGTGGGCGGTGGAAATCATGGGCGAGGCAATCTCGTTCGCCCCTCGGAAGGCCATCAAGTCCCAGGTACTGGCGGACTTCGTGAAAGGGAAATGTGCCCTTGGGCCATTTCTAAGTATTTTGGTGATTTAGTGCCCAACACATGTGCTTAATTGTAAAATGGGACAAAGAACAAATCATGGAGAAAAGGTATGTTTCTAATCCTTAGTACATTGGTTTTGTGTACTAATATATTTGTCTAAGTGCTAGAAACAGAAAAGGAGATGAAAAGAAAAGAGGAGAAAGTCTTGGCTGTGTGCAGCCAAGACCCAGCTCGGCCTGGAGCACCGGACTGTCCGGTGTGCACCGGACAGTGTCCGGTGCGCCAGGCTGCCTCGGCTCGAACTGGCCGCTCTCGGGAATTCGCCGACGGCGTACGGCTAAAATTCACCGGACTGTCCGGTGTGCACCGGACTGTCCGGTGAGCCAACGGTCGGCTAGGGCCAACGGTCGGCCGCGCAATCCGCGCGGGACACGTGGCCGAGCCAACGGTCGGGAAGGAACACCGGACTGTCCGGTGTGCACCGGACATGTCCGGTGCGCCAACTGAGCGCAGATCTGGAGCAGCCAGCAACGGTCAGAAGTGCTATTTTTGGAAACAAATCGGGCACCGGACAGTGTCCGGTGTGCACCGGACTGTCCGGTGCGCCACGAGACAGAAGGCAAAGATGGCCTTCCAGATTTGTTCCCAACGGCTCCTAGCTGCCTTGGGGCTATAAAAGGGACCCCTTGGCGCATGGAGGAAACACCCAAGCATTCCTTGAGCACTCTTGATCACTCACACATCAATCTTGCGCACTTGTTTGAAATTCTAGTGATTTGAGCTCTGTTCTAGTGTGTTAGCCTCTTGAGCTCAAGTCTGGGTTTTGTGTGTGCGTATTCGCTGTGATCTTTGTGTTGTGTGTGAGTTGCTAATCCCTCCCTTACTCCGTGATTCTTTGTGAACATCTTTTGTAAGGGCGAGAGGCTCCAAGTTGTGGAGATTCCTCGCAAACGGGATTGAGATAAGAACAACAAAACACCGTGGTATTCAAGTGGGTCTTTGGACCGCTTGAGAGGGGTTGATTGCAACCCTCGTCCGTTGGGACGCCACAACGTGGAAGTAGGCAAGCATTGGCTTGGCCGAACCACGGGATAAACCACCGTGTCCCTCTGTGCTTGATTCTTGTGGTATTGTGTTTTGTTGAAGACTTCACCTTAGCCACTTGGCATTAACTGTGCTAACGCTTAACAAGTTTTTGTGGCTTAAGTTTGAAGTTTTTACAGGATCACCTATTCACCCCCCCCCTCTAGGTGCTCTCAATTGGTATCGGAGCCGTTCTATTCACAAAGGGACTAACCGCCCGAATAGATGGATCCTAAGGGGAAGGGTATAGTGATCAACGACAAAGAGAAGGAGACCTTCGTCAACGAGCCGAAGGACGACAAGCCTACCGACTCCGGCTCGGGTCAAAGACGGAAGGAAGGGAAGAAGAAGAAGACCAGGCGCATCAAGGAGATAATCTACTACGACAGCGACGAGTCTACTTCTTCCCAAAAGAATGAGGATCACAACGACTACGAGAGGAGAAAACCGGTTAACTCGAACTTTTCCTTTGATTACTCTCGTATTCCGCAAAGTTCACATTCTCATTTGCTCTCCATTCCACTTGGCAAGCCCCCACACTTTGATGGAGAGGACTACGGATTTTGGAGTCACAAAATGCGTAGTCACCTATTCTCTCTCCATCCTAGTATATGGGAGATTGTAGAGAGTGGAATGCACTTTGATAGTTCGGATAGTCCCATGTTCATTAATGAACAAATTCATAAAAATGCACAAGCTACTACTGTTCTTCTAGCTTCCTTGTGCAGGGATGAATACCATAAGGTGAGCGGCTTGGACAACGCCAAGCAAATCTGGGACACCCTCAAGATTTCTCATGAGGGGAACGACGTCACCTTACTCACCAAGATGGAGTTGGTGGAGGGCGAGCTTGGACGGTTCGCGATGATAAGGGGCGAGGAGCCAACGCAAACGTACAACCGGCTCAAGACCCTTATCAACAAGATAAGAAGCTACGGGAGCACGCGATGGACGGACCACGACGTCGTCCGCCTAATGCTCAGGTCCTTTACCGTACTTGATCCTCATCTCGTGAACAATATTCGTGAGAATCCCAGGTACACGATGATGACGCCCGAGGAAGTGCTTGGAAAATTCGTGAGCGGGCGGATGATGATCAAGGAGGCAAGATACGTCGACGACGCGTTGAACGGACCACTCCACGAGCCTCAACCCATTGCTCTAAAGGCAACGAGGAGCAAGGAGTCGCTACCTAGCAAGGTGGCGCAAGTTGAGGCGGCTGGCCTTAATGATGAAGAGATGGCTCTCATCATTAAGAGATTCAAGACGGTGCTTAAAGGTCACAAGGGACAACCAAGCAAGACCAAAGCCAAGGGGAAGCGCTCATGCTTCAAATGCGGTAAGCTTGGTCATTTCATTGCTAACTGTCCCGATAATGAAAGTGACCAGGAAAAGGGGAACAAAAGAGAGAAGAAGAAGCAATACAAGAAGGCAAAAGGCGAGGCGCATCTAGGAAAGGAGTGGGACTCGGATTGCTCCTCCTCCGACTCCGACAACGAAGGACTCGCCGCCACTGCCTTCAACAAATCGGCTCTCTTCCCCAACGAGCGTCTCACTTGCCTTATGGCAAGGGAGAAGAAGGTGAGTATTCAAGACTCCACTTATGCTTCATCTAGTGATAGTGAGTCTAGTGATGATGACATAGATTATTCCTGCTTGTTCAAGGGCTTAGATAGATCTAAGATAGAGAAAATCAATGAATTAATTAATGCATTGAATGAAAAGGATAGGCTTTTAGAAAAGCAAGAAGATTTATTGTATGATGAACATGATAAATTTGTAGAGGCACAAAAATCATATGCTTTAGAAGTGAAAAGAAATGAAATGCTTTCTAGTGAAATATCTTCCTGTCATGAAACCATTTCTACCTTAAGAAATGTTAATATTGATTTAAGTGCTAAACTAGAAGTAGCTAGTAAATCAAATTCTTGTGTTGAACATGTTGAAATTTGTACTAGGTGTAAGGATTTTGATGTTAATGCTTGTAGTGAACACCTAGTTCTAATTTCCAAATTAAATGATGAAGTGGCTAGTCTTAATACCCAACTTAAGACTAGCAAGAATGAAGTTGACAAAATAAAATTTGCAAGGGATGCCTACACGGTTGGTAGACACCCCTCAATTAAGGATGGGCTTGGCTTCAAGAGAGAAGCCAAGAACTTAACAAGCCATAAGGCTCCCGTCTTCGTCAAGAAGAAAGGGAAGGCCCCTATGGCAAATAGTGCTAAAAAGAACCATGCTTTCTTATACCATGATAGGAGACATGCTAGAAATGTTCATAATGATTTTGATTCACATGTTTATGATTCTCATGCCATGTTTGCCTCTAGTTCCTCTTATAAGCATGATAGGAGGAATGTTGTATATATGCCTAGGAGAAATATTGCTCATGTGCCTAGAAAGAATGTTATTCATGCTCCTAGAAAATTAGTGAATGAACCTTCTACCATTTATTATGCTTGTAATGCTCCCTTTGCTATTTGTAGAAAGGGAAAGAAGGTTGTTGCTAGGAAATTAGGGGCTAGATGCAAGGGAGATAAAACTTGCATCTGGGTCCCTAAGAATATTTGTGCTAACCTTGCAGGACCCAACATGAGTTGGGTACCTAAGACCCAAGCCTAAATTTGCCTTGCAGGTTTATGCATCCGGGGGTTCAAGCTGGATTATCGACAGCGGATGCACAAACCATATGACGGGGGAGAAGAAGATGTTCACCTCCTACGTCAAAAGTAAAGATTCCCAAGATTCAATTATATTCGGTGACGGGAATCAAGGCAAGGTAAAAGGGCTAGGTAAAATTGCAATTTCTAATGAGCATTCTATATCAAATGTATTCTTAGTGGAGAGTCTTGGATATAACTTGCTATCTGTTAGTCAATTATGTCAAATGGGATATAATTGCTTATTTACGAATGTAGATGTGTCTGTCTTTAGAAGATGTGATGGTTCACTAGCTTTTAAGGGTGTACTAGACGGCAAGCTTTATTTAGTTGATTTTGCAAAAGAAGAGGCCGGTCTAGATGCATGCTTAATGGCTAAGACTTGCATGGGCTGGCTGTGGCATCGCCGCTTAGCTCATGTGGGGATGAAGAACCTCCACAAGCTTCTAAAGGGGGAACACGTAATAGGTCTAACAAATGTGCATTTCGAAAAGGATAGACCTTGTGCAGCTTGTCAAGCAGGGAAACAGGTGGGAGGAGCACATCACAGCAAGAACGTGATGACCACGTCAAGACCCCTGGAGCTGCTACACATGGATCTCTTCGGACCCGTCGCCTATCTAAGCATAGGAGGGAGTAAGTATGGTTTAGTTGTTGTTGATGACTTTTCCCGCTTCACTTGGGTATTCTTTTTGCAGGATAAGTCTGAAACCCAAGGAACCCTCAAGCGCTTCCTCAGGAGAGCTCAAAATGAGTTTGAGCTCAAGGTGAAGAAGATAAGGAGCGACAACGGGTCCGAGTTCAAGAACCTTCAAGTGGAGGAGTTTCTTGAGGAGGAAGGGATCAAGCACGAGTTCTCCGCTCCCTACACACCACAGCAAAATGGTGTGGTAGAGAGGAAGAACAGGACGCTAATCGATATGGCGAGGACGATGCTTGGAGAGTTCAAGACCCCCGAGTGTTTTTGGTCGGAAGCCGTGAACACGGCTTGCCACGCCATCAACAGGGTCTACCTTCATCGACTCCTCAAGAAGACTTCGTATGAGCTACTAACCGGTAACAAACCCAATGTATCTTATTTTCGTGTATTTGGGAGCAAATGCTACATTCTAGTGAAGAAGGGTAGAAATTCTAAGTTTGCTCCCAAAGCTGTAGAAGGGTTTTTATTAGGTTATGATTCAAATACAAAGGCGTATAGGGTCTTCAACAAATCATCGGGTTTGGTTGAAGTCTCTAGCGACGTTGTATTTGATGAGACTAATGGCTCTCCAAGAGAGCAAGTTGTTGATTGTGATGATGTAGATGAAGAAGATGTTCCAACGGCCGCTATACGAACCATGGCAATTGGAGACGTTCGGCCACAGGAACAGGATGAACGTGATCAACCTTCTTCCTCAATAACGGTGCATCCCCCAACTCAAAATGATGAACAGGTTCATCAAAAGGAGGCGTGTGATCAAGGGGGAGCACAAGACGACCAAGTGATGGAGGAAGAAGCGCAACCGGCACCTCCAACCCAAGTTCGAGCGATGATTCAAAGGGATCATCCCGTCGATCAAATTTTGGGTGACATTAGCAAGGGAGTAACTACTCGATCTCGATTAGTTAATTTTTGTGAGCATTACTCTTTTGTCTCCTCTATTGAGCCTTTCAGGGTAGAGGAGGCCTTGCTAGATCCGGATTGGGTGTTAGCCATGCAGGAGGAACTTAATAACTTCAAGCGCAACGAAGTTTGGACGCTGGTGCCTCGTCCCAAGCAAAATGTTGTGGGAACCAAGTGGGTGTTCCGCAACAAACAGGACGAGCACGGGGTGGTGACAAGGAACAAGGCTCGACTTGTGGCAAAAGGTTATGCCCAAGTCGCAGGTTTGGACTTTGAGGAGACTTTTGCTCCTGTGGCTAGGCTAGAGTCTATTCGTATCTTGCTAGCATATGCCGCTCACCATTCTTTCAGGTTGTACCAAATGGATGTGAAGAGCGCGTTCCTCAACGGGCCAATAAAGGAGGAGGTGTACGTGGAGCAACCCCCTGGCTTCGAGGATGAGCGGTACCCCGACCACGTGTGTAAGCTCTCTAAGGCGCTTTATGGACTTAAACAAGCCCCAAGAGCATGGTATGAATGCCTTAGAGATTTCTTACTTGCTAATGCTTTCAAGGTTGGGAAAGCCGATCCAACTCTTTTTACAAAGACATGTGATGGTGATTTGTTTATATGCCAAATTTATGTTGATGACATAATATTTGGTTCTACTAATCAAAAGTCTTGTGAAGAGTTTAGCAGGGTGATGACGCAGAAATTCGAGATGTCGATGATGGGCGAGTTGAACTACTTCCTTGGGTTCCAAGTGAAGCAACTCAAGGACGGCACCTTCATCTCCCAAACGAAGTACACGCAAGATCTGCTGAAGCGGTTTGGGATGAAGGACGCCAAGCCCGCAAAGACTCCGATGGGAACCGACGGACACACCGACCTCAACAAAGGAGGTAAGTCCGTTGATCAAAAAGCATACCGGTCAATGATAGGATCTCTACTTTATTTATGTGCTAGTAGACCGGATATTATGCTTAGCGTATGCATGTGTGCTAGATTTCAATCCGATCCTAAGGAGTGTCACTTGGTGGCGGTGAAGCGAATTCTTAGATATTTAGTCGCTACGCCTTGCTTCGGGATCTGGTATCCAAAGGGGTCTAACTTTGACTTAATTGGGTACTCAGATTCCGACTATGCTGGATGTAAGGTCGATAGGAAGAGTACATCGGGGACGTGCCAATTCTTAGGAAGGTCCCTGGTGTCATGGAACTCTAAGAAACAAACCTCCGTTGCCCTATCCACCGCTGAGGCTGAGTACGTTGCCGCAGGACAGTGTTGTGCGCAACTACTTTGGATGAGGCAAACCCTCAGGGACTTTGGCTACAATCTGAGCAAAGTCCCACTCCTATGTGATAATGAGAGTGCTATCCGCATAGCGGAAAATCCTGTTGAGCACAGCCGCACAAAGCACATAGACATCCGGCATCACTTTTTGAGAGACCACCAGCAAAAGGGAGATATCGAAGTGTTTTATGTTAGCACCGAGAACCAGCTAGCCGATATCTTTACCAAGCCTTTAGATGAGAAGACCTTTTGCAGGCTGCGTAGTGAGCTAAATGTCTTAGATTCGCGGAACTTGGATTGAATTATAGCATACATGTATTCATGCTTTTGATCATGTTCCCTTCTGCATATTGTTGCTTATTATGGTGCTCAAGTTGTACAAACACTCCCTGGACCTCACAAGTCCGTTGCAATGTGATGCACATGTTTAGGGGGAGATGTGTTACACCTTGACCCTTTGAGACTAACCATATGTTTGAGTTTGCTTGTGTTAGTCTCAAAGGAGAATTGAAAGGGAAAAGGTGGACTTGGACCATGCAAGACTTCCACTGCACTCCGATGAGGGGTAACTCATTCCAAGTTCATCTCATGACCTCTTATTGCCATTTGCTCTTAATTGACGATTTTGGTGAGGCAATGGGGTTAAAGGGCCACAATTGATCCCGTTTTGGTGCTTGATGCCAAAGGGGGAGAAAATAAAGGCCAAAGCAATAAATGGATCAGCTACCACTTGAGAGTTTTTGAAAATAGTAGAATAGAGCGTTTGGTTTATCAAAACTCTTTTGATGTCTCTCTTGTCAAAAGTTGGCTTCTTGTGGGGAGAAAGGGGGAAAAAGGGGGAGTTTTTGAAATTCTTGATCAATCTCTTTTTGAATGACTCTCTTTATGCTTAAACATGTGTGTTTAACTTAGAGATAGAGATTTGTGGTTGATTTGCAAAAACAAACCAAGTGGTGGCAAAGGATGATCCATATATGCCAAAATTGAATAACACTTAAATTTATGTTATTTGAATTGAGTTTGCACTTGTTCTAGTGGCTTTATGAAATGTTGGCATAAATCACCAAAAAGGGGGAGATTGAAAGGGAAATGTGCCCTTGGGCCATTTCTAAGTATTTTGGTGATTTAGTGCCCAACACATGTGCTTAATTGTAAAATGGGACAAAGAACAAATCATGGAGAAAAGGTATGTTTCTAATCCTTAGTACATTGGTTTTGTGTACTAATATATTTGTCTAAGTGCTAGAAACAGAAAAGGAGATGAAAAGAAAAGAGGAGAAAGTCTTGGCTGTGTGCAGCCAAGACCCAGCTCGGCCTGGAGCACCGGACTGTCCGGTGTGCACCGGACAGTGTCCGGTGCGCCAGGCTGCCTCGGCTCGAACTGGCCGCTCTCGGGAATTCGCCGACGGCGTACGGCTAAAATTCACCGGACTGTCCGGTGTGCACCGGACTGTCCGGTGAGCCAACGGTCGGCTAGGGCCAACGGTCGGCCGCGCAATCCGCGCGGGACACGTGGCCGAGCCAACGGTCGGGAAGGAACACCGGACTGTCCGGTGTGCACCGGACATGTCCGGTGCGCCAACTGAGCGCAGATCTGGAGCAGCCAGCAACGGTCAGAAGTGCTATTTTTGGAAACAAATCGGGCACCGGACAGTGTCCGGTGTGCACCGGACTGTCCGGTGCGCCACGAGACAGAAGGCAAAGATGGCCTTCCAGATTTGTTCCCAACGGCTCCTAGCTGCCTTGGGGCTATAAAAGGGACCCCTTGGCGCATGGAGGAAACACCCAAGCATTCCTTGAGCACTCTTGATCACTCACACATCAATCTTGCGCACTTGTTTGAAATTCTAGTGATTTGAGCTCTGTTCTAGTGTGTTAGCCTCTTGAGCTCAAGTCTGGGTTTTGTGTGTGCGTATTCGCTGTGATCTTTGTGTTGTGTGTGAGTTGCTAATCCCTCCCTTACTCCGTGATTCTTTGTGAACATCTTTTGTAAGGGCGAGAGGCTCCAAGTTGTGGAGATTCCTCGCAAACGGGATTGAGATAAGAACAACAAAACACCGTGGTATTCAAGTGGGTCTTTGGACCGCTTGAGAGGGGTTGATTGCAACCCTCGTCCGTTGGGACGCCACAACGTGGAAGTAGGCAAGCATTGGCTTGGCCGAACCACGGGATAAACCACCGTGTCCCTCTGTGCTTGATTCTTGTGGTATTGTGTTTTGTTGAAGACTTCACCTTAGCCACTTGGCATTAACTGTGCTAACGCTTAACAAGTTTTTGTGGCTTAAGTTTGAAGTTTTTACAGGATCACCTATTCACCCCCCCCCCCTCTAGGTGCTCTCACTTCGTAGCCGAATGGGTCGACACCCAGTTGCCGACGGCTCCGATCCAACCGGAGCTCTAGACCATGTTTTTCGACGGGTCGCTGATGAAGACGGGAGCCGGCGCGGGCCTGCTCTTCGTCTCGCCCCTCGGGAAACACCTGCGCTACATGCTCCGCCTCCATTTCCCGGCGTCCAACAATGTGGCTGAGTACGAGGCTCTGATCAACGGATTGCGAATCGCCATCGAGCTAGGGGTCCGACGCCTCGATGCACGCGGCGACTCGCAGCTCGTCATCGACCAAGTCATGAAGAACTCCCACTGCCGCGACCCGAAGATGGAGGCCTACTGTGATGAGGTTCGACGCCTGGAAGACAAGTTATCCGGGCTCGAGCTTAACCACATCGCCCGGCGCTACAACGAGACAGCGGACGAGCTGGCGAAGATAGCCTCGGGGCGAACGACGGTTCCCCCGGACGTCTTCTCCCGGGATCTGCACCAACCCTCCGTCAAGATAGGCGACACGCCCGAGCCCGAGGTGCCCTCGGCCCCGTCCGAGGCGACCTCGGCCCGGCCCGAGCTATCCTCGGTTCAACCCGAGGAGCCCTCGGCCCCCGAGGGCGAAGCACTGCACGTCGAGGAGGAGCAGAGCGGGGTCATGCCAGAGCAGGATTGGCAGACCCCATACCTGCAATATCTCCGCCAAGGAGAGCTGCCCCTCGGCCAAGCCGAGGCTCGGCGGGTAGCGCGACGCGCCAAGTCGTTCGTCTTGCTGGGCGATGAGAAGGAGCTCTACCACCGTAGCCCCTCGGGCATCCTCCAGCGATGCATCTCCATCGCCGAGGGTCAGGAACTCCTGCAGGAAATACACTCGGGGGCTTGCGGCCATCATGCAGCACCTCGAACCCTCGTTGGGAACGCTTTCCGCCAAGGCTTCTACTGGCCGACGGCGGTGGCTGACGCCACTAGAATTGTCCGCGCCTGCGAAGGGTGCCAATTCTATGCGAAGCAGACCCACCTGCCCGCTCAGGCTCTGCAGACGATACCCATCACCTGGCCCTTCGCTGTGTGGGGTCTGGACCTCGCCGGCCCTCTGCAGAAGGCGCCCGGGGGCTACACGCACCTGCTGGTCGCCGTCGACAAATTCTCCAAGTGGATTGAGGTCCGACCCCTGAACAGCATCAGATCCGAGCAGGCGGTGGCGTTCTTCACCAACATCATCCATCGCTTCGGGGTCCCGAACTCCATCATCACCGACAACGGCACCCAGTTCACCGGCAGAAAATTCTTGGATTTTTGCGAGGATCACAACATCCGGGTAGACTGGGCCGCCGTAGCTCACCCCATGTCGAATGGGCAAGTAGAACGTGCCAATGGCATGATTCTACAAGGGCTCAAGCCTCGGATTTACAATGATCTCAACAAGTTCGGCAAGCGATGGATGAAGGAACTCCCCTCGGTGGTCTGGAGCCTGAGGACGACGCCAAGCCGAGCCACAGGTTTCACGCCGTTCTTCCTGGTCTACGGGGCCGAGGCTGTCCTGCCCACTGACCTGGAATACGGCTCCCCGAGGACGAGGGCCTACAACGAAGAAAGCAACCAAGCTAGCCGAGAAGACTCGCTGGACCAGCTGGATGAGGCTCGGGACAGGGCCTTACTACACTCGGCGCGGTATCAGCAGTCCCTGCGACGCTACCACGCCCGAGGGGTCCGACCCCGAGACCTCTAGGTGGGCGACCTGGTGCTTCGGCTGCGGCAAGACACCCGAGGGAGGCACAAGCTCACGCCCCCTGGGAGGGGCCGTTCGTCATCGCCAAAGTTCTGAAGCCCGGAACGTACAAGCCGGCCAACAGTCAAGGCGAGGTCTACGGCAACGCTTGGAACATCCAACAGCTACGTCGCTTCTACCCTTGAGATGTTTCCAAATTGTTCATATACCTCGCACCCACGCAAAGTTTAGTCAACAAGGAAGGGTCGGCCTCGCCTCGGCAAAGCCCGACCCTCCCTCGGGGGCTAAAAGGGGGGAAACCCCCCTCTGCGTCAAAAATTTCCTCGAACAAAAAATCTCTTTTATCAGAATATCTTTCGTGCTTTTTGACTACTTCGAAAAGTGGGTCCTGGAAACGACGGAGTACACGTAAGCAGCCAAGGCTGACCGAGCCGAGGGACTCCTACGCCTCCGGGATACGGATACCTCACTCATCACCTTCTGCGATAAGTAACTCGCGCTCGGATAAGGTGACTCCGCGGATCGAACAAGTCTCTACGTTCGGAAGCTCTTCTGTCGAGGCGATTCTTCGAGTTTTCTCGACTAAGTCGGTGATAGGGCTTCATGGACGAGTAAAAGTGCGCGTAAGAGGCAAGGCCGACCGAGCCGAGGGACTCCCACGCCTCCGGGATACGGATACCTCACTCCTCACCTTCCGCGAGAAGCAACTTTCGCTCGCACAAACATCCCTGTTACCGACAAAAAGTCCAGATGCTTGGAACAAGAGGAAAAGGGACGCAGCTTTACAACACAGCAAGGGTGTGTGTTCTGGCCTCGACGGCCGCACAAAGCACACGCTACAAGACAAGCTGATCCTGCAGGCTCAGGTCTTGGCGCTGGAAGGGGGCGGCGATACCCTCGGCATCGACAGCACCTTCGGCAAGGCCCGAACTAGCCTCAGACGGCGACGCGGTCCGAGGGCCTCCGCTCCAAAGGACGGCGTCATCACCACGCCCGGGCGATCGTTGTCAGGGACTTCTCTGGGAATCCGGCCCGAGCAGGCGGCTCAGCCAGCCACCTCCGGGGCCTCGGCCAACCACCTTTCGAGGGCACGAGCCCGGTCCGAAGCCTCAGCTGACCAACTCCGGTGTCGATCCTGCCAACGGACAACCCGGCTAGGCTCCGGCCAACCAGGTTTCATTTCCGAGCCAACTCTGCCTCTGCTTATGCTGATATCGCTACCCCCGGCCTCGGCTCGTCGAAGAGCGGCCGAGGGGTCTCTTTAACTAAGCTAGAGGAGCCTCGGACAACAGGGCCGACCGAGCCGAGGGACTCCTACGCCTCCGGGATACGATACCTCACTCGTCACCTTGACACGGGGCGACTCATGCTTAATGAAGCGGTTCAGACAATCAGCAAGGGAGTCTTAGTGCTCGGAAATGAGGAAAAAACACGGCTTCGTGCCGTAATTACATACATGTTCAGGCCCCGAAAGCCGGAATGAACAAAAAACCCGGCACTCGAAGTGCCATCACAAATGGAACTCCAGTTCCCCCCCCCCCCGCAGGTACGAACAACCCCACTCGATAGGGGCGGGCCCGCGGGGCGGCGGAAAAAACTCTCACCCCCCGAGGACGAGAGCCAGCCATTCAGGCCAGGAGACGGAGACCCAGGGCTACTGACGGAGTTGGCAATCTCGTCGGTGGAGAAGCCACTCCCGTCCGCCGACGCCTCGGAACGCGCCGGCAGGCCTTCGCCCATGCCGGGGCCGTCCAGGGCGTGGGCACTGCCCTCGCGGTGCGCGGCGCAATCGTCGTCCGGACGGAGGACGCGGCATGGCGCCCCGGCTGTGTGACGACGACCCGCCTCTCCCGGCATGGCTGGAGGAAGTCTCCGTGAAGCTGGAGGATGCCGTTCTCCCCCAGACGAATGGGGAAGAAGAGGGCAACCGACCCACGCGGAGGCAGCCCCCTGACTCGCCTCGTCCTCCCTCTTGGCCTGGTGATGAAAATCCTTGAGGCTGAGGGAGGGGCAGAGGCCGCAGCCCGGCTCGCTTTCCCCCACCATCAAGCCGGAAGTCACCCTCTTGGGTGACCGCCGGTGGAGGGGTGCAGCCGGGCTGCATGATGAAAATCCTTGAAGCCGAACGATGGCTGAGAGGTACCCGCTCCCACGGAGTGGTGTCCCCCGACGATGAGGCGCGGGGACGGCGGTTTCCCCCATCCGGGGGCTTGAAAGGCGGAAAGACACGATGCATAAGGGAGGAAGAAGACATGGTCGCCTTACGAAAGGGGTCGCCCTCCTTTTAAAGGCAACTCTCCGTGCTTGCGCCCCCAACCGTCACGGGCTGAGTCTTCTCCAACACGCCTCCAAAGCCCTCCCCTGCGGCGCAGGGGCTGGGACCCACCTGTCATGCAGACCGGCTCCGGGCAGAGGAAGCCGAACCGCCGCGCACGGCGCGCGCAACCACCCAGCGGTTACAAGTGACCCTCCACTTTTGCCCCGACCAACGGGCGAAGGGGGTGGGCAGCCATGCGGGCGGCATGCAACCGCGCCAAGTGGACGCGCCTCTCCGACTCCTGACAGGCCAGCACGGAGGCTCAAGCCCACGCGTCGCGCAACCGGCACGCCGGATGCTGCATGTAAGCCACTATGCCACTTGCGCCACCGCCGCACCTCCTCGGTTGCGGAACCAATACCACGACCCGAGGCGGCCCAGCGCGCGGCCCAGCTGCGCCAGCCTGACGCAGCGGTCAAACATGGTCAAAAGTGGGCCGGCAGTAATGACAGTGGCAGGCGCGCGAGAGCAGCGATCACGCCATCAGCCAGGCTCACGTCCCATCCGGAGGCAGCAAGAGAACCCCCTCTCTCAAGGTGTGAAGACGACACGCCCGTGACCCGTTCCTCGAACGGCTCGCGCACGCGCAACGGCAGCCTCGCCAACTACTCGCCCCGGCGCATTAACTCCGCGGCTCAACGGGCAGCGCTACGGGCGGGAGCAGCTGGCGACGTTTCGCCTTCGCCAAAACGGCCACACCAAAAAAGGTACGCCACGACGTTCAGTTTCGTATCCTTTTTCCCTTTTTTTTCTTTCTCTATCTCTTGCAACAGGGACCGGGAAAGGGGGATAACCCCAAAGGGATCCTTCCCCGCGAAGGAACTAGGCTCCGAGCCTCCTTACTGATCAGGGGTTCGAAGGCTGGCCCCCCGAAGGGTTCAACAGCCGCCTCAGATCGCGTGGGCCCGACACCCACTACTGGTCAGGGGTTCGAAGGTCGGCCCCCAAAAGGTCCCACGACCGCCTCAGGCTACTCGGGCTCCGTGCCCCTTACTGATCAGGGGTTCGAAGGCTGGCCCCCCGAAGGGTTCACAGTCGCCTCAGACACCGAGCGAGGGATGACCAGGGGTACGTTCGATACATAACCAAGGCTCGGGCTGCGCTCCCGAGGTACCCTAGGACATTTCCAAGACCAGCGGGAACGACTCTGTAACGGAATCCCATCGGAGGGAGGCAACGAGCCCTCGGACCCCGTCGCCAGGGGACCGGGTCCGGCAGATCACCCGCAGGTACTTTTGGGCGTGCCTCCGGGCCCCTAGCCGACCCCCAACGAACGGGGCACGGACGTCCACTCGGATTACCCGATTGCAGCTCACCGGAGACACCATGTTCGGTGCCCATCGAGGGTAACATGGCGCTCTCCCCCCCTCCTCCTTGCGGAAAGGCGACGTAGGGGCGTATGTAAAAAAGCCGAGTCTGTCCCTGATCGTCCTCTTGCTCTGTGCGGAGGCTCGGGGGCTGCTCTCGCAAACCCGGCTCCGGCCGAACCGTTGACAGCGTCAACATACCAGCCCGAGAACTTGGGCCCCGACAGTGCACCTGGGCTACGGCCTGTTCGCATGAGGGAACCACCAGACCAGCCGAAGCATTACGCAAGGCATTAAGACCTCGAAGGAGTGAAACCACTCCTCCGAGGCCTCGGGGGCTACACCCGGCGGGTGCACTCGCGCGCACCCACCGGAACAAAGTACAACCGAGAAAGGCTGGTCCCCTTGCAAAAAAGTGCGACGAAAGCCTCCAAGCGAGTGTTAACACTCCCTTCGAGGCTCGGGGGCTACTGTCGGGGACCATAATTAGGGGTACCCTCAAGACGCCTAATTCTCAGCTGGTAACCCCCATCAGCATAAAGCTGCAGAGGCCTGATGGGTTTGATTAAGTCAGGGATCAGTCCATACGAGCGACTTGATCACGCCACGCCCGAGCCTAGCCTCGGGCGAGGGCAGCCGACCCTGAGATGTTTCCGTCTCGCCTGAGGCCTCCTCTTTCACGGCAGACGCATCTCCGGCTCGCCCGAGGCCATGCCTTCAATAAGAAGTAACCCTGACTAAATCACCGCACCGACCGACCAAATCACTGGGGCCTTTAACGCAAAAGGTAAGACTGACGGGTAGCCAGGCTTGGCCGAAAGCGCCAGAGGAAGCTCCGCCCGACCCAGGGCTCGGACTCGGGCTAAGGCCCCGGAAGACGGCGAACTCCGCTCCGCCCGACCCAGGGCTCGGACTCGGGCTAAGGCCCCGGAAGACGGCGAACTCCGCTCCGCCCGACCCAGGGCTCGGACTCGGGCTAAGGCCCCGGAAGACGGCGAACTCCGCTCCGCCCGACCCAGGGCTCGGACTCGGGCTAAGGCCTCGGAAGACGATGAACTCCGCTTCGCCCGACCCAGGGCTCGGACTCCACCCCGACCTCCGCCTCGCCCGACCCGGGTGCTCAGGTTCGGCCTCGGCCATGCAGGACAGACTCGACCTCGGCCTCGGAAGAGACTCCACGTCGCCCGACCTAGGGCACAAGTCCGCCACGTCGACAGGAAGCGCCATCATCACCCTACCTCGAGACGACTCGGGCCGCAGAGAACAGGACCGACGTCCCATCTGGCTAGCTCCGCCAGATAGGCAATGATGGCGCCCCGCTGGACCCATGACGACGGCGGCCCCCAGCTCCCTTACGAAAGCAGGGGGACGTCAGCAAGGGCCCAACCACTCCGACAGATGTCCCTCCGTCCGGCTCCATCGCTTCTCCGACAGCCACGACGCCACACTAGCTGGGTGCCAAGATCTCTCCGGCTGCCACCTTGGCATGTACTTAGGGTACTAGCTCTCCCCCGCTAGACACGTAGCACCTTGCTACACCCCCGTTTGTACACCTGGATCCTCTCCTTACGCCTATAAAAGGAAGGACCAGGGCCTTCTTAGAGAAGGTTGGCCTCGAGGGGACGAAGGGCAGGGGCAGGCGCTCTCTCGGGGCCGCTCGCTCCCCTCACCTCGCGCGGACGCTTGTAACCCCCTACTGCAAGCGCACCCGACCTGGGCGCGGGACGAACACGAAGGCCGCGGGATTCTCCGACTCCCTCACGACCCGGCTCCGGCCACCTCGCTCTCGCTCTCTCCCCCCTTCGCGCTCGCCCACGCGCTCGACCCATCTGGGCTGGGGCACGCGGCACACTCACTCGTCGGCTCGGGGACCCTCCGGTCTCGGAACGCCGACAATTTTGATATAATTTCTAGAGGAATACTAATTTGAAAGATACCAATGGAAACTTTATTTCGAAAATTTTGAAATTGGTGTGGTGGTGCGGTCCTTTTGTTTTGGGCTTAATATTTCTTTTCATTTGACATTAATCGTTAAAAATGGAGTCTTTTGAGAGCCTTTTACTTTCGAAAATTTTGAAATTGGTGTGGTGGTGTGTACATGCATGCGACCATGCAACGGCGACAACTCGAATCTCCGACTCTCTGTATTTCCTCGGTTGCACTCCTGCGCCCACTGGACCGCATGCATCTCGAGCATTTCTGCTGGTACGCTGCCCTCTGTCTGTGCTAGACGAACGGAAGAAGCTGACCTCGGCCACAGTACAGCGCACGACGCGCGCGCGTGCATCAGAGTACGCGTACCCATCCTCCATCTTGTCGGGGAGATCGAAACAGCTACCGCCGAACCGACGATTGTTTTGTTGGTACGATGCCGATTAAATTGCTGTCTGATGCTGGGCGTAGAAGCTAGCTTACCAGATGCACTGCACTTAACGCGTGCTAATAACGCAGTCTCCGGCCGGCTCCTATAAATATCACAACAACGACGTCACACTGCTTCCATGCATCACAACATGCAGAGCTAGCATAGCTAGCTAGCCTACTAGGAGGGTTGACAATGGCGGGCGCCTCCGTGACAAGAAGAGCACGACCTCTGCTGCTGCTAGTGGTCGTCGTACTGCTAGTTGTCTCATCTGCAAGTTCTTCCGAAGCTCAAGCACCGTCAGGTCTGTACTACTTGTGTAGTTGTGTCGATGAATTTAACTCTGACCTATATATACACATACACGGCACTCATCTATATCTGCTACATGCATGTAGATTTCGCCGGGGGTACGCGGAAGCTTCTGAACCGCGCCGCACCTCCGCCACCGGCACCGGCGTCACGCACTCCGGTTGGCGCCTCTACCACCTTGCCGCCACCGCCAGCAGTAGCAGTATGATGCGAATGTGTTTGTGTACGTGGCTTATTGTTATTGGAATAAGGTTGTGTATAGATAGACAGGGTTCAACAATTTTCTCGACCACGCCTAATATAATATCGTGGGGACGGTCAGTAAGGGCGTGTTTGTGACCCTGTACCTGGTCGGTTCGGTCTGTACAACTGGTCCAGGCTGAGGCTAGCCTGTCCCGACTACTATAACTCACTTTGTTTGCGCACTTGTACCATATGAGTCTGGCTCAGTCCCGACTACTATAAATCACTTTGTTTGCGCACTTATACCATATATATGAGTCTAGCTCAGACGAATTGGTTGTTTGTCACCGGTAGACAGCCGATCTAGAAGGCCAAAACTACATAAAATGCGGAAGCCTTGCGTCACGAGCCGCTAGGCTCCCAGAAAACAGACTTTGATCTCGTTTCTGTGGAGCCAAGTTGAAAGGCCGAATTTACGCACGCATAGCCAGACTCTCAAGTAAACCAATCGACGCAAACACGAGTTACAGCCCGAGAGCACACCCAGGCTGCTGGACCATGGCATGAAACATGCCCTAAGGAAACCAACCGCCGCATTAGTTTGTGGTTCGTCCCTGTCGGTGGGCTTCTTCATCACGAGACTCGGAAGCATGGAGAGGGATCAAAGGAGGTCAGGTGGGTGCAATATTCAGGGGAAGTATGATAGCCAGGCAGTTTAGGACAAAGGCACATATTTAGAGGATAAATTTGAATGTTTGAGGGGACTTGAACTAGAAAATGAGAGGCAATTTCCGTGGTTTATCAGGGAAAGCAAGTTTATCGAAGGTTGTGTTTGGCTTTGTGCCTACCAAAGCCCTCCCAGCTGGAGCCAGCCAACCAGCCACACGATGTCGTGATGGCTGAAGGATTTGAACTTACCCAGTTGCAGCAGTTGGAGACAACTCAATTAAAATTGCTAGAATTCCAATTCAATTAACATGGAAGAGGATGCAAGATGAAGATGAGATCAGCCCTGATAAGCAGACAGGAAGTCGATAACTATAGAGATTCTTGACGTTATGCATGGCTCAGAGAATGAGGGAGGGAGACAGAGTGGAGGGGGCACGCAGGAGACCAAGGAGAAGTGGAGAACCGTTGGGTCAGCCTAGATTCATTAATTTGGTGAATCTGGATTTCGCTAATATGGACTGTTTGACTAACTTTTCATGGAGTAGAACAATCTTTAATTTCATTAGTCATTACACATGATCTTATTACAGATTATGCATGGTTAGGTTGGGCTCGCAGTGACTTAGGGCCTGTTTGTTTCAGCTTATAGATTATATAATCTGGATTATAATCTAAATTACATAATCCAGATTATAATTTAGATATATTATAATCTATATGTAGCTGTTATTGGTAGTTTAGATTATACAAATATAGATTATTCACAAAGACAACAATACCCTTGTTTGTTTATTTGAGGTGAGAAAAGAAAGATGTCATATATTGTAATTTCTATTTATATAACCATGCGTAGTGGGTCTTTTGCCAAAATAATCTCAAATAACCTACTTTTGAGGAGATTATGAGATTATCATAATCTGGGCTTTAGATTATATAATCTGAACCTATAATCTAGGTGTTTGTTTACCTACTAGATTATTTGCGCTGGATTGTATAATCTAGAGAGATTATAATCTAAAATAAACATGACTTTAAATCTTTTGGTATGTAATGGTGCTTTTGAAACTTAGGTGATTTTCCCTTGTCAAGTTAAATATGATGCTATCAAGACACCGTCAGAAGAATGACTCCTTTGTTAGAATGTCCTCCACTCGGTCCTTTACAGAAAAGGGTGAGATTTCTAAGAGGAGCATAACAACCTAGCGCCCTAATCAGGGACGCATCCCTATCTAATGGTTGCAGCCCCCCGACCACCTTGTGTGATATAAAACAGGGAGATTAGGGGCTGGTTCATGCCAATGTATGTGCCTGCTAAACCCTACATCTACAACCAAACGATCCCGATCGATCACGCACTAGTAGTGTCCGGAGTAGCTTCATTCATGGCGTCAGATAACCATGGCACCCCAACGGGTGTAGGGGCTGAGCCTTCTCTTCTGCAGGGGAATAATGGCGGTGACAACCAAGGTGGCGGCACCGGTAACCTTGACCTCCCTCCTCGGCAAGACGCTCGAGTGTAACACCTCAAAATTATATTTTGGGATTTAGAAGAATTTCTCAAAAGATGTGAATTAAAATGTCCTTTAGTAAAGATCTTCCTACCTTTTAGATTATTTTATAAAATAACTAAATGATAAATATGAAGCTTTGAATTAAGTTAAGCATTTAAAAAGAAATATTGTCTTAAAAGAAGAGAGGACACTATTAATTTTAAATTGAAACTCAGAAAAAGAAACAAAAGAAAGGTTTTCAATTTGTTTACTTATGAGAGTTACTTCTTTCATATGGATACAAGCTTTTATCTAAATAGATAAAATAGTAAAATAATTAGTATACAATTATACTTGTGTCATGCTGGTTCTTTGATTTATGTATTTTTTATGCTTAAAATTACAAATTAAATTTGAATTTGAAAACCTAAAAATAGAAATAGAAAATAGAAAAGAAAAAAAGAAAATAGCAAAATCGGCCCATCCTGTGCACAACCCACTCATGCACTGGTCCGTCTGACGAGCAGAGCCCAGGTGCCCGCTCTTTCACTTTGTGGCCCGCTTTCTCAGCCGCATACCAGTTTCACCGAACTGCTGGGCACGCAGGTAGTGCTGGGAATCTAGGCCGTGCTTTTGGGGCCAGCACGAGCACGAGCACGACCCGAAAATAAGAGCCCAAAGCACGGCCCGGCACGAAATGATATGGACCGGGCTAGCACGGTCCGAAGGCGGGCCTGGGCCGGGCCTCAAATTCCGACCCGTCGGGCCCCCAGCACGGCCCGCATAGATGGGCCGGGCTTGGGCCGGCACGGCCCAATTAAGCCCGATATATTTAATTTCTTTAATTTAGTAAGATATCGACTTTATATTGTTTTATATTTGGAGTTTATGTGGTTAAATGATGCTAGAATTGTTTAATATCTTTAATTTAGTAAGCTATGAACTTTATATGTTTATAATATTTTGATTTTATGTGGTCAAATATAAGGGTCGGGCTTGGGCCGGCACGGCCCAACGAAGGCACGACATGGTTTAGGGCCGGGTTGGGCCACTATTTTTACACTTTAGGTTGGCACGGCACGGCCCAAAAATTGTTTGGGCTTTCCTGGCCCGAGCCCGTTTGGCACGAAGCACGATGGGCTTGGGTATAAAATAAGCGTATAAAATATATGTTTACATAGTATTTCTTGATTGTGCTATTCTTAGGATTGAGAGTTCATAGTATGTACGCATAATGAAAGTAAAGTATAATAGAATGATGTCATTCTTACCATGGAAGTCTTTACTCTTTGGTCCATTTGCATCAATAGCCTCATATGGAATAAGATTATACACGTACAGTGGAAATGTAGATGGGGGATCACGGCAAACTTCAATTATCGAATAAACAGTGAAGTAGATCATGAGAGGGGCATCGATAACTTTGTATTGTGACTTTGCATTTGCAACTCGAAAGCGTCGGATGTAGTACACTTTGTTCAACTGTAACAATGAACCTTTTTGTTCCAATAATTTCGCAGGTACTTCAGCATAGATTGCATTTCCCTATTAAAAAAATTGGCATTAGTTTAAATTTATCAATAAGAAGAATGGAATAACATAGAACTATAATTAAAAATATTACCGTTGCATCTGTTAGAATCATGTCAACATGTAAAACAGGACCATCATCGGCAATTCCTCTAAATTCCCATCTTCTGTTGACTTCAACCTGAACGGTTACATCTTTGTCTTGCAGAGACAATTCAGTAAGTGTTTTAACTACCATCCTATCAAAAGAGAAGGGAATTAAAATATGGTAAGATGGTTACTTGGAAATAGAAATGTGTCCAAGGTACAATTTAGAAGTTGAGGTTAATGCAAAATTTTGGTTCTAATGTAAATTTAAACTAAAAGAACATTAATACCTAACAGAAGGTGCATCTGCGAGTCTTTGTAAGATACAATCACCCAAAATTGTATACACTGTCATCCAAAATGTGTACTGAGAGGTACACATATAATACAATTTTAAAATATAAGCATTTCCATTTGACCAAGATGCACTGATAGGTGTTTGTATAATATTATCTTAACAATAGTAGTATTGTTAGGTAGGAAAAGATTAATTGGTAACTGCATATATTCCATGAACGTAGAAGTGCAGTTTCCATGCATCATTTATATTTGTAGCCATATAGAATATATTTGTATATATATACAAATAGGAACTGAAATAGCTGATTTCGATATCACTGGATAAAGCGAGAAAATATCTCATTGTAGACAATGTTCTTTGTTTCATCTGATGGATTACCATCTTCATCTTCTATTAACACTTTCAAGCCTTTTTTGGATGTGACTCGAGAGAATGCAACATACAACTGACCATGTGTGAACACTGGACTTTTCAAATATACAACCACTTCTGATAGAGACTGCCCTTGACTCTTATTAATTGTCATTGCATAGCATACTTTTATAGGATATTGTCTTCTCTCTAAAACAAACATATTTCTTGGATTTTTCAAAGTTAAGCTTATTCGAGGTATGACAACGCTGTTTCCTTTATGCTTTCCGGTCATAATCTCCGCTTCTATAACTAAATCACCCAAAGTTGTTATAATCAATCTTGTACCATTGCAAAGACCCTGAGATTGATTAATGTTGCGTAGCATCATAATTGGTGTTCTTTTCTTCAAAATCAGACTATGTGAAGGAAAGTTGTTACCGTTGATGGAGTTTAAAAACTCTATTGGATATAGCATATCATAGGATGCATGCATATTGGGTCCTTTTGCAATGCTATCACAGCTTAGGTATTCCTTTGTGTCACCAGGTAGGGTTGGGACCATATAGTTATTGACAACGTCAACAACTTCATTTGTTGGAGCTAATATGGCACGTTCCTTTAGATATTCAACATTATTATACATTGTTTCTATATTTGGATATGCAGTTTGGACAATGCATGATAAATTGTCTTTGATGGGCATAAGAAGTATTTCCGGGGGTAATTTTATCCAACATTTTTCTGTTTCATTCTCTCTTGCTTTTGCTGGTACTTTTCCTTCACCAATTGCTAAAATCCATTTACTGAATGACTCGACCTCTTTTTTAGCATCAATGCTAAGGGCAGTTGAAGATAATCTCATATTTTGTGTTAGGTATAACATGGTGATAGAGTGCCATAAATATGAATTAGTTATAGCTGCACCAACAACCTGTGATCTAGTGCCGCCTTCAATCACAGGTAGAATTTGTCTTGCATCACCTCCTAAAACAATTACTTTACCACCAAAAGGCATATTTTCACTATTAGATGATTCAGACGACAGTATATCACGGAAGCTTCTATCCAACGCCTCAAATGTCATCCTATGAGCCATAAAAGCTTCATCCCAAATGACAAATGAGGTACGTTTAATTAAGTCAGTAAGCATCGTTCCTTTCTTGATATTGCAAGTGCTGTTAGAATCTAGATCACATGGAATTTTGAAACGTGAGTGTGCTGTGCGGCCAGCAGGAAGTAGAAGGGAAGCAACTCCAGAAGAAGCAACTGTTAAAACAATTTTTCCTTCAGATCGTAAGCATAACACAATTGCATTCCATAAGAACGTTTTTCCAGTGCCACCATATCCAGAAACAAAGTATAAACCAGGTCGACCAGAAAGGACACATTCAACAATTGTATTGAAGGCACTTAATTGATCAGCATTAAGCTGTGAGAAGAGACTTTGTGATTCATTGTGAAGATTTTCACGATCATAAGAAGTTTCCTCTTCAATTAAACGATTGAATTCTTGCTGTTGTGTTCCATGTACCTTTTGAGGTAGGTTAAAGTCATGTATATTCCCACCACTTTTGTTAAAGAGAATAGTCAATCGCTCTAATAATTCATCTCTAAGTTCATTATCTGCCATTTGAAATTTAGGGCAACTAAGTGCTCTTTGTATGTTATATTCAATATCATCAGCCATTAGCTTCCAAATCTTTTCAAAGAACGAATGCTCGTTGCTGATTTGACAATATAGAAGCATTGTAACAAATAGTTGGCGTAGCTGCGGAGCTGTGGCCCAAGTTGCTGCTTCTTCAAAAGCTTGTAACCATTCATTGTCATCACCAAGAAGGCCACGTGCTTGACACACCTCTTTAAAACTTGGATATACAGTATTGTTAAAAGTTCGAAGAGATTCGTAGCTACATGCACCTTTAACTGTAAGTAACAACATCCTTAGATAATATCTCTCGCCTGCTGATGGATGGACATAATATAAGCGGCCTATTTTGCTCTCTCTTGCTAGTCTTGGCTTCCAACTCCGTGTTTTTTCATCCCATCTCCATTTCGATGGAAACTCACAATAAGTTAGGTCTCTAGCATTTGAATTATTTGAGTTGCAGGCAAACCATTCAGTCAACATTGTTCGACGAAGGAAAGGTTCTGATAATATTTGTGCCATATTTGATGTAGAGTTATATGTAATGTGATTTTGGTTAGGTAAGTGAACAGGCATTCTTTCCACAGCAGGATAATGCCTATGGATTTCAAAACCAAACACTCGCCAGCAAGCATCCTTGTCACAAATGTATCTACTATCAAGATACTCTTTGACTTCATCCTTTGCATCTGTTTGTTCATTATATGGAACATCTTCACCAGCTTGTACCCTTCTAAGAAATATTTTGCTACGATCTGGTCCCTTTGTGACATATTTGAAAAGATATTTTATGAAAATGCTTTTATTGCACCATTCAACATTTATATGAGCCTGAAATCTTTTTAGCAATAAAAGGTTATTTGGTACAAATGATCTGTTGTCAAATCTAACACCTCCTTTGGTAATAAAACGACCATTGTTTCTTCTTCTATAAATTGTGAAGCCATTTGCATCAATTGTTGTTTCTTCTCAAAAATCTTTTGGATAACCTTTTGAGCATATTCCATTCTTCATACATGGAGCATTCATATTGTTAGGACCACATGGACCATGGATCATGTGCTCAGCGACCAATGTGTAGCCTAAAGGATCTTGTTGTGGATCCAGAATTTCTGCGGTTATAACAGAGTCAATAAGTGTGGGTGTTGGTTGCGAAGTATCAGTGGATACCCAAAAGATGATGTAAACATGAGGCAAACCACGCTTTTGGAATTCAATAGTATACAGAACTGTAGGAATTAGAAAAAAAGATTAGTCAACCATGTAAGCAGCTCTCTATGAATATATGAATTGGGAAATAAGAATTAGTTTTAAAAATTCTTATTGTAGTTTGCAAGGGCTGAAGTAATGTGATAGTACCTGCCACTTGCCGACCAAAGATGTCTCCAGATCGAATATCATTTAAAAGGTCATTGAGTTTTAAATGGAAGACTCTTACAATAATGTCTGATCTATCTGAAGCTTTTTGGCCAGGCTCAAACATGCTTTCTAGTTTTTCTGGCCAGTTTGGGTTGCACGTAAACGTTACAAAAAAAATCTGGTGGACCGTAGACTCGACAAATTGCTAGCCCATCATGATAATTTTGGAACATATATCGCCGTCCACCAATATGAGATGCAGGTAGTACCACTCGTAGGCCCATTTCCTCGCCATCAATACAGCCACGACCTACAGCGTCTGATATCCCTTGAATACTCTCAGTCCGTAGATTATTCTGATTTTGGAGTATATACTGCAATCTATTTTCATCTATTGCTGCTCGAGCATCCACCTTTGCTTGACTTGATAGTAGTCCGTAGCATAGAAAAGGATTTGGTTCATTTTTCTTATAATGGAAACGATAGGAAAAGAAATCTTGCATAGTCATGTGAGACCTTGAACTTCTTTCTGCATTTTCCATTCCAACATATGGAACACCAATTTGGAATCCACGCTCACCAAAAGGAAATAGCAATGGATATTGCAGGGCCATATAAGCTGGATGTAGAGAAGAAATACGTTTGAGATCTCTGTTATGTTTTTGAATGATAATGTCTCTTTTAAACGTATCAAGAGATAAGTCTCCACAGACTAACATGGCAAGTTCATCAGTAGTTGGAAGATTGTACTGAACTGGATCACCTTCACGTGCTCCTACAATCCTTATAATGAAGTCTTCATCTTCATAATCAGATAATCTGTCCCTTGCCATTCGAAATTTCTTTGCGAATGGGTTGTGTTCGTCAAGCATTTTAATTAATTCTTGAACAATTAGTGGATCAATATTTTGGATAGGCTCTTTTGTAGGATTTAGACATCTCAACATGTTTTCAACTTCATTAACAGTATCATATATGTAAAGTTGAAGAAATTGAGGAGTAGATCCTTCTTGAGGTAAGAGGGAGCCAATTCGATGATGCACCTGACCACATATTTTGAAGAGGGGTGGACCACTACCATCATTTACAGCATTATCAATATTAGCACCCATGGATGTGAAAGCAAACAAACAATTGTATTGCCTTATATTTGCTATAAATTTTTTTGTTCTTGCATCACCATCAAATCTAGCGAGTGATTTCAACGGCTCTGGTCTTTCCCCATATGGAGGGAGGTACACTTTTCCTCCTTTACAGCAATTGTAGTATTGGATGGCCCTATTTCTCACATTGCCACGTGTTCTTTCCCCGTACCAAAATAATGCACCACACATTTGGCAAGTGTAATCTGGAGTTCCATGGTTTGACCTCATATGATACGAAGCTATATTTTTCATGGAAAAAAGTCTGTGAGTTAATAGATTTTCTTAATATTCATGTGTACTTTTTAATATTGCATCAGGTACAAAACAGTCAAATCCTTATGGGTCTTACCTTTCAGGGCTGCAACATATTCATCAGAGAAAAGTCTACATTGCACAGGAACTTCAATATTACGTGGAGGGCCTATACATTAAAAAGTTTTAGTGTCTTTCCTTTGAAGGGAAATTATGTGTGTTTTTTTCACTTTCCTCGTAACAGTAAAAAAATGTATTGGAAACTAATTGTGCGAGGAAGATATAGAATAATATGAATTTAAGTAGCGTTTCTAAGACAATATGGTTTACTGGTGAAGCGGGTAAGCAGCTATTACCTCTAATCAATCGGTACTGATTCAGAACTCGTTTACGATACTGTCGTGCTGTCACACCCGGGTTTCGGGGCACCAAGACCCGGGCGCGAACATAATCACCAAGTGTGCTGGGATCAAGTCTCACACATATGATGAATCATGGCACAGGATCAAATGTCACATCTTTACTATATAATAGGAGTTCTGTACAAAATAAATAAATAATTACATTATAAGGAGACAACGGTCCAGCAACCCAAAGTTGACTGGGAGACGACGACCTAGACCTCTCACGAACTCGTCACAACATCCTTCATGCGCCTCATCCTGTGGTACCTGCTCTTGACCTGTGGGGGGGTGTGAGACAGCAAGAGTGAGCTCACATACGTTCATCGCTCAACAAGTTGTGGGGAATAATGTGCATGAACTCGCCAAAGGTGGGAGCTCACGTGAAGTGTAAGGCTTACCAAAGAGGATGGTTAGAGCTGAGCATTGCTTTTAAAGTTGGTCAAAATTTTATTAGCAATTACTAAGTATAAGTAAATACCAACCCAATTAAGTAGTAGAACAAAAGTAACAACATCACCTGCGATGCAATGCATATGACAAATTGAATTTAAGTTCCATAAATTAATCATGTGAGTGTCCGAGCCGCTCATGACCGTGAGCACGGCTAGTATACCAGTTTTACACTCTGCAGAGGTTACGCATCTTTACCCACAAGTCGTGTTACCCATTTGCCACAGAGTTGATCAGACTCCATACACCTCTACCAAGGAAGCGAGGCAGGGTACCACTACGAGGCCTTTACAAAGTTCCACTAGCTTCAGAAAACCCGCTACAGTTTATAGGAAGCTCCAGTGCAGGGTTCTTGCCTGACCGCCATCGCAGCAAAATCAACCAAGGACCTCCCTACACTGACCACTCCCCTACTGCCCTTGCCCCTTTCGGGTAAGGTAGTCCTCCACTAGCTTTCCTAATTAATCAGCCAAGGGCGTCCATAAACCCTTGTGGTAGCACTGTTTTCCCGGGTGGTTCTCCATGTTCCAATTAACATAATGATCTTATCATGAATAGTAAATAACAACTGATAACAAAGATATAATCATGAATAAAAGGTATCTCCATACCCAAAACCACATATAGCACTAGCAAGTACTACCCAGAAAGTTCAGTGGTAAACAAGGTATAAAGATAGACAAAATCTAGGGTATCCTATTGGGTCCCATCAAAATTAACCTATGCAGATCATTATGATTAATAAGAACATGACTGGGTAAAAGAAGTGATCAAGGGCACAACTTGCCTTCAATGAGCTCCTACTCAGCTATCTCAACTTGATGAACCCCAGATTCCACAGTGGCTTGCTCGTCTACTCGTATCAACACAATACATACATAGCATAGCATAAATTAACATCACATCAAACATGCAAATGGAATGTACAGTAATAATCTAAACACTAAAATGAGATCATAGGAACTGGAATTATTAATTTTGGAGTTATATATTTTAAGTTATGAATTTCCAAAGATTTTATGCATTTAATATAGGGTTAAGTGAGAAATAAATTTTAATGTGTATTTCATGTAAAAACAGTGGTACAAATGGATAGACAATAATATTATGAAAATTTAGGAACTGGAATGAACTAATTTGGAGTTCATATGCATTTTCTATGAATTATACAAATTCTATGAATTGTTTTTATATTAAAAACTCATTTTCTAATTCATTTTCCTGATTTTATAACTCTCTGGACGGGGCCTCAAAATCCAGAAAGTGTAGGGACTCTAGCGCAAGAATCCGCATGACTCAGGCTACTGACACGCGGACTGCGGGTTTATTTTAGTAAAGGATGAGGGTTCATATGCAAAACTATATTCGCGAAGAGGTATCGCGAAGCCCTGGCCGCCCGATCCAAAACGGACTCACCAGATTAGATCCTGGCGAGTTACACATCTGCGCTCAACCCTAGTTGTTGGATCCAGAATTCACGGCCCTGATTTAATGACTCGAACGGGTACGCCAGGATTCGATCTAAGCCGTCCATCTAATATCTACGGCTCCCACACTCTCAACCATCTATCTAATCGTGACCGTTGAAGATGAGATCAACGATCCGCCGCCCTCCTTCAACCCCCGGCTACACACTAGGCGGCGCAGCCAACCCCCAACCAGCGGACCTCGCCGGCGTTATCCAATTCGCCACGCCAGTGGATGACTCGCGCCCATAACATTGCAGACCCAAATTCGATGCCACCCAAATTGATTGAGATAAGTTTTGCCCCGGATTGCGATTGTTATAGCACTGCCCACCACTAACCGCGGCCATGGATTAGTGTGTGGCGGTGCCCGGCCGTTCGACCCAACGGAACCTACGTTTAGCACGGATACGCACTAGGGTACACGGAGATAGACACGAGTAAGGGAGGAATTGCTCACTGGCGTCGGAGGCGGAGATGTGCTTGCCCACGCACCGAAGCAGACCCGCGGCGAAGATGAAGCTCCGATCAGCAATCTCCAACCCCCCGTGCACCAATCACGCACGGCGAGGCTACGGACACCAACTTGGGTACCTGTTGGAACACCCTGGCCCGCCACCGAGGCCCCGCCGATGGAGCAAGCACGACACCGCGGCTGCGGATCTCTCTCCCCCCGGCTCCCGAGCTCTCTCTCTCTCTTTTCTCGACGACTGCAGAGCAACGGCTAGAGCTTCGGCCTCCAGGTTGTTGCGGAGGAGGTGGGGGTTTTGGTTGACACGGGGTCATGGCACTTAATATAGGCGCGAGATTACCTAGAGCTGAACAACGGCTCCCGGGGATGCGGCGACGTCTGAGCGCGATTCGAGCGGGGAGAAGAACGGAAGCAGCGAAGAAAGGGGAGGAGTAGAGCTGACGGATGGGACCCACGATCCAGTGTGAGTCAAGAGCGAGCGTGAGTCGGACGAGTGGGCCCCAGATGTCAGTGGCCAGCAGATCAGTGCGGAAAAGAGCGCAGTTGCACGTGGGGGAGCAAGGTGGGCCGCGCGGGTCTAATGTACTGTAGATGGGCCGGAAGTGAAGCGCGAGGCCCATCTAACTGGGTTCGTCTTATTCTTTTATTTTCAATTCTTTTTTTTTCTTTTTTTTAAATCCAAATTTGAATTCAAATCTCTGTTGTGAATTTGTACTTTAGATTAAATATTCAAACCAAATATTCCAATATGAAAAGGTACATTTATTTATATATTTTTATATATACCTTATATACTCTCTTTTTCCTCAAATCCTCTTCTCGTTATTATTTTATTTTTATTCGTATTATGATTGTTTTAAATGCACAAGCAAAAATCCAATATGATGCATTGGTTTATTTGTGTCTTAATAAAGATTTACTCATTTTGAAACATGAGTAGTCACATGTGATGATAATTAGAGATGCACTCACATATATAAAGGAAACAATTTCTTCTTTTATTCTTCCTTACAATTTGGGTATTACACGTGCTAAGTTTGCATTTCTATGCGACGACACAGTATGTATTGGTACTCCAAGGTTAGAGGTAGGCATTGTGAATGACATTGTGGATGTAGAAGTCTCGTGCATTATTCTCTGTCTATGGCCCTGATTAGTTATGGGCACTAAATCAGAGGCGCAAGCATGATTGGAGGTGCCATGCACTATTGATCGCCTTTCACCTTGGCTAGCCATAGCCTCAATATTAGACCCGTTTCTCATGCCCTATTAAGGCTCATGCATAACATAATCCTTATTAGAATTATGAAGGCAAATGCATGTGGGTTTTCAGTTGTTTAACATTAAATAAACACACGCATATTATACACACATATAGATATGGGTCGAATGAGGCCCACATGTAATACAATCCTTATTAGAATTATGAGGACACATGCATGTGGCACACCATTGTAAACACTAAGCAAACAAAAAAGGCAACAATAACATAGTAGAAGGAAGAAATCAGTATCTACATAGGTAGTGATAATGAGCATAGTATTCACCTATATGTTTGGGCTGATGAAAGATCCAATCCTTGCGACAGTACAACTATCTACCAAAGCACAAATAGCTACATATACACATTTCTAGCATTAAGAAACAAAGCACAAAAAAATCAGAGTATAGTCACATAAAGCACAATGTTTACCTATATGATTCTGGTCACTCAAAGATCTAATTCCAGCAAATGTACGCCTTGACTCCTAACTACAAACCACCAAGGAAGCAAAGCATATGCGATTAACATCACACCTAAAAATGTTATTTGTTCATATCACTTGAAACATGAGTAAAGAGTTTTTTAAGAAGGCAATGTTGTAGCATGAACTTAAATATATTTCATGAATACATCCCCAAGTAACATATCGTGCAGAAGGTTCGAAAAATAACATTGGACCACTAAACATGATATGTATTAGCGAAGGCAATGCTATAACATGAACTTAAATATATTCCCTGAATACATCCCCAAGTAACATATCCTGCAGAAGGTTCTAAAAAATAACATTGGACCACTAAACATGATCTGTATAAGAAGAAATAACACTGAAAGTGCAGGAACAAATGAGTGAGGGTTTGAAGGGGCAGCAAAAGGCTAAGGCCGGTGGACAACATACTGGGTATAGGGTTTAGGGTTTATTAGGGTTTTAGGGGAAAGCGCGTACGGTTTAGAAGAAATTTTGGAAAAAGGGAGAAAAGACATGCGCGCACGGTTTAGAAGAAATTTTGGAAAAAGGGAGAAAAGACATGCATGTTTACTGTTGTAGACGAAGAGTCCATTATGAACCAGATATTTTTTAGATGTACTAATTTATTTATTTTTTTGTAAAGTTAAAAATAGAAAAAGATGAATAAATCGCGCACAGAAGGTGAAGGTGCAGTGAGTAACCAAAAGGGAAAACGAAGGGAAGTGTGGGACTGATATATTCACTGTAGAAACCGACGGTCAGGCCGGCGGAAACAGCTCTGTCGTCGACGACGGAAGGCACAGTGAGAAACAAAAAGAGAAAAAGGTAAGAGAAGTGAGAACATTTGTTCTTATCTTTACCTTAGAAACACTAGTACAGAGAAGTTCTATAGTGGCGGTTGTAAACCTATTTATAGTGGCGTTTTTTGTAACCGCCAGTGCTAGGGGCCAGTAGAAATCATCATTTTTACAGGCGGGTAACTGAGGACCAAAATCGATTTTCACTGGCGGTCGGCGTAATAAAACCGCCAGTGAAAATCGATTTTCACTGACGGTCGACGTAATAAAACCGCCAGTGCAAATCGTTTCCAGGAAACATAAAACATATTTTAAAAATAGTTAAAAAATTTATTTTTATTAGGGGGGCCCCACCCGTCTCCGTCGCAAGTCGCGGCATTTTTCGCGCGCTACGCGGTTGTTAGTATTCGAACCGTCGACCTCACCCTCGCGCGTACCCTCCCCTACCACTCCGTCTATGACATGTCTTGTGTCTAGTTTGTAGTTGTTTTCTCCACATATTACAACCATTTGAGTGTAAATTGCTTATTTGAGACACTAAACGAATTCAAATAAAAAAGTTGTCAACTACAAAGATAAATAACTTTTGAAGTTCTACAACTTTTATTTTGACACTTTTTTCATCCGAGGTAGTTTGCAAAATTTGAATTTTAAATTTGACATACTTAGATTCAATTTTTGAGAACCGAAATGAGTTCAAATAAAAAAGTTGTCAACTACAAAGTTTCATAACTTTTAGAGATCTACAACTTTTATTTTGGTGGTTTTGTCATACGAGGCCGTTTGAAAAACTCGAAAAATTAAGGATAAAAATGATTTCTAGTGGCGGTTCCTTAAGAAAACCGCCACTAGAAATCGTATTTCTAGTGGCGGTTCCTTAAGAAAACCGCCAGTAGAAATCCATGGCGGTTTTCTTAAGGAACCGCCAGTAGAAATACGATTTTTAGTGGCGGTTTTCTTAAGGAACCGCCACTAGAAATAACACAGTCGGTGGATAACCGAATCCGCCTGTAAAAATATATCGTCCCCGCAGGCTTTGAGCCTTTTTGTACTAGTGAAAGCGACGGTGGGAGGAGCCAGAAGCCGGCGGCAGCAGCTATGGCGCCGTTGTTCTCCTCGGCAGCGTCGTCTCTTTCTGCTCACACCAGCAAGAAGATGTGAGAAGGATACTCTTACATTTTCTAATCTGAAGCGGCGACGAAGATGTGGCCAATATTTTTCTCACTTTTTAAATGCAGTGTAGTACGTGAGGTGACAGAAGCTAGAGACTTCGAGAGGAGGTACGATAGTGACCAAGTTTCATGTGAGCTGCTGTTTATTTTTTATTGGCTAAATAGGACAGAGGTCAAGGTCCATAGGAGGTAGACGGCAAGCTAGAGCTGCACCGAACACGTGAATGGTGAGGATTTTTTGAACGACGTGGACACAATGCTTGACGAGGAAGCCGCATCGGCTTAATAAGAAGAAATATCACAACGACGACGTCACACTGCTTCCAAGCATCACAACATGCAGAGCATAGCTAGCTAGGCTAGGAGGGTTGACAATGGCGGGCGCCTCCGTGACAAGAGCACGATCTCTGCTGCTGCTAGTGGTCGTCGTAGTACTAGTTGTCTCATCTGCAAGTTCTTCCGAAGAAGCTCAAGCACCGTCAGGTCTGTACTACTTGTGCAGTTGTGTTGATTTATTTGTTGATGAATTTAACTCTGATGATCTATATATACACGCGCGGCACTCATCGATCTATATCTACATGTAGATTTCGCCGGGGGTACGCGGAAGCTTCTGAACCGCGCCGCATCTCCGCCGCCGGCACCGGCGTCAGACACTCCGGTTGGCATGTACACCTTGCCGCCACCGCCAGCAGTAGCAGTATGATGCGAATGTGTTTGTGTACGTGGCTTATTGTTATTGGAATAAGATTGTGTACAGGTAAATAGGGGTTCAAGAATTTTCTCGATGACCTATATGATAAAATCTTTTTAATATAATATCGTGTGGACGATCACTGAGGACGTATTTACGACCCTGCCTGGCTAGCTCGGTTTGTCCAACTGGTACAGGCTAAGGCTAGCTTGTTCCGACTATTGCAACTCACTTTGTTTACACCCTTAGTACCATATGAACCTGGTCCACACGAGTTATGTTTGTCACCAGTACACAGCCGAGCTAGAAGGCCAAAACTACATAAAATGCGGTCCATTCCCGTTTCCATATTTTTCCGTAAATACGAAGACAGTCGTGTCAAATATAGAAAACGGTATAGGTTGGGACAAGATTTTAGCGGTCCGTTTTCAACGCTAGAGATCAGCCCTGATAAGCAGACAATCAGACATGAAGTCAATAGCTAGCTATAGAGATTCTTGACGTCATGCATGGCTCAGAGAATGAGGGAGGGAGGGACGAGAGAGGGAGACAGAGTGGAGGGGGCACGCTGGAGACCGATAATTGGAGAACCGTTGGGTAAGCCTAGTTAGCTGAGGTCCAAGGGAGGGGGTAAGTTGATGAAGCACCCCTTAAGAAGCTCCACCAAAATAATGAATCTGGCCTAGATTCATGAATTTGGTGAATCTGGATTTCGCTAATATGGACCGTTTGGCTATAACTTTTCAAGGAGTAGAGCTATTTTCAGTAAATTTGAAGCTATTGGAGTTGTCGCAAAGGGATACTTACTTTAGTACATATAAACAAGAGAGCTAATAGCTAGGCGAGTTATTTTATAGTCAAATCTTTAACTAGTTGTTATCTAGCTAGCTAACTATCTAGAGCTAAGTTAGATTATTTTTTAGCTCTAACTAATAATCAACTACATATATCTAAATAGATGCTTAGCTCAGAATCAGTACACCTCTGGTATAAGTATGTTACATTGATCCGGAAGTCAACACAATTTCAACACTTGCATAATGAACAATGATTACTTTGCAATGTAAATTTCATCATTAACAATTTTTTTCGTTATGCATGACCTTACTGCAGAGTATGCATGATGAACAATGATTATCTTGTCAAGTTAAATATGATGCTATCAACAAGACACCGTGTCAGAAAAATGACACTTTTGTTAGAATGTCCTCCACTCGGTCCTTTAAAGAAAAGGGTGAGATTTCTAAGAGGAGCATAACAACCTAGCGGCCTAATCAGGGGCACATCCCTATCTAATGGTTGCAGCCCCAACCACCTTGTGTGATATAAAACAGGGAGGTTAGGGGCTGGTTCATGCCAATGTGTGTGCCTGCTAAACCCTACCTCTACAAGCAAACGATCTCGATCGATCACGCACTAGTAGTGTCTGGAGTAGCTTCATCCATGGCGTCAGATAACCATGGCACCCCAACGGGTGTAGGGGCTGAGCCTTCTCTTCTGCAGGGGAATAATGGTGGTGACAACCAATGCAAGGTGGTGGCACCGGTGACCTTGACCTCCCTCCTTGGCAAGACGCTCCACTGTAACACCGTAAAATTATATTTTGGGATTTAGAAGAATTACTCAAAAGATGTGAATTAAAATGTCCTTTAGTAAAGATCTTCCTACCTTTTAAATTATTTTTTCTAAAATAACTAAATGATAAATATGGAGCCTTGAATTAAATTAAGCATCTACACAGGAATATTGTCTTAAAAGAAGAGAAGACGCTATTAATTTTAAATTGAAACTCAGAAAAAGAAACAAAAGAAAGGTTTTCAAATCGTTTACTTATGAGAGTTACTTCTTTCATATAGATACAAGCTTTTATCTAAATAGATAAAATAGTAAAATAATTAGTATACAATTATACTTGTGTCATGCTGGTTCTTTGATTTATGTATTTTGTTTATGCTTAAAATTACAAACTAAATTTGAATTTGAAAACCTGAAAATAGAAATAGAAAATAGAAAAGAAAAAGGAAATGGCAAAATCGGCCCCATCCTGTGCACAACCCACTCCTGCACTGGTCCATCTGACGGCAGAGCCTAGGTGCCCGCTCCTTAACTGCCGCATACCAGTTTCACCGAGCTGCTGGGCACGCTGGTCAGCACTCCTCCCGAGCCATACACCAGCTTTCACCCCGTGCACGCGTATCTCCTATGGTCATCGATAGGTGGGCCCATCTTTCCAGCGCATCGTCGTCTTCGTAACAGAACACCAGTGAAGTGACATCGTAACCCCTCCACCCTTTCCGCTTGGCCGCTGCGGCTTCTTCTTGGGGCTTAGGGCCTGTTTGGTTTACTACCTAACTTGCCACACTTTGCCTAACTTTTCTGTCTAAGGTTAGTTCTTCAATTCGGACGACTAACCTTAGGCAAAGTGTGGCACAGTTAGCCGTGAACCAAACAGGCCTTAATTAATAAGTCGGTCGTGGCCACCTTGTCCACTCACCAAAGGACCCAGAAGACTGTCAAGGCCGCGAGAACCGACCAGGGGGGTGACCGGAGAGCTGCACCGAGTCAACCATAACCTATCCCTAGACTCTCCAGAGCCTACTGCCCAACCTCTGCGGCGAGCCACCATCAGGGCTAGTTTGGATATTCTGATATTAGAGTGTTTTGAAGGGACTGGAGAGGGTGTAAATCTTCAATAGATCAAATACTCTCTCAATATATCTCAATCCACTCCAATCCCACTCGTTACTAGATTATCCAAACTAGGCCTCACTGGGGAAGGTGGGGACCGTCGCCGCCGTGGGACTTCACCCGCAACGTCGTTCGGTGTCCGAGACCAGGCAAAAAGATCTTCACGGTGCCACGAGGAAGGTGTGTGTGCGTCCATCGGGCCTAGTTTGGGTAATCTAGTAATGAAAGATATTGTAGTGGATTGAGATGTATTATAGGATTTTTTGATCTAATTTATACACTCTCTAATCCCTCCACACCACTTCAATACTAGAGTACCCAAACTAGACCTGGACGGAGTCAGTGATCAAATCACCAGGAATTGCTCACCGGACATGGACATCTCCATCGAGCCGCTACCCTCCGTGGTCTGCACGCGTCGGCACCCTGATCCTCGGTACAATACTCCCATGGCGTTCATCTCATTCCTTATTTTGGTTTGAGCACTTTGGATGCAAATTTCACGCGTGGTTATGCGGGTGGGTGAATTTCGACAATGGCTCCGCCGTGGGGAATCGACGCCGCCGCCGTATTTGGCCGGTGAGAGGAGACACACGTGAGTCGTTGATCGAGTAAGTAACGACTAAGATTAGATCGCGCTAGTGTAACTGTGTAAGATCAGGGTCGTAGAACTTGGATGTGACGGGTTCAAGCGCATACCGATTCGGCAGATCATCTGTTAATCTGGGCCGTCAGATTTGATCTGGGCGGACCAGAGCATGTCTACGTTATTCAGCCGTGGCAATTTTCTAAATAAGCCCGTGAGTTTATGTAAAACCAACCCGTGGTCTATAGTCGTTTAAAGAGTATTTAAAACCGGTCCTTTATTTTGCATGTGAAACCCCAAGCTTCTCACGAATTGAACCTCCGTCCAAAAGGTTTATAATTTATATAAAGTAAAGTCTGAAATTAATTATTAGTATAAAAATAATTTCAATAACTTAGATAAATCATATCTTGCTCGTTTTAACTCTGAATTGGTCCGTTCAAGCTGCGTTAGCTTTGTAATAACACTATCTACACATTAACAACACTATTTGTATCATGTCACTTACTTTTTAATTTTATATATTTGTTTAATCTAGGACTAGTAGATTAACCTCTCCAATCAACGTTAGTTTGTCTACAATTATAATCTAACTAAAATATAACCTCTAATAAAGTTATAACTTAGATTAAAATCGAATTAATTATTTATTTGCAAAAATTTTCTCACCTGATTTACATTAATTAACATAAAATATACTTTTACTATTTAATCACCTAAACCTTCATGAAACCATATCTTTTTTACCGTAGATCCGATTTTAGTGGTTATCGAACCTACGATCTTGTAGCGACGCATAGAATATTCAATGGATTATGATCATGCTTTATTATTATTTTCAATGGATTTTTATTGTTCATGGTAAGATAATTTTGTTAATTGGAACATGAAGCTTAACACGAGAAAACAGTGCTATCACAAGGATGGAATGGATGCCCTTGACTGATTAATTAGGAAATTTAGGGAGAGATTACCTTACCCGAAAGGGGCAAGCTAGGAGGCATCATTGTAGAGTATAGAAAGGTTCTCGTGTCGATCATGATGCGATGGCTTTTCGAACGGGGGATTTCTATGCTTCTTTCTTCCTGAAACTGTAGCAGGTTTTCTCAAACTGGTGGTACTTTGTAAAGGCCTCGCAGTAGATCCCTAGTTCACTTTGGAGGTGTCTAAGTGTCTAGCTAACCTTGGCTTCACGGGAAACACGTCTTATGGGTAAAGATGCACAACTTCTGCAAAGTGTAAAACCGGTATATAAGTCGTGCTCACGATCATGAGCGGCTCAAGACTCACATGAGTAATTTATGGAGTTAAATTTAACATGTCATACATTGCATTGCATGACATTGTGGGATTTATTATTCATTGTGATCAATTATTTAATTTGGTTGATATCTATTTACACTTAGTAAGTGCTAATAAAATTTTGACCAACTTTATTTAAAAGCAATGCTCAGCCTTAACCATTTAACTTGGTAAGCCTTTCACTTCACATGAGCCTCCATCGTAAGTGAGCTTATGCACATTATTCCCCACACATGCTAATCGATAAACGTATGTGAGCTCACTCTTGGTATAATCACATCAAGGACAGGTACCGTAAGATGAGGAGCATGGAGGATGCTACGATGAGTTTAAAGAGGTCTAAGTCGCCGTCTCCCTATGGTTGCAGAGGATCGTTTGTGGTCATATGACATATTTTACTTAGCTGTTTTTGTACATAAATTCTATTATACTCTCTCCGTCCCAAAATATAAGTCATTCTAAGATTCTTGGAAAGTCAAAGTTTTTTCAAGTTTGACCAAATTTATACAATAAAGTAATAACATTTACGATATTAAATATATACCATTAGATTCTCCATTAAATATATTTTCATATTATATCTATTCCGTGTCATAAATCTTTATGATTTTGCTATACTTTTGGTCAAACTTTAAAACTTTGACTCTCCAAGAATTTTGGAATGGCTTATATTTTGGGACGAATGGCGTATAATAAAGATATGACATTGATTTTTGTGATATAAGTTATCATATATTTGAGACTTGATTCTAACACATATTTAAGAAGTACATGAATTTTCCCTTAAATCTGGGTACGACATCCACCGCGCCAAAAACCATCACCGCTGAGACGTTAGAGGAAACCTTGCCCTTTATCAAGGGCAAGACGAAACTATCTTTCGGCGACCTCGACCTCCTCGACAAGAACTCCACCGCGCCAAGAACCACCACCACTCGAGGCGGTGGAGGAAACCTTGCTCTTGATCAAGGCAAGACGGTACATCTCTCTATGTGTGTGTTATGTGCGTAGATTAAGGAGGGTTAGATCAACTTAGTTTTCTGTTATTTATCAAGAGCTCTCGGATCAGTCTGAGTAGGACATAGTTAAGATCCCAGAAACTAGCATCTTTTAGATAATTAAGATCATGAGAATATATCTATATCTATACTACTTATTAAGGCGGTAAGGGTAGCCTGCCGTTCTGCCGTCCTGTAATCTCAGCCATCTATTCTGCCGTTCTGTGATCTCAGTCGTTCGATCCCGCCCACCAGCCCCAGCACCAAAGTCATCGTGCCCTGGCTTCCCCTTCTGCGATTCCGTCGCTCGCATATGTCGACCCTCGATCGCAACTTCTCTTTTCTCCACTCCCCCATGCCACCACATCCTGCAGCTGCCACCCAGCCCACAACAACCGCCGGCCGCCGCCGACTCTCGCGCTTCGCCTGGTCCATCTGCCTCGCTCGCAACCTCCCGCTTGCGCCAGCCCTCATATGATTCCCCCACCATGAAAGCCACGACGTATCTAATCCACCACGACACCACCGCCCCGCCAGATCCGATCGAGTTGTGTGCTGCAGTCGGTGGATGAGTTGGACACGAGCAAGAAGAGCCAAGGCGATGGTGGGGGCAGAGCTAAACGTGGGTTGGAGCCGATGGAGGGCGTGTATCTGAGAGAGCTGCAAGGGTCCATAGCGACGCCGTCACCTTCGTGTCCACGTCGAGGAACGTTGCCAGGTTGAGCGCCATCTCGCCGGAGCTTTCTGTGTGCCTCCGCGTCGTCGTGCTGGATCTGCCGCCGCAGGTGGAGGGCCTCCTGGTTGGCGCAGAGTCGACCGCTGACCTCCCACCCGAGAAGGTTGAGCTACTCAAGGAGGCGTTCGATGATCTCGTCGCGCTGTTCGCCAGCTTCATCGTGGAGTCCCCCGCGGGCGTGTGCCGGGCCAGGCGTACCTCCGCGCGTGGTGGCCTCAGCCTCAGTCGCCAGCCCCACTGGCCTTCGCGGGAGTGTGTTGGGTCAGGCGCACCTCCGGAGCGGTGGCCTCGACCTCGGTTAGTCAGTCACCAGCCCCGCAGGCCTCCACGGGTGTGTGTCGACACTGAGAATGACCGCGGCGGGGAAGACGAAGAGGATGATCGCTCCTCACCCACTTCTCGCCACGCACCTCGCCTACGCCCGCCAGGTGTTCGACAGGGTGAGCCCGTTTACGTCTGGACGCTCCCCATGTTCCACTGCAACAACAAGACCTTCACCTAGGCATGGCAGCACATGATGGCATAAACGCCTACATCTGCGATGTGCGCCCCACCGGCATCTACCACACCATCACGCGTCACCTACATGTGTTGCGCGCCCATTGTCTTCAGCATCCTCCTTGATGGTGTCAGTGGACCGTGCGGGGAATGGGACCAGGTGAGGCACATGAGTAGCATCAACGACGATGGGACCTGCGGTGTGGCACAGTAGGAGACAACGACGGAGAGCGTGGACGACGGCGAGGAGGAGGGGACCGTGACGTGGACACCATGGTGATGCAGGCGACACGAACAGCGTCGCTGATTCCCTTCTCCATCTCCCACCTGCACTGACACACCCACGCCCTGATTTGGGATGGATGTATGGATCTAGAATCAAGCCATGAAGATATTTGAATGTTCGTTTGGATTCTAAGACAAGGATTCTAAGACAATAAGAGACTTTTCCTCTTGATAATGTTTGGTACAAAATTTTCTGAATATTTTCCCTTGTGTACAATACGAGTGCCAAGATTAAAACTAAAACTTTTCCCTTTTCCATTCAACCCTGGCAGGAGGAGGTCATCGGGTCAATTATCGCTGGGACGTGGAACGTCGTGGAGGTCATGGCTGATGCCTGCATGCGGTGCCTGGTGTTGTCCGTTCTCGATAGCGGGTAGGGTTTAGCTTGTCGCCCCTCTCGATTCCAATCAGTGCCAAATTTTATTTTTTTGTGTGTTGTAGCATTGAATACCTATTGCAAGTTGTAGCATTAGTGCCTTTGGTGGCTGGATGTGGTCCACCTACGTCCCAGAGCAGTGCCCGAGAGTGAACTTCATCTTGGTGGGGATGTGGTCCACCTACGTCCTAGAGCAGTCTCCCATCACCTTCAGCTCGTTGATGTCCTTTAGGCTCCCAATGACGCTCTTCCTGTTTCTGGTGCTCTACCTCGAGTCTGCACCAATAACATGGGAAGGGCGATGTTCGCTTACCTCGATAGGAACCACCTCAGAATTTAGTTTGATGGGTAGGTGATCTCTGGAATATTCTAAAAATAAACGCCACAATGGCTTGAATTGTTCCTTTGATAGTTATTCTAAAGCACAAAAGTCTAGCGCATGTCATTTATTCCAGTTTTCTGATGGGGTCTCCATCTTGATTGATTTGTGACAGACTGACATGTTCAATGACATTTACAGGGAAGATGGTTTTGACCGTCTTCGGGGTGTCGCATGCATTTGTGATTTTCTTGCCAATTCAGGTTTTGGATAACATGAATCTCACAGGAACAATTGGACAATTCTTATAGGATCTCATTATCCTATGGATGACCAAGAGCCTGATGGACGATATCCATGGGTGGGGAGTTCTCTTCGACGACAGAGTTATTGGGGATGGAACCGTCACTGTAAGTGCACAAGATCCACACCCTCTTAACCATTCTGCAGTGAAGATTTGCTACATGGGCTCACATGACAGCAACCTCCAATAGTTCTATTTGTTTGATATTTTAGTGTACCTTTTACTTACAACTAAGTTAATCATGCTCTACTGGATTAAGAGTTTTTAAACTGGTCATTGCAAATATCATATGATTTTTTAGGTTGGTACATCTATGATCTTTCTCATCTCCTTCGAATTTGTTCTGTTTATAAATCATGTAGGGGAAAACTAGAAGCCATTTTGAATCGAATACGATTCCACCACCTCTAACTCTGGGTGATTAACCCACTTGAATTTGACTTCACAAAAGCGATTTCTATCAGAAACCAGGTATTCCAATTCCACCTGTCAGGATTTAGGGCCTTGGCTAGAAAATGGGAACATAGAAAATTTTACATGCTAGATAGTTGTGGGAGTGTCAAAATCTCATTCTTTCTGAGAACACCATGGAAGGTATGGAATTTGATAGTTTATTCTATAGTACAAGTTGGTAGGCTTGATAGTTTAACTATCTGTTTGCAGGTCGATGATGTTGTATTTAAAGAATTTGCTTGACATCCAAAGGTCTATATTTGGAATGGTGAAGGTACAATCTGAAAACTAGCTCTAAGTTGTTCAGTATTTATGCTTTTTGCTCAACTTGATGAACTAGCGACTACTTTTACTTCTGCAGAACCTAAACCTAACATGGGACATCTTGAATGGGCTGATCCTTTTGTCATAACAGCAGACTCGATAAGTATGTTAAGTGAGGCATGCAACACAGGGTAAGCTATTGTCTTATTGGACTGGCTTGCACGTTGCAACCTTTTTATGAAGTTTCATGAGTGTGAATAGATTCAAACTATTTTGGTGCACTAGCAGTAGCATTAGTTGCTTTTGAGTTTTAATCAAACAGGACGAGCATGATAAATGTTTCCACAAATTCCACTGAACATGGTTGCTGTATAGGCATCAAATCACGTAAATTGCATATCCTGCTTGGTGTTTTCTTGGGGACTATAATTTTTAGCTGACCAATATGATGAAAGCATAGTACCAAAATTTGAAAAGTATAGTAATGTTCCTATTTATTTTTTAAAGAACAGTTGGTAAGGATGCAACCCTTTTTTGGGACTAGCGTTGAGGTTGTGGGGTTTTTTTACTTTCACTTGCATAGCTACTGACTGGTTTATTTTTTTGGACTCCAAGTGTTTGATGTAATCACCCTGTAGGTGTGCACATTCAGCTTGATACTGAAGAACATCATGTCGCTGCTCACGAATAAGGATTCCCTCATGGTTGAAGCTGATACTAGGCTTGGGGAGCTCATAAAGTATGTTTATAACTAGCTAGCGTCACGTGAGACTCAAAGAATTATTGGTTGTTCTATCGAGTAAACTTTGGCTCGATGACCTTGCCTTCTACAGGTCATTCTCTGAACTAAGAACTCTAGTAGAGAACAGTTATTTTGAGCTCGCAGATCATAGATGAGTAATGCCAACACACATAATTTTTCTTTATTTAAATCCTGGGCACGTGATACATGCGCGACCTATTAATATTTATACCGATGTTGACATGCTCACCAGTCTAAAGAATAGTTAAGCCCACAAAAGCTTTCGTGGTAGCAATTTGGTTTTATTCCTCGTTATTCATATATCTTCTCTGATTTAATTGATTTACACCTGCAATTATATGATGAAATTGTTTTTAGTTTTGTGGTACAAACAATTAAAATGTGTAATTACAACTTATCATATATAGCACTAATAAAATGATTGAATTTTCCAACACATAACGTGAAGGATCAGTAGGATCAGTTCCTTTTGGATGACATATTGACATGAACACCTGTAGGATCAGGGATGCTAGAAACATGCATTCCATCATCCTTGATGGCCCCTGTTTGGTATTGGTATTCGATTGTGTTGTGGTCGCAGGAAGATGATCGGGATGGAGTACCTTCTGAGCGAAGTGATGGAGTCGCACCTGTTTGTGATCCAGAAGCAAAAGCAGGAGAGCCTCGAGAAATCAAGCCCCATGCTGGCCTACTACATCCTTGATGGCTATATCTACCAGGCACCACAGCTCTGCAACGTCTTCGCCTCACTCATAGTGTATCCTCTCCTTTTTTTATTATGTTTTGCAGTGGGATTCTAGGCTGCACATTTTTCTGATTGGTAATGCAGTCAAAATGGTCTGCACACATTTTTTTTTGTTAGATTAGCCTTTCATTCTTTGGACATTTTAATTAGACTATACTATCGGAAATAATCATGTGTCTAGGTGTAAGTTAGAGTCTAGATTCATAACATTTACTCTAGCTAAATTTCAGCATGGAGTATAGGTTGATTAGTTGAGTAATATTCAACATTTATTTGGGGTTTTCACAATTTGATTTGTAACTCACACTGGCTATATTAGGACAGATCTAGTGTTGGTATTTTTATATCTTGGGCTAATATCAAAAATTTGTACAAAATGATTTTTTTGCAGATTTGAGTATCTTAAACCTTTGTGCTATTCTTAGTATCCTGTGTGCGGCAACTTCATGATGTGCAAGAGTAAAAATTATGAGAGATTTATTTCTCTTTTTTACTGATTTGGGTTCCGATCTTTATTTTGTTGTTTAAATGAACCTATAGGTATGTTCTTATGTGCATCAACTTCTTGCACCTATGCGAGCCAAAGACTCTACCATGCGTGTATGCCACCACGAGGATCATGTGTCAGCAGATCTAAATATATACAAAGGTTTAAGTTCCTAATGCTAACTTTGTTTGAGAAATATCCTCCCTATTGACGTAGTAGATGCTATTTGGTTGTCAGATTTGATTTTTGACACACTGGTTTGGTGTATTGCAATGGTTTCAAAAGATGTAGACAACGATGCCACTTGCTTCCTTTCTTGCCACCAGAACTACCACCACTTCTTTAGTTTTTTTTAATTGCAGACTAGGGCTAAAGTTAGCCATGTAAATCCAGTTCGATTTTTTCCAAACATCCTGTGCAAAGGTTTAAAAATACATTGATATGTAAAAAACACTAATGGTTATTGTATACTTTTGTTAGGATTACTAAAAGTGAATGTTTAGATACCTTAAAAGATAAATAAGGTTGTACATGTGCTTTGTCAATGATAAAAAATAAACAATAATAAATATGTAGCGAATACTAATCAACATCTCAAATAAAACACTTTAATCACAAGCGGTATTTAAGGCGCCGAAGCAAAAGAAAGTACAGTGCAAACAACAAAGTTTGGATGTCTTGAAAGAAGTAGACTACACAATTTTGAGTAGCGGCATCCTTAAAGATAGGTGGATACAAATATACATAATATGCTCTCTTCCTGTGTAGGCAAAAGGTTATTCATCTCTTGTGACTAAGCTCCATCATCGTTGGATCTGCAACGAAGAAATACCAAAACTAATAAGTGTCATTCCCACCGATAACAAGTTAAACGATAAAACAGAATAGACCAAATTTACTAAATTAGCGCATAGTGTAGTTTAACTAATTTGATCACTTTGAGAAAAAAACAACACACATTTTTTCATAATTATGCATTCAAAGGGTTGTCTGGTATTAAACTGTCATCACCACTTCTCATCTGATAGCTTCTACACTCCCGAACTATCTTTTCCTTGTTATGAATATTAAAATTACTGGTGTTTAAAAGGACCATAAATTCAATGATCTATGTTTGCTTTATACATTTCGCAGGACATCCATTACCAAGGGATGGAGCTCAAGGACACGCCTGCACCGCTAGAGAAGTTTTTTTGCAATTGTGAGTACTATTGTCAAATGTTTCTTGTTCTGTGAAAAAATGGAATTGAACCAACATAGGATTCTTTTGTGGTAACAGGCGAAGGGAAAGTACTAATGTTGAGGACATGTTTCTTGCTCATATCTTAGAAATGGACACTCTGGCCCATGGCCTCCACAACGTTGTCAAGCTGATTGAGGTAATCAAAAAAATATTAAGACCCACTAAACTTTTTCCATGCAAAGGTTTTTAAACTGGAAGTGTTGTTCTGTGTTGTTGGGATGGTTCCCTAGATGATCTTTCCCGCAAGCAGTACCAGAGTTTTGATAGTGAGATTGGTGTCTTGATCGAGGTACGTCACTTTCAAGTTTGGAGTTTGATTTCTTGATCGCAAAGAATTAGATTCAAATTTGCACTTTATAGAATTATACTGGCAGAAAATAATAGTTCTATTTTTCATTAGCAATTTCCCAGTACATATTGTCCTGTCAAACTGACCAATTTATATGTTCACTGTTCAGTGATTTTGTTGCAAATCTGTACCAGTACTGTGTTATATCTCATGTGTATTTATACATTATAATGTTATACAATCTCGCACAAGCAGAACTATAGTAAACATATGTCTGCTACTGCTGCTAATTTTATTAGCCAGCTTTAAAAAACTGGTTTACTAATTTTTTATGCGTACTCATGTTACCTTGGCAGATTACTGGGTTAAGGAACAACTCATACTTTGATGGAGCACATGAGGTTCGACATTATGTCAGGAAGCATTCGGATCTTGGTCGTATTGTGCTTGAAGTTGCTAAGGTGTATAATGAATGTCATGAAGGATTGTTTTCTCTTAATCCATATTGTGTGAGATACTAAATATGTGTCCTGAAAACAACTTACATCCAGGACTCGCAAATTCCCCGCCAAGCAAACTGCTAGAAAAATTTTCAGAGGTGGACATGATGAAGATGATAGTGCTGATGCCGACATAAATGATGCTGTTGTACCTCGGTAACTCCACTTTCTTCCCAGCCCTTTAGAGATGATATGACCATCTTCATTCGGCTATTTTCCCAGCACTGGTCTATATCGCACTGGTCTATACCGCAGATCGATGCATAAACAACTGCCTTAGAAAAACATAGTTTTGAAGGATAAAACTCAAGATTAGCAATGACAACTTAAATAGTCGTCATAGCTAATGAACATCTTAGCTACCAAAAAATATGTTTATCCATCTAGAAACCTTTTCCCCTGCTCAGTGCTCGCTGCCCTATGATTACCAGGTTTGAGAATTCTTTTTCCAATAGAATTTGTAGGCTACAATAACCTGGCTCAAAGAATGTGAATTCATTTCCTTTTGTACTAAAGAATCACAAGTAGCTGTCTGTACTCCTAAACATGAATAAGTGCAGTCATTTTGTAGAAATTAAATCATGTGTCATTCTGTGCAGAAGATACTAATAGTACTACCCACTATCGTGTTCTACTTCAACAACAAACTTCAGAAAAGATTAAGAGGTCAACATTTTAAAATGAATGGACCTTTTTATATACTGTTTGCAAATACAGGTATGCAGAAACTCTGAATTGTATGTGCATTAGCTTCCACATGGTTCAGAAAACAATAACTATATTGATCAAATCAGGTCTATGTCTCAACTATACCAGCCAATAATTATCCAATCACTTGCACGCAATGGCATCCTGAGGTAATTTAGTTGTAGCTGTTTCAGGAGTTCCACATTTAGTGTTCTTATTGGTTCTTCCTTTTCTCTTGTGCACTGTATTTATTCCTAGATTATATTCACAACATATCAAATTGTGGCCACTCACCAAATACAAGTGGCTTTATGCCACAATAAAATTGTCCTCATTTGATGCAGAAAGCCATTTTTGAGTGGAGGAAACCGATGATCCCACACAACGAAGATGCAGTACAGGTTACTCAACATTTTGCCAATCATTTTATCAGGTTTGTTGTTGTAGGCTTTAACCTCTATCATTATACAATTCAAGTTGGCAGTACTTCATGTTGGTTTAAGCATATGCAAGAAAGGACCTTGCTTTGATGAAACTTGCAAGAGTGGTGAAAGAAAAATGGAGTTCATGCTTACCTAGCTCACCCTTCCGTGTCGTGGAACAGCCAAGCACGCAAGTCTCCAAACAGGCCTCCTGCCGACAAAGTGCTGGATAACTTAATTTACAACTACAGCTCAACATTACCGAAAAATCGTGAGTCTCTGTATCTTTACCCCCTAACAAATGTACGTACAATCCATTGATCAGCTAGACTAATGCGTGTATTTTTGGTAGGAAATCGTTTGAGGAGGTCCTACATCTTCTCCTGAGACTGGATTGAACGCCTGAGTGTCTTCAGGAATCTGCAGTTCTGCACTGCATTGCTATTGTAGTGTAACCGTGCATTAGTATTACCCATCGTAACAGAAGTTGTATTTGTATAGATTCCTTGGACTGCATGTATTGCAGTAATCTTTCCACCCTATGGGTGGCTCTATAGAATGCGTATAAGCAGAAATGATAATGATAATGTAATAGACTGAAAAAAATACTTGTATGGAGATTTTCTGAATTTAAAAGTTTCTCGAAATCAGGTGAAGGTCGAATGTTCCTGGACCTGATTCATGAAATCCATTGAATCCAATTTGTTTGGAGTGACGTCTCTGCTATGGCTTGGCTCAAGCGTCTTGCGCCCAGAACGTCGCCGTGTTACCTAGCCGGCCGAATCACTACTACAAAACATGTTATATGAGACGGTTAAGTTTTCAGTTCTTAAGACGCTTATGAAGTGTCTAAATTTGATGGAGTCGTAAAAGATGTCCCACATTTAAGATGTTTAAAAATCGTCTTAAAAGATATTATATAAGGCAATTTTTAATTTATAAGCGTCTGAAAAAGGTATTTGTTTAAGTCATTTTGTTCGATAAACCGTCTTGAATTAGGTTTTGTTTAAGACACTGCTTCTAAAGAACCGTAGAGAATACAAACATTATAAGTCATAAAGTATTTATCAAACTGTCTCGAATATCCTACAATAATAGGCGATTACAATAGGAAAACCATCTTATTTAGGTGACTAATAATGGACGTTTTAGAAACCGTCTTATTTAGGAGACTAATATTAGACATTTTGGTGACCATCTTATTAAGATTTAAACGAAATGACTTACACGGCAGTACATTCTTCAATTTATAATCATTTTTTTCAGACATCACGTTATAATAATTTGAAGAGAAATATACATACACATATATTGAACAACATTATAATTAATATAATATAAATAAGTACCATTCAATATATCATAAATAAGCATTGTCAAACAAGACATACATAAGTGTACTCTAAATCTAAACTAAAATACAACTGTTTGCACTAATGTTAAGCCTAACTTTATATGAATTCAAGTTTCCACACTTTTGCGACCACCAAATTTGAATTCCATTCTATGTTTTTCTGTACAACAAATAGGAGAAAACTAGACATAGCATGCAAAAAGCTCCAAGCAGCACGTCGATGACCTCGAAGTTGCCCTTGTGCTTCTCCCAGTTTTTTGATCACTCCTACACGCCCGGTGTTCCTCCCGCGGTCACCATGACCACGTTACCAACGTCAAACTTGAAGAAGTCCATGATCTTGTTGGTCTCTAGATTGATCTTGAGAGAGAGAGAGAAGGAAGCTAACAAGGTATGACTGCTCTTGCTTACACAGATTTCGTATCTTGCAGGTTGTACTAACTTCATCCAACACGATGTGCATGAACATGACCTTGCTTTGCAGATCCCAACGGCTTCGCGAGTTTAGGTGCCTTCGCCGATTGGATAAGGACTCCAGCGAGCAACCGCATTGCCTGCACCTGCAGGCTCAGTTTCAGGAGTGGAAGACGCATAGTAGCACAGACTGCCAAAGTGGAGCTCCTCGATGTACACGAGAAGGAGCAGGGCAGGGTAGGTATCTCATGTATCAGGTAAAACACGGCAGATACAAATGACTCATACATCACCTTACTGCCTGGTGTCTGCTGGCCTGCTGTACCCTTAATGAAAAAATAGCATTCGTCAGCATCATTACTAATCACTGTCATCAATGTTACAGGTTTAGCGGCATCACAAAACAGGAGGTTGAGACTGGTTTTGGCATGTTGTTGATAAAAGGCCATAGCTAGCTACTCGAATGGACAAACTGAAACCTCTAAAAGACACCATGTTGCTCTGAAAATCACCTACGACTGACAATTAGGTGAGATAATAAACTTTACCCTTGAAGAACCACTGAACATAGTCACCCTTCACTCATCGCTTGCAACGCAGATCATGAGTTTGTAATGATTTGATAGTTTGCAATGGAAATAGCTACGTTGGAACACAAAATTTCTCACTCAACTACTGGGTAGCTCCCAAGAAGACTACTTGTACCTGTTGTTGCATTGACATGAATACGGAAGAACAGTAGCGCGCCTTCTTTTTTGGTTCACTGCAGGAGAAGAGCACAACCTTGTCATGGGAATAGGACAATCCAGAGCTTTGTTTGGGGCTACAGAAGTAAATTGTCGATGCCAATAGAGGCAGATTAGCTCGGAAAAGTACAATATAACCTTTAATATGTAAGAAGCTGAAAGGTACCTGCCAATCCATATGGTAAACACTCTAACCAAGTTTCATCCTTGCACTGCAAATGGCTTCTCAGAAAGCAATGTGCTAAATGAATTCAAAAATCACATCAATCATGTGAGCAAGAAACAGAAGGTATATTGCAAAAGTCCATGCACATAATGTAGCTTAGACTGTAAAAGATAGGAAACCATTCAAGAAAATTTTCTAGAGTCAGTTTACCAGAATGGATTAATTATGATAATATTATGATACAATAATGATGCCAAACTGAGCAGAGGAAAAAATGTGGTTCAACAAAAATAGTGTATTCGTTTTGAGTTGAAACTATAAATTAAGGAAGAAGTCAATTCAAGACTCAAAAAATTTCAAGGAAAACTTCGTATGTGATTATTGGATTGCCAACAGTAGGGCTGCTATCTGCTAGCTCTGTGGTCAGGCGTTGGGAGTGCTTTTGGGTGGTCTCGCCTACTACAACCTCATGCATGCCTTTAAATCAGGCTGTGAACAGATGCAGTGTGTGAACAGATGAGAACAGAAGCAGTTGTGAGTACTACAGCCTACTAATGTATCTTTAAGACAGAAACATATAATCTGCAATGCCACAGTAAGTAATTAAGCTAAATATGTACCATTTAAGTAGCAGTTCACCTACTTCGCATGCACAAGTATCACAGATGAGTTCCTAACAGCAATAACCAATTCGGAATTCGTTTTTTTTAAAAAACTTGTACATGCACCACAACAATTAGGAAATAAGGATATAAGGATGGTACTCAGTAGCAGCAACTGTGGCGTTTCCAGCTGATGCTTTTGCATCATCTTGGTTACATCGTTAGTCAACTATAGTGGCTGTCGTGCACTTCCAGATGGAGTTTTCTGCAAGAAAAATGCAGTGAAGTTCAAAACTACATTGTGAGGCATCATGTTCATGTAATTCTGCTAGACAAATAATGGGATCATACATGGAAAAAAGGGTTGTTTACTTGTTTCTCTCCCAAATGATTGTCACAGTGACGGAACAGATCTATAAGAAGATTCCCCCCTTGCCTGTGGAGTGTCGAGAAAACGAATTTATAACTGTGTGCACAACAAATATGCTATGGACAGTAATATGAATAAACCAAATCACATAATATCAGAGTAGAAGGGAAATGGAAAGCAAACAACGTTGGACCTTGTTTATTTTCTAGAAGTATAGTAATTGAAATTTATCAGCATTGTGCAGTAATTGGCAAATAAGATGATAGGTGGTTAATGCACATTGTATAAGTTATTATCAGCATGGTAAAACTGCAGCCAAATAAGTTGATTTCATTCGTATAGTTCGTTATGATTTGCTCAAACACTCTAGTATAGATATATGACACTCATAAGTCCTAATGCTTATCAGAAATCTATATCACACATGTGCACGAAAACAGCGGGGAATGTACTGTACAAAGGAAAAAACTCAAATAGAAATATAAGGTGAGGATCAGAGTACTGATGTTGCCCTTTTTTATTTCCTACTGTTTGTCAAATTCATGTTGCTTATTACTTTGTACAGAAACAATTCAGATTACTAAGTGCACGTATGTAATGTATAAAACATAAAATAGTTTGTTAGGGACGCCAAAGCAATTCAGAAATAAATGTTCTTAAGTAATTATATTGTGCAGGTATAAGAAAAAAGAGCTATAGTAGATTGTTTCAGGAAGTAAACAGAGGAATGGAGAGATAATTGGGAATTCTATATGTAAACATATTGTTTAATATATGTATATGTGCATCTACTATGAATATGTATGCAAACATATATGAATATTTATATCATCGATAGTACGATAGAGGGCCTGTTTGTTCCTTGCAGTTCTATTAGAGATGTTTGTTTATATAAATTATTAGTGGGGGAAAGCGAAACAAATATTCCAAAATAAGCACCTAATGACATGTTTATGGACTATAATAATCTAGGTATCTACATTATATAATCCACTCCAATAAGTTGTGCTGTTTGTTTACCTCTTAGCTTATTTAAGTCCATTATATAATCTAGAGGGTGAATAAACAGGGCCATATATAATCAATAGCGTTAAAGACTTCTTTCTCATCTCTACCAGTTTTCTAAAAAAAGAGACCATAATAGTGGAATAAATAATTCAAACTGTATGCGTTAGTAGTATCTAAAAAAAGTAGTTAGTTATACATAATGTAGAAGGAAATTGTTCTTCCGTTCTTCGTATTCTATATAACAATAGTTTAACAATGATAAGACATTGGTACTATCAAGCTACCCTCTCTGATCAGCAATTCAAGGTCATGATAGTTCTCAGAAATCCATAGGACTGAGTTTGGAAAAGCACGGTTTATAACGCACGACAATGATACAAAACTTACACATGAAAATAAGAACTTCTATGAAAGAGGAATGCCAGATTGTGCTAATATTACTATATTGTTTTTGCTGTTTAATCACTTGTTTTTTGATACTCCTTTGAGATTAGCTTCCAAATAGCATTATCCTTTTATGCCAAGTACCAGCACAATCAAATACATGAAGCACTGATCGATTTTCTAAAGCATAAGCAAATGTGTACTTCTAGGATATGGTCTTGAGCAAAGCAAACGCCATATTAAAGAAGAGTAATACACCTAGCCTAGCCCATCGGTCACTGGCTGTTGGGCTCCTCCACCTAGATGTAACATCCGGCTGTCAGGTCTGAAGATTGGAATGGAGAGCAGGAGGTAGTCTGAAACTCTAGAAAAGAAAGGTGACGACTGAATGAGGGAGAGTGGGCCGTATTGGGCTATTTTGTGTTGGTGTATTTGTTGGGCCAAGTTCAGCTATATAGAGATGACTCTGAAAGGTTGTAAGGGAACAGAATAGAAAATACTAGAAGGATTTCCTCTCGCGTGCGTGCGTCTTCTTCGTTGGAGGCGGCGTCTATCGAGCTCACGTCCTGGCGATCACGCCGGTGGCCAGGGGCATGACAAGTATCGGATTCGGTCATCTTCGGCCTCGCTTCTTCGACTTGCGCTTCTCCACGCCTACGATCTTCACCCATGAGTTTCGGAAGCCACCACACGCAAACTGATCGACTCATTGCAACAAATGGCCGCGTCTGGGTACGATGACGACGAACGTGTCTTCGAGGTGTGGCCTATCTTTGATGAGGAACGCACGTTCGATGAGAGCCTATTTTCGATGAGGATCCCAACGTTCTCATCACTGAGAGCGTCGACGTGTTCGGCTCTTCAGCGGCCCCGGCGTACAACGACGCGTTCGCCACAGCGCCTGCTCCGTGACGTCTTCGCCTTCATATGACGATGACCAGCTCGACGCATTCGAGATTTTCATTCCCGACCACGAGCAGCCCGACGACAAGCAGACGGGCCAACCCCGCTTCGACACCGCGACGTGCACGGAGTCGGATTCGGACGAGAACCGTCGGTCTCTGCTCGTCGTCAACCACTTCCTCAACCCTGCCATCACCCAGGCCCTCGTCGCCGTCGCGAGCGGGGCTCCGATGGACACGGTTTCTAGCACCGGGTCACAACTGCAGGGGTCGACAAAGCCCTCCTACGCGAGGTGCGCCAGCATCTCCACCGGTGACACCCACGAGTCGCCCACATCCATGTCGGGACTGCACACACACGATCCTCGCTCCGTGCAGTTGCCATCCTTGCGGGGCATCGTCGAAATTGCCCAGACGAACGGCGGGCCCAACGCATGCAGCCCGGTGGACAACTCACGGAGTTGTATCTCCTCTGAGTTCAAGCACTCCTCCATTCCGGCCTCCAACCAGAAGGTCTTCAAGCTCTCGTCCGATGTCCTCACTAAGAGAGATGTGTGGAACGATACCTTCGACCACATCTTCACCGAGCTCGGCCAACCACAACGCCTGGAAGCTGTCGGGCTTCCCTGCCACCCGCGTCATCGACTACCGGACTTCTCCCTAGAGTTCACTGATGAGGTGTTTGCTGCACAGGAGGTGTTCGAGGAATTGCCTCTTAGCTTCTCTGCTGCTTGGGTCAGTGTTGGGAAGCTCCTAGCCTCTCTGTGTTGGAAAATTCCTTGGCCCCCACCACATATGCATGTCGGGTTGGGGTGTGGCAGTGAGGTTTTACATTCAATTCCATGGCCGTCCCTCCATAGCTAGTACCAATGAGAAGAGAATATTCATCGTATCTGAAGGTGGCAAGGTTGATGATGTGGTTGATTGGCGACGGATGAACAGGTCACAGCTGCAGTATTTGTGTTAGGGATGAATGCAAGAAAAACCATGGAGGCCTTTGCTGTTCATCAGAATTCGGAGTATGACAGTGGATTGAACAATAAGGATCAGAAGATATCATTTGAAGATGAGATATATGAGGATGGGCAAGCTGAACAAGCTACTCCACAGCAGGAATTGTGTGGTCTGCTAACAAAATACTAGTGACCGTGAATTTGTTGAAAGGATAACCAGAAGTAGTGAGGTGGAGCATTTTCCACAGGCTGAGTCAAAGAGTAAAATGAACTCTATGTCAGTGGAAGCTTCTGAGCATGTCACTTTAACTCAGATTGAGGGGAAGCAGGTTCAACAAGCTGAGGTAACTCAAAAATGGGATTCACTGCCAATATGTTCCAAGGACAATGCTGATGAGGAACTTGCAAGAGAGGGAACCACGCAGGCTGGATTGCAACAAGAGTGTGATTCTGTGCCAATTGACTCTAGGGGACATGATTGCCTGACTTCATATGCTCATCCTGATGACGAGGCAGCTGAGATGAAGCAGACAAGTCACAATGGATGCGGAGGCAATACAATTGTCATCATGTCAATTCAACGAGATTCAGCTCAAAGCGAGGTGCTGAGAGTATTGTCAAGGATCATCTCTTTTTTTTGCACTATGGCTCAGTCCAAATCAATATGCTGCACATTCTTCTCATAGGAATTTAATGGCTTGCATGGCGCTGATCCATCTCAGATATCCGCACAAGCAACCATGGCCACCACCCATGCAGTTGGTTATACCTGGGCTATTTTTTTTTACTGTTATACCACTTGGGTGTTGTGGATTAAATCATTGGTCGGGGCCGGTCACATTCTGCCAAAGCCTCCTTGGTTAGTAGTTGATCCAGGCAACCGATTCAAAGTTGTTTGTAGCTGCAATACTGCAACAAATTTGGATGCTGCAAGCATTCAACTCTGCCATTATGTATGAGGTGCGCCAACAACTTGAAGAACATGGTTGTCTGCCAAGTAACTGTTACTCAGAAGTTCGGATCATGGGCTCAGAGGGGGATCAGGAGCCATCAGAAATATGGAAAGGGTACACAGATTTTCCTGACATCCTTGACGTTCTGTTAGCCGAAAGCAGTGGATGAAGCTTGTGATCCCAATATAGTTTCAAGGGTACAGAAAATTCGAAATGGACACATCATGCTCTACGGTACGAAACATGAGGTTGCTTGGGGACAAGCAACGTTTCGTCGGGGCGGTAATGTAACATCCAGCTGTCAGGTCTGAAGATTGGAATGGAGAGCAGGAGGTAGTCTGAAACTCTAAAGAAGAAAGGTGACGACTGAATGAGGGAGAGTGGGCCGTATTGGGCTATTTTGTGTTGGTGTATTTGTTGGGCCAAGTTCAGCTATATAGAGATGACTCTGAAAGGTTGTAAGGGAACAGAATAGAAAATACTAAGGATTTCCTCTCGCGTGCGTGCGTCTTCTTGTTGGAGGCGGCGTCTATCGAGCTCACGTCCTGGCGATCACGCCGGTGGCCAGGGGCATGACACTAGAACGAGGTGGAAGATGTCGGAGTACTCGAGCAGGGGGTGGTGAGCGGCGCCTAGATGAAGCTCAACGCAGATGCATGCCATACCTGCCTCCTGTACAGTGTGCGTGGGGCGATTGCGACGGGGTGTGAGAGAGATGGGGCTCCAGAGGCGGGGCCGTGTCCATCGGTGTCGAGCAGGACGACGCACGTACGGGTGGAGGGGAGCTTCTAGAGGAGGCCGAGCCTGCCGCGACGGTGGCGCGTCAGGGGCGAGGGGAGGATGGAGGGGACGACATTGGGGCGGCGCAGAGGCTGCATGCAGCGAGGCATAGGCGGTGGAGGGCCCCGTGCTTGTCGCCATCCTCGTTGTGGTAGCGGTGGCGGAACAGAAGGAGGCGGAGGCGGCGATATTCCAAGGGTTTGGGTTGGGGGACCGCGAGGCCGAAGCTGGTTAGGGTTCAGGTGATGACTGTAATTTAGATGTTGAGTATCCTTTTTTGAGTCCAATATCTGAGATTATCTCCAGCTCTTGTCCTATCTCATCATCTATTTCAAATTCACTTTACAAATAGTGTCAAACAATATTATCAGCATTCTTATGTCCTCTATTTTACACTACCGTGGGAGACAGTTTGAAGTCACCGAGTTTTTAAAGTCTGACAACGTAAATTTAAAAGTATTGATATATTCAACATAGGATAGTTATAGCTTACTAAACCCCTTGATGCGTGAATGATATGAATTAAAGTAAAATATATGTTGTGTGACATTAATGATCGAATCACATATGAGTCTATTTACCATCTGTATCAAGTTACAGAGATAAGTTTTACATATATATATATATATATAGTTTATATATTAGGAGCCCTGGGCTTCCAATAACTAGAGGAAGCCCAGGTCGGACGGTGCAAACCGGTCGAGCTGGACCACATCCGGACGTCTATAAAAGAGGACCCGGAGTGCTAGGGTTCAGTTTTTTATGCTCCACCCCGATTCATTAGCGACGCCGCGTGCGACGACGGCGGTTGCCCCAGAGCGTGCGCGGCGGTGGACCCCCAGCCGGTGGCCGCAACTCATGACCTCGACGCGCGGTGGCGGATTCCTCGATCCGGAGTAGTGGCGGCGGTTCCCAGGTCGGTGGCGGCGCTCCCGATCCAGAGGGCGAGCAACAGCGGGGCCCTTGTGCGGGCAAGCGGCGGCGTCCCCGAGGTCCCGAGGAGGCACACTTCCAAGGCCGGCGAGCAAGCGACGCCCGTCGACGTGCGAGTGGCGACGGCGACGCATGAGGCGCGATCTTCGAGCGAGCGGCGTCACAGAAGGCCCGAGATGCGCGCAGCGATGATCGCGCGTGACATCCTCCGATCCGGCGCAGTTTTCTTTTCGATTATTGTGTTTTATGCCTACCACATGTATTATTTACGCTAAAAACTGTACGATTTTATGCTTGAACACAGAGTTCGTATATCAGTTTACTGCATGCACATTAGAAAGGCAATTCCTTGATTTATGCTGTTCGTAATTTGCGCGCATGCAATGGAAACTCCCACGATTTTTGCCATAATTTTTGGATCTGTAAAAATAGAAAACCGCATGCATGCGGCTGCCATATTTTTCGGATCTGTCGTAAAAATAGGATCGTAGTAACACCTACTAAAGCTATCAACCTTTAATTGACTCGGTATTTACGCTTATAATTGAGAGATTTTATGCTCAAAGCTTAAGGTTTTTACGCTCCACCCGGAGATGCGTCCACCAGTGAACAACATGCCAGATTTTTTACGCAGTGTAAGGAAATGCATAAATACCTACACCGTGTAGTATAATTTGTTTCATTATACATCATAAACTAGTTATAATGCGTTTAGCTGCATGGTTGTTGGAGGGATCCTATATTTATGAATGAAATAAAACATTTAATGCGATTTTTTGTTTCTATGCATGCAATTCATTTCCTTTTATTGCATATTCTTTCCATCATATATTCGTGTACATGCAGCTGGTAGCATATTTTTACGCAGTATACCGAATTGCATAATTATCTACATAGTGTAGCATATTTAGTATCAGTATATATCATAAAATGGTCATTACGAGTTTTAGTTGCATGTCTGTTGCAGCGATCCTAAATTTATGGAGGAAATAAAGCCTTTAAAATAGAAATTGTCACACATATCTTTTCCTAAATTTACGCGCATGTCAGTGAACGTGTTTGACTCATGCATGCATTTGCCATAATTTTTGGATCTGTTATAAAAATAGAAACTGCATGCATGCGGCTGCCATATTTTTTGAATCTGTCATAAAAATAGGATCGTAATAACAACCTACCAGAGCTATCAACCTCTCACATTGGCCAGATATTTACGCTTATAATTGAGAGATTTATGCTTAAAACTTAAGGTTTTTACGCTCCAACCTGTAGATGCATCCACCAGTGAACAACATGCTAGATTTTTTACGCAGTGTACCGAATTGCATAAATACCTACATCGTGTAGTATAATTAGTATAAGTATAAATCATAAACTAGTCTAATGTGTTTATGATAGTCGCCTAGAGGGGGGGGTGAATAGGGCGAATCTGAAATTTACAAATATAAACACAACTACAAGCCGGGTTAGCGTTAGAAATATAAACGAGTCCGCGAGAGAGGGCGCAAAACAAATCGCAAGCAAAAAAAAGTGTGACACGCGGATTTGTTTTACCGAGGTTCGGTTTTCGCAAACCTACTCCCCGTTGAGGAGGCCACAAAGGCCGGGTCTCTTTCAACCCTTCCCTCTCTCAAACGATCCCACGGATCGAGTGAGCTTTTCTTCTTCTCAATCAAACGGGAACAAAGCTTCCCCGCAAGGGCCACCACACAATTGGTGCCTCTTGCCTTGGTTACAATTGAGTGATGATCACAAGAACAAGTGAGAAAGAAAAGAATGCGATCCAAGCGCAAGAGCTCGAAAGAACACAAGCAAATCACTCTCTCTAGTCACTATGGTGTTGTGTGGAATTTGGAGAGGACTTGATCTATTTGGTGTGTCTAGAGTTGAATGCTAGAGCTCTTGTAGTAGTTGAGAAGTGGAAAACTTGGATGGCAATGAATGTGGGGTGGTTGGGGTATTTATAGCCCCAACCACCAAAAGTGACTGTTGCTGGAAGCTGTCTGTTCGATGCACACCGGACAGTCCGGTGCACACCGGACAGTCCGGTGCCCCTGCCACGTCACTATTGCCGTTGGATTCTGACCGTTGGAGCTTCTGACTTCTGGGCCCGCCTGGGTGTCCGGTGCACACCGGACATGTACTGTTTGATGTCCGGTGCACCGGTATGGGCATGCCTGACGTCTGCGCGCGCTGCGCGCGCATTAAATGCACCGCAGGGAGCCGTTGGCTCCGGAAAGAGCCGTTGCTCCGCTGGTACACCGGACAGTCCGGTGCACACCGGACAGTCCGGTGAATTTTAGCGGAGCGGCTGCCGCGCGAACCCGAGGCTGGCGAGTTCCGGAGGCCGCGCTTCGTTGGAGCACCGGACATGTCCGGTGCACACCGGACAGTCCGGTGAATTTAGCGCGCCGGCTTCCAAGAATTCCCGAGGGCGAAGAGTTTGAATTGGAGTTCTCTGGGCGCACCGGACACTGTCCGGTGCACACCGGACAGTCCGGTGCCTTCAGCCAGAGATGCCTTCGGATGCCCGTTGCTCCTTTGTTGAATCCAACACTTGGTCTTTTTATTGGCTAAATGTGAACCTTTTGCACCTGTATAACTTATGCGCTAGAGTAAACTAGTTAGTCCAATATTTGTGTTGGACAATTCAACCACCAAAATTATTTAGGAACTAGGTGTAAGCCTAATTCCCTTTCAATCTCCCCCTTTTTGGTGATTGATGCCAACACAAACCAAAGCAAATATAGAAGTGCATAACTGAACTAGTTCACATAATGTAAGTGCAAAGGTTGCTTGGAATTGAGCCAATATAAATACTTATATGATGCGCATGGATTGTTTCTTTGTTTTTGACATATTGGACCTCATTTGCACCATAAGTTTTGTTTTTGCAAACTCTTTTGTAAATTCTTTTCAAAGTCATTTTGCAAGATAGTCAAAGGTAAATGAATAAGATTTTGCAAAGCATTTTCAAGATTTGAAATTTTCTTCCTTTGTTCAAATGCTTTTCCTTTGACTAAACAAAACTCCCCCTCAAATAAGGTCTCCTCTTAGTGTTCAAGAGGGTTTTCCATCAATTTTGAAAATACTACTTGCTCCCCCTTTAGAACACCAAGAGATACCAATTTTGAAATTTACCATTGAAAATTATCAAATTTAAAAATTAGGTGGTGGTGCGGTCCTTTTGCTTTGGGCTCATATTTTCTCCCCCTTTGGCATGAATCGCCAAAAACGGAATCATTAGAGCCCAATGAAGTACTTTCTCCCCCTTTGGTCATGAAATGAATGAGTGAAGATTATACCAAAGTTGGAGAGATGATGCGGAGCGACGGCGAAGGATGAGTAGTAGAGTGGAGTGGAAGCCTTTTTCTTTGCCGAAGACTCCTATTCCCTTTCAATATACCTATGACTTGGTTTGAAATACACTTGAAAACACATTAGTCATAGCATATAAAAGAGACATGATCAAAGGTATATTCATGTGCTATGTGTGCAAGTTTAGCAAAAGAAATTCCTAGAATCAAGAATATTGAGCTCATGCCTAAGTCGGGTAAAGGATTGTTCATCAAGTGGTTTGGTAAAGATATCGGCTAATTGATCTTTAGTGTTAATGTATGAAATCTCGATATCCCCCTTTTGTTGGTGATCCCGAAGAAAATGATACCGAATGGCTATGTGCTTAGTGCGGCTGTGCTCGACGGGATTGTCGGCCATTTTGATTGCACTCGCATTGTCACATAGCAAAGGGACTTTGGTTAATTTGTAACCGTAGTCCCGCAGGGTTTGCCTCATCCAAAGTAATTGCGCGCAACAATGGCCTGCGGCAATATACTCGGCTTCGGCAGTAGAAAGAGCGACCGAATTTTGCTTCTTTGAAGCCCATGACACCAAGGATCTTCCCAAGAACTGGCAAGTCCCCGATGTGCTCTTCCTGTTAATTTACACCCCGCCCAATCGGCATCCGAATAACCAATCAAATCAAAAGTGGATCCCCGAGGGTACCAAAGCCCAAACTTAGGAGTATAAGCTAAATATCTCAAGATTCGTTTTACGGCTGTAAGGTGTGATTCCTTAGGGTCGGCTTGGAATCTTGCACACATGCATACGGAAAGCATAATGTCCGGTCGAGATGCACATAAATAAAGCAATGAACCAATCATCGACCGGTATACCTTTTGATCCACGGACTTACCTCCCGTGTCGAGGTCGAGATGCCCATTTGTTCCCATGGGTGTCTTGATGGGCTTGGCATCCTTCATTCCAAACTTGGTTAGGATATCTTGAGTATACTTCGTTTGGCTAAGGAAGGTGCCCTCTTGGAGTTGCTTGACTTGAAATCCTAAGAAATATTTCAACTCCCCCATCATCGACATCTCGAATTTCTGTGTCATGATCCTACTAAATTCTTCACATGTAGATTTGTTAGTAGACCCAAATATAATATCATCAACATAAATTTGGCATACGAACAAATCATTGTCAAGAGTTTTAGTGAATAAGGTAGGATCGGCCTTGCCGACTTTGAAGCCATTTGCAATAAGGAAATCTCTAAGGCATTCATACCATGCTCTTGGGGCTTGCTTGAGCCCATAAAGCGCCTATAAACATGATTAGGGTACTCACTGTCTTCAAAGCCGGGAGGTTGCTCAACATAGACCTCCTCCTTGATTGGTCCATTGAGGAAGGCACTTTTCACGTCCATTTGATAAAGCTTGAAGCCATGGTAAGTAGCATAGGCTAATAATATGCGAATTGACTCAAGCCTAGCTACGGGTGCGTAGGTTTCACCAAAATCCAAACCTTCGACTTGTGAATATCCCTTGGCCACGAGTCGAGCTTTGTTCCTAGTCACCACACCATGCTCGTCTTGCTTGTTGCGGAAGACCCACTTGGTTCCTACAACATTTTGGTTAGGACGTGGAACTAAGTGCCATACCTCGTTCCTCGTGAAATTGTTGAGCTCCTCCTGCATCGCCATCACCCAATTCGAATCTTGAAGTGCTTCCTCTACCCTGTGTGCTCAATAGAGGAAACAAACGAGTAATGTTCACAAAAATGAGCAACACGAGATCGAGTAGTTACCCCCTTATGAATATCGCCGAGGATGGTGTCGACGGGGTGATCTCGTTGTATTGCTTGGTGGACTCTTGGGTGTGGCGGTCTTGGTGGTTCATCCTCCTTGTCTTCATCATTTGAATCTCCCCCTTGATTGTTGTCATTTTGAGGTGGCTCATCTTCTTGATCTTCTTGTTCAACATCTTGAGCCTCATCCTCAATTTGAGTCGGTGGAGATGCTTGCTTGGAGGAGGATGGTTGATCTTGTGCTTGTGAAGGCTCTTCGAATTCCTTAGGACACACATCCCAATGGACATGTTT